>OV702300.1:45169751-45675654 GCA_916181665.1 Avena sativa | reverse complement strand
AATTTTCTACCGCATGAACACACAATCAAGATCTAATCTATGATCAAGCCAAGATATATCTACTAGATTGTAGCAACGAGTCAATGGAGTACTAACCCTCGAAGATCCAAAGCGTTTAACGAGAGCAGATTCTCGTGGATGATGTAGTCGTACACTTCCGATCTCAAGATCGCGTAGACGATCCTTCCGGCGCTGCGTTCCGGCAGTGCTTCCGCAGTCGGTCACACGTTCGGTACTTGATGAAGACCTTCCTCTCCCTTGTTCTAGCAGGCAGCGGAGGTTGTAGCACTCTCCTCGTGATTCCGGCAGCACGACAGCGTGGTACCGGAAGTAGAGGGGAGATCTCGCAGGGCTTCGCCTTAAGCCGGAGCGAGTATGGTGGACTATGAGAGAGGCCTTGGCGATCTAGGGTTGAGAGGAACCAAGGGAGGAAGCTTGGCCGGCGGCTAGGGCTTGGGGAGAGCCCCAACACGCCGAGTTGGAGGGGAAACCCTAGGCGGCGGCTGCTGCACTTGGAGGTGGAGGCGCCAAAGCTAGGGTTTGAGGTGTGTGGAAGAGGGCACCCCTGCCCCTTCTTTTATAGGTGGGAGGGAGGCGCCTAGTAGGAGGGAGTTCTCCTCCAACTCCTCCTCCTTGGCCGGCGGGTGGAGGGAGTGGGACTTCCTCCCCAAGTAGGTTTCCTACTCTCCCTCCACCAAGCAAACTTGTCGTTTGACTTTTCAAATTGGCGTTTGACTTTTCAAAGTAGGATTTGATTTATCCCTTTATTTTGCTCAGCGATGACACCTAGTACATGATGCAACCATTCCAACTTGTTATGACACATTCATGTACCCTTCCCCTCTGGAGTGCCGGACATTCTGGAACCTTCTAGAACATTCCCGATGAAAACACTGGAACCATTCTCCAACCCCGAAACAGGACTTTCCTTATATGAATCTAATTCTCCGGACCATTCCGGATCTCCTCGTGATATCCCGGAACCCATCCGAGACTCCGAACAACATTCGGTCTCTTACTCATCATTCCATAACTACTCAACAACATCGAATCCTTAAGTGTGTCTCCCTACGGTTCGTGAATTATGCGGACATGACCGAGACACTTCTCCGATCAATAACCAATAGAGGAATCTGGAAATTCATATGGCTCCCACATATTTCTACGATTACTTTGAGATCGAATGAACCATTTACATACGATACCAATTTCCCTTTGTCTCACGATAGTTTACTTATCCGAGGTTTTGATCGTCGGTATCTCTGCATACCTAGTTCAACCTCGTTACCGATAAGTACTCTTTTCTTGTCCCCATGGTATGTGATCCCTTGTGAGCCAGTCACATGCTTGCAAGCTAGTTGGATGACATTCCACCGAGAGGGCCCAGAGTATATCTATTCGTCATATGGATGGACAAATCCCACTCTTGATCCATGTGTCTCAACACATACTTTCCGAACACTCAATGCCACCTTTATAGCCACCCAGTTACGGTGTGGTGTTTGATGTCATCAAAGCATCCTTCTGGTGATGGTGATTAACATGATCTCATGGTCGAAGGAATTAGGTTACTATGTATCAGAAAGCTTATAGCAAATGAACTATATTAAATGACTTGATCTTTATGCTATGCTTAACTATAGGAGTATGTCCATCACATCATTCTCCTAATCATATGACCCTGTTGTTAATAACATCTCTATGTTCATGATCAGGAAACCATGATCATATATTAACCAACAAGCTAGTTTAACAAGAGGCTTTACTAGGGACTCTTTTATGTTTAAAAATCACACAAGTATTAATGTTTCCTGTTAATACAATTATAGCATGGTATGTAAACATTTATCATAAGTATGAAGATATGATAATAACCACTTTATTATTGCCTCTTGGGCATATCTCCAACAGTCTCCCACTTGCACTAGAGTCAATAATATAGTTTCAAACCTTTGTGTATTCAACACCTATGGCTTTCTGGTGTCGTATGTACACGATTGCTAGTGGTCAACTGATCTCCGGATCTGACACTTCCAGGTCCCTGTGTAATTGCATGTCTTTGCGTCTCTACGCATCACTCATTCTCTAATGAGATGGCTTCCTTATAAATTTGGTCCTTTGGTGTGACCTTTAGTTCTTTGGGGTTAAAACATGTTGATAATATTGTCGTACAATATATCTTCATAGTACTATCCCACTGTGAACTACACCTAGTTTGATAACAAACTACTTGACACAAATGCCCTCTTTTGCTGCTATAATAGCAGTTATATACTTAGCCTTTTGTTGTAGTATCTGTCACAATGTCTTAACTTTGGAACTCATCCAAATCCATTATGGAACTTACTTTCCATCACATTGTGCCACCCTTAGTTTAGATTGAGATAAACTTAATTTGTACTTCGTGACAAAACTAGTATCAATGTAGTACTTTTACAATGAACTAACCATCTATTTGTCACTTCTACAAAACAATATATTCTTATTTCTTTTACAAGATCATAAGAATATCTTTACTATTGTCCAATAATCATCTTATGAATCATTCTGGTATACGCTCATAACATTTAGAGCATAGGACATATCTGGATTTGTACACATCACAGCATGATTGATAAAATACTCTTTGTGTTTTTATACATCAAGTATCAATCTATACTTGAATCTTTGTTTCACTTACCAAGTTTCAATACACTTGAATATATCATCAATATTGAACTCATTCAATCCTTTCTGTGCAACAAGAACCTTTCTTGCAGTTTCTATATTGAACTCATTCAATATATCATCTATGTACTTTCGGCACAACCATATTAGAATCTATTGATGCCAAATATCTGGGTTTTGCCTAAGTCTTTCATCGAGATGAAATTCTTATCCTGTGTTAATAAAAGATACATTATTTCCAATCAACAATATGTCTTCCACATAATGTATTAGAAACATATCTTGGCGCTCCCACTTAATTTCTTGCAAATGCAAGCACCTTCATCGTCTCCGATGAAATTAAACTCTTTTAACAGTTTCATCATAGTGAAGATTCCAACTCCGCGATGCTCACTTCAACCATTGAAGTTTGCATATGCTTTTAGCATCCTTTGAATTAACAAAACCCTATGGACCGTGTTATGCACATGTCCTAGATAACAATTCTATTAGAAGAACTTGTTTTGTTTATTCAACTACCACATAACAAAATTATATGTAGTGGTTGCTACACTAATCCCTCTAGATTAAATATCGCTATGAAAGATCAGATCTTGTCATAGTCAACCTTTGAACATTGTTGTGAACTCTTTCCCAACATGTCGACTATTTCATAGATGTGAAACATCCATGTCTATTTCTTTATAGATCCAAATACGACTGTAAGGTCTTGTACCTTTCTCGATGGTCCTTCAAGTTCAAAACTTGATTTCTCGTGTATGGAACTATCACCGATTTTATGGCTTCAAGCCATTTGACGGAATCAGGGCTCATCATCGCTTCTTTGCATGTAGTCGGATCATTATTATCAAATAATGATTTAACTCTCAAATCTTGGTATTTGATTGTTTACCCGACCTACTTGTTTCAATAGGAACTTAGATCTCCGTGACCACAACCTTTGAGGCATGTGAGCCATGAG
The DNA here is from genome assembly GCA_916181665.1 of Avena sativa. NCBI lineage: Eukaryota > Viridiplantae > Streptophyta > Magnoliopsida > Poales > Poaceae > Avena > Avena sativa. The sequence goes on along the minus strand of OV702300.1, from coordinate 45,672,026 downwards.
CATTGTTGCTGCCTCTGGAACACTTTTCGGCGATGCGCAACTCTACACATATAGCTAAGGTTCTTTTAACCTTATCAAAGTTCTATTGTCCTCCCACTTAACTTTTCACGAAAAAATTCCTTCTCAAAGAAACTTGACGTTCTAAGTGACAAACACTTTTGTTTCCGATGTTATGGAGGAATATTTAACAGTTATTCGAAATAACATACAAAGACAGGTTCATCCGACTTTGGTTGCAAACAACTTTCTTATGCTTAGCATACCAGTGTTTAAGAAAGGACAAGTTGGGTTTAATCCCAAACCATAACTTTATATGGTGTCATTTCAACGGATTATGATGGAGCTCTTTTCAGTGGAAAACGGTAGTCTCTAAAGCTTTTAATCTTTAAAATATAATGGCAGTTTTATGAATTACACCTTTGATCTTACCATGTCAAACAAGGTTTAATTACATATCTCGAACGCTCCATACTCTTATGGTGTTTCGGGACATGCAAATCCACGAAACGATTCCTTAAATCTTAGGTATTATGCTAAACTTGTAACTCAAATATCTTCCTTTATGATCTTATCATTATATATTTATATTCTTGTTACAATGATTTTGCACTTCATCTTGAAAATCTTTGAACTTTTCAAATGTTTCATACTTCATCCTTATTAAGTAAATATTCATATATTCACTCAAATTTTCAGAGAAAGCATATGAAGTTGAAATCCATCGCTCTTGACTACACATAATGGACTTCATACAACAATATGTACAAGTTCCAATAAGCTAGTCATTCGTTCCCTTTTGGCCTATGAACGAAGTTTTAATTATCTCTAGGAAAGTTTCACAAGCGTCATTTGATCAAAAATCAAAAGGACTCCAAAATTCCATCCACATGGAGTTTCTTCATGTTTTCTTTCCAATATAATTTAAACGGCGATGTCACTTCCTAAGTGATCTTGCAATAAATTTGTCTTTCGACATTTTTAGCACTAGTTTTATGGATGTGATTTTTCAAACGAGATTTGTGAATCATCCATCTTTGATGGATTACGGAAATTATTTGAACAACCCTTTTGTTCTCATAATACCTGATAAAACAAATCTTGAAGGCAAGCTTTGATGTTTAACAAGCAGCACAATAACCCTTTATTTGTTCTTGATGAACATCATCACATATTCTTTTGCTAGTTACTTAGGCCATTGTAGTTCATGAATTGTGTTGTTTCGTATGACGATTCACACCAACAAATTCAGTATCAAATACTTAAGAACCACATTGTTTAATAAGCAAAGAATATAGCCATAACATGTATATCATCTATATACTTAAGCTGAACAATTCTAGCCTTTTTATTTTCTGCCATATATTTATGAGATTCTCTTTCAGTATTTCCTTTTCTGTTTGAAAGAATCTATCAATATCAATAGTGGAGCCACATACATGGCACATAGTCCAAAGCGTGTATAGTTAAATACCAATGTCTTTGGACTTGCACTTTGAAGTAGATCACCATCATCAAATGTTTGGTGTTCTTTCAAATTCCTTTCTTTAGTAATCTCTTGGTGTAGTAAACATTTTACCTACATCAAATATTCACCCTTATCATGGATTTATCCATGATCAAGCTACTTTTAGCTTATACCGGTTAATCGCGAGTATAATGTTGCTCTCCAAAACCTTTTGGAGGATTAGGACAACTAGTGTCTCCAACCTTTTGCAAATTCTCATCAAATATGAGAACATGACTTTTGCCATATTATACGCTATCATGTTGCAACCAAAACTTCGTTTCAGATATCATAATATCTTCCACACATCATGGTTTCTGAAACAACTCTTTCAGATCTTAGATAACCTTGATATTAAGACAATCCTTTGAATATCAAGAATCATGGAGACAAACATGATACTCATACACTAACACTTGGAACCGGAACTTACTAAAAGTTTGCAATAGGACTTTTAAACTTTAGATAACACTTCAAAAACAATACGATACCAGTTCGTAAAGTAACTAACCTGAATTCTATAGTTCTATCATCTCAATTATAACTAAACGCAAGCTGGTAAACGGATGCCAATGACTACAACAATTATGCAAATTCACTTGATTTAATTTATGATAAATAGTGTTCAACTTTTAATTACATTTCCGTTGAACTCCCACTCAAAACAATATCCCTCACATTGTTTTAGTGATCACACGAACCAAATCCACCACATCAAAACCGATCATCACGAGAGTTGATATAGCTTCAATGGCGAAGAATCATCATGTTCATCATATCTACTATATGACTCATGCTTTACCTTTCGGTGATCCGTGTTCCGAGACCATGTCTGTACATGCTAGGCTCGTCAAGATCAAACCTTAGCTTCTGCATGAGCAAATCTGGCTTGCTCACGTTGTATACACTCACAGAATCTAACACACCCGATCATCATGTGGTGCTTCGAAACAACGAGCTTTAGCAACGGTGCTTACTAAAGATGAACACTTTAAAACTTGAAATTTGTGTGCTTGAGGGATCATCTTATAATGCTACCGTCGCAAACTAAGCAATACAAGATGCATAAAAGGATTAACATCACATGCAATTCATAATATGTGATATGATATGGCCTTTCTTCTTTGTGCTTCCGATCTCCATCTTCAAGCACGAACATGATCTCCATCATCACCGGCATTGCATCAAGGTCAATGACGCTGCTCCATGGTTGTCATCCATCAGCTTCAACTATTACAACTACTTTGAATAGACACGCGGGTCTTAACAGAATTTAAAGACAACCATATGGCTCCTGCCGGTTGCCAACTTACAATAAGGAACATTGCATACATCATATATAATCACAATCATGGCCATATCACATCACAGCACACCCCCTGCAAAACAAAGTTAGACGCCTCTAATTTTCTTTGCATGTTTTACGTGGTTTGGGCTTTCAATAAGTGTCGTTCTAACTTACGAACAAGAACCACAACATTGATACTAGCATTGTCAATCACCCGTTGTAAATTCAATCTTAACTATGTTGGGAGAAACAGGCACCCGCAAAGCCACTTATGCAATACAAGTTGCATGTCAAACGTGGAGCAAGTCTCATGAACGATGTCATGTAAGGTTAGCCCCGGCCGCTTCATCCCACCATCCCGCAAGATGCAAAGTACACAAGAAGCAATCGAAACAAAAGCATCAACGCCCACAATGACCATTGTGTTCTACTCGTGCAATAGATCTACATATAGACACGGCTCTGATACCACTGTAGGGGTTCGTAGCATGGAAAACCAAAATTTTCTACCGCATGAACACACAATCAAGATCTAATCTATGATCAAGCTAAGATCTATCTACTAGATTGTAGCAACGACTCAATAGAGTACTAACCCTCGAAGATCCAAAGCGTTTAACGAGAGCAGATTCTCGTGGATGATGTAGTCGTACACTTCCGATCTCGAGATCGCGTAGACGATCCTTCCGGTGTTGCGTTCCGACAGTGCTTCCGCAGTCGGTCACACGTTCGGTACTTGATGAAGACCTTCCTCTCCCTTGTTCCAGTAGGCAGCGGAGGTTGTAGCACTCTCCTCATGATTCCGGCAGCACGACGACGTGGTACCGGAAGTAGAGGGGAGATCTCGCAGGGCTTCGCCTTAAGCCGGAGCGAGTATGGTGGACTATGAGAGAGGCCTTGGAGATCTAGGGTTTAGAGGCACCAAGGGAGGAAGCTTGGCCGGCGGCTAGGGCTTGGGGAGAGCCCCAACTCGCTGAGTTGGAGGGGAAACCCTAGGCGGCGGCAGCTGCACTTGGAGGTGGAGGCGCCAAAGCTAGGGTTTGAGGTGTGTGGAAGAGGGCACCCCTGTCCCTTCTTTTATAGGTGGGAGGGAGGCGCCTAGGAGGAGGGATTCCTCCTCCAACTCCTCCTCCTTGGCCGGCGGGTGGAGGGAGTGGGACTTCCTCCCCAAGTAGGTTTCCTACTCTCCCTCCACCAAGCAAACTTGCCGTTTGAATTTTCAAATTGGCCTTTGACTTTTCAAACTAGGATTTGATTTATCCCTTTATTTTGCTCAGCGATGACACCTAGTACATGATGCAACCACTCCAACTTGTTATGACACATTCATGTACCCTTCCCCTCCGGAGTGCCGGACATTCCGGAACCTTCTAGAACATTCCCGATGAAAACACCGGAACCATTCTCCAACCCCGAAACAGGACTTTCCTTATATGAATCTTATTCTCCGGACCATTCCGAATCTCCTCGTGATATCCCGGATCCCATCCGAGACTCCGAACAACATTCGGTCTCTTACTCATCATTCCATAACTACTCAACAACATCGAATCCTTAAGTGTGTCTCCCTACGGTTCGTGAATTATGCGGACATGACCGAGACACTTCTCCGATCAATAACCAATAGAGGAATCTGGAAATTCATATGGCTCCCACATATTTCTATGATTACTTTGCGATCGAATGAACCATTTACATACGATACCAATTTCCCTTTGTCTCACGATAGTTTACTTATCCGAGGTTTTGATCGTCGGTATCTCTGCATACCTAGTTCAACCTCGTTACCAATAAGTACTCTTTTCTCATTCTCATGGTATGTGATACCTTGTGAGCCAGTCACATGCTTGCAAGCTAATTGGATGACATTCCACCGAGAGGGCCCAGAGTATATCTATCCGTCATATGGATGGACAAATCCCACTCTTGATCCATGTGCCTCAACACATACTTTCCGAACACTCAATGCCACCTTTATAGCCACCCAGTTACGGTGTGGTGTTTGATGTCATCAAAGCATCCTTCTAGTGATGGTGATTAACATGATCTCATGGTCGAAGGAATTAGGTTACTATGTATTAGAAAGCTTATAGCAAATGAACTATATTAAATGACTTGATCTTTATGCTATGCTTAAGTATAGGAGTATGTCCATCACATCATTCTCCTAATGATATGACCCTGTTGTTAATAGCATCTCTATGTTCATGATCAGGAAACCATGATCATATATTAACCAACAAGCTAGTTTAACAAGAGGCTTTACTAGGGACTCTTTTATGTTTACAAATCACACAAGTATTAATGTTTCCTGTTAATACAATTATAGCATGGTATGTAAACATTTACCATAAGTATGAAGATATTATAATAACCACTTTATTATTGCCTCTTGGGCATATCTCCAACAAATAGCTCATGCAAACGGCCACAAAACACGAAAACAACGAGATTTTGGTCATAACTCTCAAACATGTAATTCACCCTAGAACCCCAAAACAGTGGGCCGTAGCTCATGAAAATGCCCATAAAACATGAAAACGACGAGTTTTTGGTCATACCCTCAAACCTGTATAAGGTCCTAACGGTCGTTGTAAATCACCCCGAACCCCAAAACTGTGGGAAATAACTCATGAAAACGTCCATAAAACACGAAAATGACGAGTTTTTGGTCATCACTCTCAAACATGTAAATCGCCCTGGAAGCCCAAAACTATGGGCAATAGCTCATGAAAACAACAACAAAACGCAAAAAGACGAGTTTTTTTGTCATACCTCTCAAACATTTAAATGACCCTAGAACACAAAAATTGTGGGCACTAGCTCATGAAAACGATGAGTTTTTTCTCAAACATGTATCGGGCCTTAAGGTCATTGGGAATTTCCCTAGGACCCCAAACCTGTGGGAAATAACTAATGAAAGCAGCCATAAGACGCGAAAATGATGAGTTTTTGGTCATAACTCTCAAACATGTACCGGGTATTACGGGCCATGCAAATCCCCCTAGAACACCAAAACTGGCATAAAACACAAAATAGACTACTTCTTGGTCATTCCCTCAAATATTTTTGGGTATTACGGTCATTGTAAATCTCCCTGGAACCCCAAAACTATGGGCAATAAACCATGGAAAAGTCCATAAAATGCAAAAACAACGAGTTTCTGGTCATCACTCTCAAACAATGAAATTGTGGGAAATAGCTCATGAAAACGGCCGTAAAACACGAAAACGATGAGTTTTTTCTCATGCCCTCAAACATGTATCAAGTCCTAATGGTCGTTGTAAAACACCCTGGAACCCCAAAATATGGGCAATAACTCATGAAAATGTCAATAAAACGCAAAATTGACGAGTTTTTGGTCAAAACTCTCAAACATGTAAATCTCCTTGGAAGCCCAAAACTATGGGAAATATCTCATGAAAAAATCCACACAACACAAAAACGACGAGTTTTTGTCATATCTCTCAAACAAGTAAATCGCCCTGGAACCCTGAAACTATGGGCAATAGCCACCAAAATGGCCAGAAAACATGATAACCATGAGTTTTTAGTCGTGCCCTCAAACATGTATGGGGTAAATGACCCTCTCAAACATGAAAACGGCTGTAAAACATGAAAACGATGAGTTTTTTCTCATGCCCTAAAAAATGTACTGGGTCTTATGGGCCATGCAAAGTCCCCTAGAACACCAAAACGGGCATAAAACACGAAAACAAGGATTTCTTGGTCATGCCCTCAAACATTTTCGAGTATTACGGTCGTTGTAAATCACCCTGGAACACCAAAACTATGGACAACAAATCATGAAAATGTCCATAAAACGCAAAAACGATGAGCTTTTGGTCATCACTCTCAAACAATGAAATTGCCCTAGAAGCCCAAAACTATGGGCAATAGCTCATGAAAACAGCCACACAACACAAAAACGGCAAGTTTTTGGTCATACCTCTCAAACATGTAAATCACCCTGAAACGCAAAACTATAGGCAATATCTCATGAAAATGGATACAAAACACAAAAACGACGAGTTTTTGGTCATTCCTCTCTAACATGTAAATCGTCCTAGAACCCAAGTGGGCTATAGCTCATGAAAATGGCCATAAAACACAAAAACAACGAGTTTTTAGTCATGCCCTCAAACATGTATGAGGTCCCAACATTCTTTGTAAATCACCCTAGACCCCAAAACTGAGGGCAATAACTAACGAAAATGTCCATAAAACACAAAAACGACGAGTTTTTGGTCATAACTCTAAAACATGTAAATGGCCTTGGAAGCACAAAATTATGGGCAATAATTCATGACAACAACCACAAAACAAAAAATCGACGAGTTTTTTTGTCATACCTCTCAAACAAGTAAATCGCCCTGGAACCCCAAAACTATGGGCAACACCTAATGAAAACAGCTAGAAAACAGGAAAACGACAAGTTTTGGCCATACCTCTCAAACATGTAAATCACCCTGGAACGCCAAAACTGTGGGCAATAGCTCATGCAAACGACCACAAAACAGGAAAACGAAGAGTTTTTGGTTATAATTCTCAAACATGTAAATCTCCCTACAACCCAAAAATAATGAGAGCTCATAAAAATGGCCATAAAACACAAAAATCTGGGTCTTAAGGTCATTGTTATTCTCCCCGGAACCCCAAAACTATGGGAAATAACTCGTGAAAACAGCCAAAAACGCAAAAAAAAAGTTGTGAATTTTTGGTCATCTCTCTCAATCATGCCCTGGAACCGCAAAATTGTGGGCAATAGCTAACAAAAACGATCGTAAAAATGAAAACGACGAGTTTTTTCTCATGCCCTCAAACATGTATCGCGTCTTAAGGTCATTGTAAATCTCCATAGAACCCCAAAACTATGGTAAATATCTCGTGAAAACAGCCAAAAACGCAAAAAAAAATACGAGTTTTTGGTCATCACTCTCAATTATGTAAATCGCCATGCAACCACAAAACTTTGTGCAATAGCTCATGAAAACAGCCATAAAACATGAAAATAATGAGTTTTTTCTCATGCCCTCAAACATGTACCGGGTCTTATGGGTCATGCAAATACCCCTAGAACACCAAAACGGGCATAAAACACGAAAACTACGACTTCTTGGTCATGCCCTCAAATATTTGCGGGTATTACGGTCGTTGTAAATCACCCCGGAACCCCAAAACTGTGGACAACAAATCATGGAAACGTCCATAAAACGCAAAAACAACGAGTTTTTGGTCATCACTCTCAAACAATGAAATCGGCCTGGAAGCCCAAAACTATGGGCAATAGCTCATGAAAACAGCCACAAAACGCAAAAATGACGAGTTTTTGGTCATACCTCTAAAACATGTAAATCACCCTGGAACACCAAAACTGTAGACAATATCTAATACAAACGAACACAAAACACGAAATCGACGAGTTTTTGGTCATAACTCTCAAACATGTAAATCGCCCTAGAACACAAGTGGGCTATAGCTCATGAAAACATCCATAAAACACAAACGGACGAGTTTTTGGTCATGCCCTCAAACATGTATGAGGTCCTAACGGTCGTTGTAAATCACCCTGGACCCCAAAACTATGGGCAATAACTCATAAAAATATTCATAAAACATAAAAACGACGAGTTTTTGGTCATAACTCTCAAACATGTAAATCTCCTTAGAAGCACAAAACTATGGGCAATAGCTCATGAAAACAGCCACAAAACACAAAGTCAACGAGTTTTTTCCCATACCTCTCAAACAAGTAAATCGCCCTGAAACCCCAAAACTATGGGCAATAACTTATAAAACGGCCAGAAAACACGAGTTTTCGGTCGTGCCCTCAAACATGTACGGATCTTCTGATCCGGTCATTGTAAATCTGCCTAGAATTCCAAAACTATGGAAAATAACTCGTGAAAACAAACAAAAAACACAAACAAAATGATGAGTTTTTGGTCATCGCTTTCAATTATGTAAATCGCCATGCAACCATAAAATTATGGACAATAGCTCATGAAAACGGTTGTAAAACACGAAAACGACGAGTTTTTCTCATGCCCTAAAAAATGTATCGGGTCTTAAGGTCATTGTAAATTTCCATGGGACCCTAAACCTGTTGGAAATAACTCATGAAAACGGCCATAAGACGCGAAAACGATAAGTTTTTGGTTATAAGTCTCAACCATGTACAGGGTGTTATGGGCCATCTAAATCCCCCTAGAACACCAAAACGGACATAAAACACGAAAATGACGACTTCTTAATCATTCCCTGAAACATTTTCGGTTATTACGGTCAATTTAGCATGCCTAATCCCCCGAAAATATATGATTTGCCAACCTGAAAACAGGGAAATATCTACCATGTGTAATCACGCGCCGTGCCCTCCAACCTAGACGTACATTGTTTTTATTGACCCCCAAATGTGATCATGGGTAGAAGTTACCTTCCTTTATATCGGTAACATTTATACTCTGCTTTAGTTTCTGAAAGTTTTATAAATATATTATCAAAAAAATATGAACGATCTCCATGTTGAGGAAGGTGTTTCACAGAGGCTAGCAGATGGCTTGTGAGGCAGACGTTTTCCACTAGTAGTGACGAAAACACATCGATTTGTTCGTTCCCATACATGTGGGACCATTATTACACGTGGAACCTCTCTTTATCCAGGTGGATGAAAATTAATTAATTGATGGACCTCATGATGACGCTCGGCGAAACTAGTATGCTTGAAGACGCTCGGCGAACCAGGGTTGTCGGGGACGATCTCTAAATTGTACTAGTACAACTTTGGGGCCGGAGGTGCTTGTGTCTTCCCGCCAAAGCCTTAATGTTGAAGAAGGAGCGTCTGTCCGTGCCAAGAGTCTCCCATGAAGGGGAGTAGTGACGCAAGTGGGTCAATGTTAGGATACCCTCTATCCTCTTTAGTTCAATAAAATGAACAACCCACTTGCATCTTTAAAGGGGAGTGCACATGACCTCCAGCAACATCGTCTGCCCTAGCAAAGGAATGTCAGCAGTGACGTGGATGTTATTGGCGTGGACGTACACGATGATATATACTACTATGCCCGAGCTGCCACGCCTTACCGTCACGCTCATGATTGTTCTACAATTAATGGAGCTAGCTATGCTATGAATAAGACCGGCTGGTCCACTAATCTTGTTTGAGTGTTTATTGTGCGGAGTTTGTGAAAGTATTTGTTTGGCCGGAGTAATTGAAGTAACCAAGAATAATAGGGAAGTGAATTGACTAAGGCGATTATACATCCGCCAACACAAGTTCGATATATATGTTTTGGCTCAGTTGATTAATTTCTGGGATTTTCTTGACCCTACTACTAGTGCATGAAGAAATTCGGTGATGTTCTTGTCGGAACTGCCCCCTTGGCACATGGACCTCACTGCTTTCTCCTTCCAATCAGAGGCATTGCGTGCATACTGCTTGTCGGCCCCCATCACCTCCTTGACGCACCTCTCCACCTCCTCCCTCCTAACCACCCCTGCTTCCGGGTCTCGCCGGGCGCGCACGCCGACGCACCAGACGTCCTCGACGTACTTGGCGTTGGTGGGCTGGTCCGACCACTGCGGCACAGCCACCATTGGTAGCCCGGCGCCTAGGGCCTCCATCGTGGAGTTCCATCCACAGTGAGTCACGAAGCAACCCACGGCGGAGTGTGCTAGAACCTCCAGCTGCGCCACCCAGGGCACCACGAGTCCTCTCGTGCCGACCCTTTCGCTGAATCCGTCAGGGATCTTTGAGGCCTCCGACGCCCTGACGACCCACAGGAAGGCCTTGCCGCTGCTGTGTAGACCCTCCGCCATCTCCGCCATCTGCTCCGGCCCCGGCGCGGCCATGCTGCCGAAGGACACGTACGCTACGGAGCGCGGCGGTTGAGCGTCCAGCCAGGCCGTGGTGGTGGCCGTGGTCGGGGTGTAGAGGTGGAAGCCGTAGGAGACGTCGTCGGGGATGCGCTTGTCCAGGTACGCCGACGGCACCGTTGGGCCCACCGTCTTGGCCCCCCACTTGGACGCCATGTAATCAGATTCCTTGATAAGTATATTTCAGGATGTATTAATAATCAGCAGAAAATGGTGGCCAACTGCATGCATGCGACTAGATAGAAATGAAATACTACAACTGATGATGTTGTGAGATGGGTGTACAAACAAACCAGTGGCTGCAGCTCGTGGAAAGAGTTGACGAGGACGTGGTCGACGGCGTCGAGGCCCACGTGCTGGCGCAGCAGCATCTCTAGGTAGGGCGGGCAGTCGTCGGGCATGGTGAGGAACGTCGGCAGATCCTCGTGCTCAAACCCGGCGGGCAGCCCCTCCAACCTTCCGCCGGTTCCACCACCCCGGGCGTGGTGTGCGTAGGCGAGGTTCACGGCGGGCGCCTGCGTGAAGAAGGACACGCAGGCGGCGCCGTGGCGTCGTGCCACCGGCGGCGCCCACGGCTGCAGGAAGGAGTCATATACCACCGCGCATACCTTGCGACCCTTCTCCGCCTCGGAGCGGAGCAGCTCGTCCAGGGTGCGGGACCCCGCCGACTCTAGCTGGGCGAGGTAGGCTGCCACGTCGCCGACCTCGACGAATCCGGCACGGTCGAAGCCGTCGGAGATCTCGGCGAGGTGCACCGCGCCTGGGCACGGGTCCTGGCACTGGCCTAGGAGGTAAGGCGTGACGGCCAGTGTGCACCGGACCCCGCCGCCGCCGATGTGGGTCTGGGTGCGGGCGAGGCGCTTGGCGAACTGGAGCATCGGGTTGATGTGCCCCTGGAGCGGGTATGGCAGCACCAGGACGTGGATGTCGCAGTATACGTGGCCCGGCTCAGCCCCCATGGCTGGAGCTTGTGTTCCCTAGGCGCGGGGGTTGTGAACATGCATGATATCGAAACCAAACCTCTTGCATTTATATATACTAGTACTACTACTTCTGTCGAATTCATGAAGCTGAATACCAGGGTCTCTATTATCATACAGTAACATGTAAGACTAGCTAATAGTCATAGTGGGTAATATCATGACTAATAGTAACATACTCCCTCCGTCCGCAAATAAGTGTACTTTTAGCTTTTGCCTAAGTCAAACATTATCAAATTTGACCAACTTTATAAATAAATATAGTATTATATATTATATCAAATTGATATATTATGAAAGTAAATTTGAAAACATATCTACTAGTACCAATTTAGAGTTATAAATGTTTCTATGTTTTCCTATAAAGATAGTCAAACTTTACTAACTTTGACTTAAGACAGGGCTAGAAGTAAACTTATTTGCGGACGAAGGGAGTACTCCCTCTGTTTGGGATTATAGGTCCTACGCGCATACCTAGGTTGTTAATTTGACCAATAAAATATAACTTATATATCACAAAAGTTATATCATTAAAAAATATAACCTTCAAAGTTTCTAATGCTATATTATTTATATTTTATTGTTCAAATTAGCATCCTAGTTAACCGCGCAGGACTTATGATCCCAAACGGAGGGAGTACTATCATGCAGTGTCCTATTTAATAGTAACATATGTATGGTACTAACATATGTAAGCGTTCCAGGAAACTCGCTCGCGTTCACATCTACATGCCGGGGAGTTGTTTTCAAATGGAGTAAGTGGACAGGAGCGTTTTTAGGAGGAGATTGACGCATCCGATTAATTCTTTCCGTCCTTCCTCGGAAAACAATTAGAAACAACTCCCTATCTAGCGGCCCTTTAGGAGGAGTAGCTAAGTTGCCTTCTAGTATGAGTAGTGTAACAAGAATTTACCGAGTTTTAGAATCTAAGCATATAATATCGCCGGTCAGCCAAGACAAGATCTGACGAACTCTTTAATGGAGTTTGAGATCTCAATGTAAGACTCTTTAATGCACTTCGAGATCTCAATGTAAGTGGTCAAAGAAGACAAGAACTTGAAAGGACTTCTAGATTTTGATGTTGTATTATTTTATTACAAGTTGCTATTGTATTGGTTACTTAGCTTAAGTAATTTTATTCGATCAAGCTAGTTTACGGCCGAGTTCCAATTCAGGCTTACGTGAAGCTTATATCTCTATACCCAATTTATTTGATCAACTCCAGTGGATTGTACTACAAACACATCAACTTCTAGCATATTACCATTCAATGTAAAACCTCGGCAAAAAATGTACACAAGACATCAAATTCAGGATCACCTGATAGAAGCTTCTTCACGTCTAACTATGATGTCGAGTGAAGAGCCACAAATACAATGTATGATTTTACCTTTTACTATATTGGCATGGACGCCATAAAATTGGCTAGATCTCATCAGGAGCATCACGAGCGAGAATCTTATGTCAGTTGGCATCGACTATCATGAATGTCGTTTGTGTTCTTAGTTCATCAACTACTCCCTCTAGGCATACATGTTATTTAAGAAAAAAAGATGAGATATATGCCATAAAAATATACTAGCAGATACATATTTAAAATAAGTTTCCAATGGTACAATTTTTATGACCTATTATTCATATTTTTTTAACCAAAATTAATGATTTTTTTTAAAACTACATCCACGTCTGTTCAGCTGTAATAAACTACGTTCGCGTGAGTTAAAAGGGGAGTACACAGGGATCAATTTCTAGCATATTTTGCTTTGGAGGTAGAACCATTTATAGCTAGACACGATACAATAGGTATTTGCAAGAAAGGTGATCACGCATTTATTGGTATCTCGGAATCTAGCATTAATGAGGTGTTGAACTATCTTGCATTGGCATAGAAGACCTAAAAAAAAAAAAATACACAACCATTGGGTCATGCAATCAGTATCTAGATTTTCTGAACTTGTAGTACATCCATGTACTACTATTTATATACGTAGAGATAATATATGGAGGCTGGTCAAGGAAGATCAGATTCCATAAGTTCTTTAGTGGTGTTTGAGATATGTTCAATGGAGTTTTAGGTCCCGATGTAAGATTCCTACAAGTTTAAGATCTCGATGTAAGGTTCCTAAAAGTTTTAGATCCCGGCGTAAGGTTGTGAAACTAGTAGTAGTACTCCCTCTGTTTGGAATTATAGGTCCTACGCGCATACTTAGGTTGTTAATTTGACTAACAAAACATAACTTATATATCACAAAAATTATACCATTAAAAATATAACCTCTAAAGTTTCTAATGGTATAATTTTTATGCTATACTATTTATGTTTTGTTGTCTAAATTGGCAACCTAGTTATCCGCGCGGGACTTATAATCCCAAACGGAGGGAGTAGAACGGATGAATTCTTTATTTCAGTGTAAAGGTAATCAAACAAGAAAAAACCCGATGAACGCTGTAATTGAATAGATGATCTCGATGTACGGTTCTTACAACTTGCTGTAGCATTGGTTTCTTAAGCTAAATAGATTTATCTAATCAAGCTAGCCTATTCGGGTTACGTTGAAATAAAATGGTGTGCTTTCTCTGAATCTCAGAGCGAGGAAACATCCTTTTCATGGTCTGAGTGTTCTCTGAGTGTTATGTAATGTGTGGCAGTTTAAGTGTGATGAAATATAAGAGTGTGCTTTCTATATGGGTTCTGGCAGCATATTTCCTGCAGATTGCACCGTAATTTGGCAGCCCATCACACCGCATGGAGCCCAGCACGCCGCTAATTGACTAGAATCTTAGTTGGCGTGGATCCCGGCACGATGCTATTCCGTTGTACTACTTTCGTTTGGGATTATAATTCCCGCGCGGATAACTAGGTTGTCAATTTAAACAAGATAATATAAATATTATAGCATAAAAATTATATCATTAGATACATTAGAGGTTATATTTTTAATGGTATAATTTTTATGGAGTATAAGCTATATTTTATTGGTCAAATTAACAACCTAGGTATGCGCGTAGGACCTATAATCCCGAACAGAGGAAGTACTGACTGCGTGGAGCCCAGCACGCCGTTAATTGACGACGCTATTCCTGGTCGTGTGTCGGCCGACGCGCTACTGGTGCGATGGCACGGGCACGCTGGCTTTACACCTTATCAGTGGCGCCGTATTAGCAGAGCGCGTGGTCTTGTTCTTTCGACCGGTGCAGCAACATCGTCGACGCCCGATTATTGAGCCCGGCCCTTTGGTGAATATAATGGTCACCAACCCCTTTGGTCTTGTTGTCATCTACTACGTATTTGCAAGTGTGTCCAGCTGTGTATTTAGCTGTCTGTGTTGGGAATTTTGATAAATTGCTGGGAACTTATGTACGATCAGAGGAAGAGTGGGACGAAGAAGGAAACACTTTGTTGTTCTAGCAACATGAACTCTGGACCTATTGATTATTCGCGCGTTACTGCTCTCGATGTTTAATTTGTTAATTAATTCTATATTGCTCACACGAGCTCTTACTATATTATCGTTCGTAGATTAGTAAATTTTCCATGTTTCGCTTCACAATAATTACCATAATGTTCCTACCCGTCTACTATACCCGTGTAAAGTGCAACAAGTAAAATCGTAAACCCTGGTACTCCCTCCGTTTTAAAATATAAGATTTTTTAGTTTTGTGAAGCAAATGCATCTAGACTTCTTTTAGTATATAGGTTCATTCATGTTTAGAGTCAATCTACACAATAAAATAAGTCTAGATACATTCTCTTCACAAACCTAAAGCATCTTATATTTTGAAACGGAGGGAGTGCATCGATCGCCTCCTCGACTCGCGACTTAGGAACAACATCCAAACTTCGGGCAAAACTGTTGTAGCTACAGACCAAACGAAGTTTTTTGTCGGGTCCTCCAGTTCCTCCACCCGGCCGATCGATCTCTACCCCGTGAGGGTCATAGTACGATCTACGTGGTCGAGAGTAGCATTAAACTGAGCGAACTGCTCCGGCCCCAATTAACATCATGAGCTACACCGTGTTGGACAATCGACAACCTAAAAAGTGCAGAACGAATTAGATCAGAAAGTTTCTCGCTCGTCTCTCCCAACGTGACCGGCAAGTCACTATAGGAAAAAACTAAGGCGCCGATGGCCAAATGTCGGAGCCGTCGGCGTAGCAGTCCGGCCGTCGGTTTAGACGACCGTGCCGAGGGTAGCTCTTGGCGTAGCGTGGCCGTCGGCGTAGTAGCGAAGGCTCTGCCGACGGTGGCCCTTGGCGTAGATACAGTCCTCGGCGTAGCCTCAGTTCACACACTGCGACGGAAACAACGTTAGACAACTAATCTGTGCCGACGGCCTCTTTGGAAAATTTTGTTTGGTCTGTGCCGATGGCTTAGCCGTCGGCATAGGCCTCCAGATTTTTTTTCTTTTATGTCATTATGTTTTGAAAAATCATAACTAAATCATTCTAATTCAGAAAAATACAAATATTTGCAGAAAAATAAGATCTATCTATCTATACTCAAATATTACACATTTATAAACAAAAATTAAGTGAAGTATGAAATATTATATAGTTTAAAATAGGCATTATAAATTTAAAGACGATCCAAACAATGCGAAACCTTCGCGTGGTGTCATATTATGTGACATAGTTAAAAGGAAAAATATCAAACTTGGTATATTGATTATGTCTAAAAAAAAACCTTCACAAAATGGCCTATGTTGTTCGAGGTTTCTTGGCTTTCGGGTCAAATGACCAATGTTATGGTTAGAATGAAGGCATAGTTTGTGATAATATGTCTATATTGTGCATAAGTATGCATCATGGGATGCGAACAATGTTTCAGGAGGAAGTTTTCTTTTTCGTCGCACCACAAAGCTGTTTTCCATTTTCTGAGTGCAAAAAACAAACGGTTTTGTGAAGCTATCACCAAATGGCTAATTCAAAGTGCTACCCTCACATTTTTGAAAAATACTAGACCACCTTATATGCATAATATCATAACAGGGGGATCTCAAACAATTTCGTATATCCCTAATAAAAAGGATAAATTCCTGCCGAATCGGTAGGAAGTGGGTCAGATATGAACTAGAGGTACATAATCGGATGCTCATGATTTTTTACAAAAATCATTTTTAGGTTCAAAATATATTTTTTCATCATAGATCCACGAGTTTAGCGATTCTTAACCCCGAGCTAAGAATCTTCATGCCCGCCTTTCGACAAAGTTTAACGATGGTTTAAAACGGGCATTATAAATTCAAAAATGATCCAAACAATGCGAAATCTTCGCGTGGTGTCATATTATGTGACATAGTTAGAAGAAAAAATATCAAACTTGGTATATTGATTATGTTTCAAAAAAAACCTTCACAAAATGACCTATCTCGTTCGAGGTTTCTTGGCTTTCGGGTCAAATGACCAATGTTATGGCTAGAATGAAGGCATAGTTTGTGATAATGTATCCATATTATGCATAAGTGTGCATCATGAGATGGCAAACAATGTTCCAGGAGGAAGTTTTTTCCTTTTCGTCGCACCAAAAAGCCGTTTTCCATTTTTCGAGTGCAGAAAACGGACGGTGTTGTGAAGCAACCACCAAATGGCTAATTCAAAATGTTACCATCACATTTTTCAAAAATACTAGACCACCTTACATGCATAATGTCATAACAGGGGGATCTCAAACATTTTCGTCTATCCCTGACGAAAAAGACAAATTTCTGCCGAATCGGTAGGAAGTGGGTCAGATATGAACTACAGGTACATGATCGGATGCTCATGATTTTTACAAAAATCATTTTAGGGTAAAAATATGTTGTTTCATCATAGATCCACTTCAAGTTTAGCGAGTCTCAGCCCCGAGCTAAGAATCTTTATGCGTGCCGTTTTAAACGGGCAAATGAAATTATGATAAGAATCATGACATAGTTTGTGATAAATTAATATTGATATCATATTTGGATTCCTCTCATTTCTCTAATCAATTTAGACATATTATTTGCCGAATTCCGATTTACAGATTTAAAGATATTAATTATTCCATATTGAATAAAAATACAAAATAAAATAAAATTATTATATTTTTATTTGAATTCAATAATATTTTTACTTATTCATTGTTGTTTACTTAAATAATTGCTTGTAATTTTAAAAAATACAACCATGTGACATGATGATGATATAAGAGTTAATAGGATTGATATCATAGTAATGACAACAATGTGTAAATTTCTTTGCGGAAACAGATTCTGAAGGAACGAGGAAGTTAAGCGTGCTAGAGCTGGAGTAGTGCTAGGATGGGTGATCGACTGGAAACTTTACTAACACTGCAATTTAATCAATTATTAACTATAAATAATGTTAAAAATGATCAAAGCGAGAGATTAACGAGTCAAACAATTCAAAAATAAAAAAAATAAAAAAATATATTTTAGGCTATGCGGATGGCCAGGCCGTCGGCGTAGCTCCATTCCTGTGTCGATGGCCTGGCCGTCGGCATAGCTCCAGGCTGGGCCGTTATCGGAGACCGCCGTTGCCTGACACGCGGGGGCCGCTGGAAGACGCTATGCCGAGGGGAGGGGCTGTGCCGACGGCCACGGAGCTATGCCGACGAGTAAGTACGCCGAGGGGGCTACGCCGACGGCCACTGTCGGCACAGCCTGTGGCAACAGCAATTTGGCAATGTGCCGACGGCAACCGGCCGTCGGCATATCAATTCTTTCCTATAGTGAGTGACTTCCTCTGGCTAAGATGCACCTGGATACGAGGTCCCGCGGTGTTTTAGGGGACGATAGTGGCGGTGCTGGCTATGTATGCGTCGGCCCTCCTTGTCATCGACCTGGTCCATAGGTGATTCAAATTCGAAGGGTGGAGGATTATAGGGAACCTTAGCATTGTCTTCTGTGTCCTTCCCTACTGTCAGATGGATGCTAGGCTTGAAGCGCTACTGCTCGATCTCGAACTCCATGCAACGCCGCATTGTCCTGCACTGGTTCTTCCCATGTGAACCGGTCCTGTGAAACCCGCATTACTAGTTGTCCTTCGTGTGCTACGATAGCGGAACTCACTTTGTCCAGGTCTTATCCTACCGGTTAGGGGGTGAGCGCTTGATACACAAGCAGCCGTGCTCCCAAGGCCACGTATGATAATGACGGTATTGTACGAGGCCGATAATGTCACGTGCGATGAAGGAGCAGTACCTCGTGTAGTCCTCTTCCAAGTACATGCCCTCTGTTCACCGTGCTTCCCTGTCAGCGATATTGGGCTATTCCGTGCGCACCATCCTGACCACATTCGTGCTAGTTAGAGGTCCTGTTCTGGGGTACCAAGGAACCCTACCTCCACGCAAAGTGGAAAGATCTGTCATTCTTCGGCAGAGCGAGCGGGAAGAAGGGTGCTCCAGTGTGGTATGTCAGGCTCCTCCGTGTGTGTGCACGTCGTATGCATGTCCCAGCATGTTGACGTATTCCAACCTTATCTTGCTCTTGTCGCCTTCTTTGTAGCATCCCATTGCCAGGCGCCAGGGCGACCCGAAGCCCCCCGGGGTTACTCGTGCCTCCCTTGTCGTCCAAAGCTGATCATCGCCTCGGGATAATGTCCATCAGTCGGACGTCTAGCCCTCGGGTTACGACCATGGAGCTAGCAATCATCGTTGGCTCCCCCGGATCCCGTTGGCGATGTACGGGGTGACGAGGACTATGCGTGGGATCGTACCGGGTCCTCTGGCTAAGATGCACCTGGATATATACGAGGTCCGGCGGTGTTTTTTGGGACGACAATGGCACCTGGATACGATCTTGAACTCCATGCAACACTGCATTGTCCTGCACTGGTTCTTCCCATGTGAACCGGTCCTGTGAAACTCGCACTACTAGTTGTCCTTTGTGTGCTACGATAGCGGCACTCACTTTGTCCTTGTCTAACCCTACCGGTTAGGGGGTGAGCGCTTGATACACATGCAGCCGTGCTCCCAAGGCCATGTATGATATTGACGGTACCGTACGAGGCCGATGATGTCACGTGCGATGAAGGAGCAGTACCTCGTGTAGTCCTCTTCCAAGTCCATGCCCTCTGTTCACCGTGCTTTCCTGTCAGCGATATTGGGTTGTTCCGTGCGCCGCAGCCTGACCACATTCCTGCTAGTTAGAGGTCCCGTTCTGGGTACCAAGGCACCCTACCTCCGCGCAAAGTGGGAAGATCTATCATTCTTCGGTAGAACGAGCGGGAAGAAGGGTGCTCTAGTGTGGTATGTCAGGCTCCTCCGTGTGTGGACGTCGTATGCATGTCCCAACATGTTGACATATTCCAACCTTCTCTTGCTCTTGTCGCCTTCTTTGTAGCATCCCATTGCCAGGGGCCAGGGCGACCCGAAGCCTACCAGGGTTACTCATGCCTCCCCTGTCGTCCAAAGCTGATCATCGCCTCAGGATAATGTCCATCAGTCAGACGTCTAGCCCCCGGGTTACGACCATGGAGCTGGTGATACGTCGGAAATGTATCTATAATTTTAATGCTCCATGCTTATATAGTATCTACTTTGCTTTGCTTTTTCTAAACTTTGAGGTGCTTTTTACATGTTTTCTGGTACTAACCTATTAACAAGTTGCCACAATGCCAGTTGCCTGTTTTCTGCTATTTTTGGTTTCAGAAAAGCTATTTAAGAAATATTCTCGGAATTGGACGGGACAAGCGTCAAAGTCAATTACTTTCCGTGGGAAACAAGAAGTCCAGAGGGGGGCTGGAGAGGCGGGCTAGGGCACCCATACACCCCCCTATGCGCGGGTGGGCCCTGCCCCGCGCCTAGGCAGGGTGTGGGGCCCCTGGCCGCCTCCTCGGCCTTCCTCTTCGCCTATAAGAAGCCCCCGATGCAGAAACCCTAAGTACCCGATCAAATCTCCATGAAACCTTCTGTAGTCGCCGCCACCGACGTTCCTAGATTGGGGGATCAGAAGTTCTTCCCGGCACCCTGCTGGAGGGGAGATCATCCCGGAGGCATTCTCTCCGATATGATGCGCGTGAGTAGTTCCATCTTGGACTATGGGTCCATATAGTAGCTAGATGGTTGTATCTCCTTCTTTGTGCTTTCATGTATACATCTTGTGAGCTCCGTTCATGATCAAGATCTAATCTATTTGTAATCATGCATGTTGTGTTTGCGGGGATCCGATGGATATTGAGATTATTATATTGGTTTGATTAATGATTTTGTCTTTATGATTCTATCATGTCTGTGTTATTTGTGATCTTGCATGCTCTCCGTTGTTAGTAGATATATTGGCCAAGTAGTTGCTAGTGACTCCAAGAGTGGGTATTTATGCTCAATAGTGGGTTCATTCCTCTAGTTTCCAAGGGAAGTGACAGTAATCTCTTCGACTGTAGATGTGTTGTTGCTACTAGGAAGAAAACAACGGTCTCTTATTCATGGAACATGTGGACTGTTTACCTTACACACTTTTTTAAAGAAGTTGTCTGTTGCTTGCAACTTAATACTGGAGGAGGTTCGAATGATAACCTGAAGGTGGACTTCTAGTCATAGATGCAGTTGGATGGCGGTTTATGTATTTTGTTGTATTATCCAATCGAATCTCATAGGATCTTTCTGACTAGTAATTGCATTGTTATGACTTGCTTAGTTGATAATAATAAGCTCTATATAGAAAGGGAGTTTTATTGCATTCTTTAGGCTCTCCACCATAGTCTTAATATCATTTGATTGAGAACTCCAATTTGGGCAGATATAGTTCCAACAGGCTTTTGCAAATGGGCATTGGAAAAAGAGACGGTTTCTTGTTTCCACCCGAGGAGAAGATCATAAAACACACTTACACGTTAAGTTGATCTTCAATCTACCTTGGACATACGTCTATTTTCAGAGAACCGTCTTGCAGCCCTATTGGTTTGGTCGGTTGAGAGTTTCTGGTCGCACGTCTTCGAGTCTTGTTCGTGAAGGTCTCCATGGACATGAATCGTGGATTAGGCTCATGAGTCAAATATGCCTAAAATTAATCATGTTTGTATTTAATGATGCAACTTCTTCTAGGTTTATTTTCCCATGATTTAACATGAGCTTGTCGATTTGGAGTGCAGGCTCTACGGTCCAATTTTCAGATTTTCATTTTACTTGGAATTTTGAAGTTTCAAGAATTCAAAAAATACTTTTACATCTAGATAATGATGGTGAAAACTATTTGAAATATTTTGTATTATGGACTGCATAAAAACACTACATGAATCAGGAAATTTGCCGTAGTCAAAGTGGTTAGCCCAGAGCAGATCATTGGGGCACACGGCAAACCATCATTTTACCATAGACTAGCTCGAATCGGATACTCACAACAAATACAAGATGCATGGCAAATCACCAAGAATGCCCACGACAAAGATAAGTTTACGGCAAATTGGATGCCACGTGTCCGAGCCGTCGGCAACTGATGGTGAGGAAATGGCGCACCTTATTTGTCGTTGGCCTGCCGTCGGGAACTACGACAAACTTGGACGTTTGGCCTACGGCAAAGAATGCGATTTGCCACGAGTATATTAAAAGCCTACGGCAAACAAGTCATTTCTGAAACTTGGACAGTTTCTTACATAAATTTCAGACATTATTGAAGACAAAGCTGCAACGCCGGCTATTCAATCCTGGAATAGTCCAGAGCGAGGATGGACGGAAATTAATTTTGATACGTGTTCCCTGGAAGAATACTCAATGGGAGCCTGGGGTGTTGTTGCAAGAGCACACGTACGGTGGAATAACATCCCCAATGTCCGTCATCGGAAGAGATGGCTAAACTGCTATTGTAAGTGTTGAAAGCCTCGAAGTTGCCCTAATTTTCACTCATGGGAATTAACTGTTTGAAACGGATTGTAATTCTCTGCTGAAGATTTTCGACCCTGGTACGTGCAGTGGACAGATCGTCACCGAGTATCATAGCAAAGGAATTCCATTTGGTGAAACCACAGGATATGGTTGGATGTGTAGGTAGAATCGGTATCTGGAACGGACAAGAATAATCCTACTCGTATAGCACCTCTCCCGCAAAATACATACTGTACTCCTTTGGTTCAAATTACAATGCCTTCCTGGATACAGTACTCTTTGAAACAATGAAAATGGCGCAAGCTCGGTCGAAAACAACACTTACATTACTAGATTCAAGACCTCGAATCTTACAATTGGAGTTTAAGGACCAAAATACCCTTTTTAACGTACTGTTATACTATTTATCTGGAGTATATATAAGGGGGTGGGTAGTAAGCAAAGCTGGGTGGATGCTATATATGAGTAGTTTTGAGATGGAATTCTTCCCAAGTAGGAGTAGGAGTATGTTGTACGGTGGCCTCCTATGCCTATGGCTGGCAGTGGTGGTAGTGTGGTTCCTGGAACGGCTGTGGTGGAAGCCACGGCGGCTGGAGCGGGTGCTGCGCGCGCAGGGCCTGCGGGGCTCGTCCTACCGCTTCACCGGCGACAAGGAGCAGAACCGGGTGACCATGGAGGCCTACTCGAGGCCATTGCCACTGGGTTGCCATGACATCGCCCCACGCGTCCTCCCTAACATCTGCAACAACGTCCGCGTCCATGGCAACACATGCCTCTCCTGGACCGGCCCCAGCCCAACCATGGCCATGTGCGACCCTGGCGTCGTGAAAGAGATCCTCGCTGACAAGCTCAGCTACTTTGGGAAGTCCCAGTTCCCGGCATTCAACGAGATGCTCGCCAACGGCCTTGCCCAGATAGAGGGCGACAAGTGGGCGCAACACAGGAAGATCATCAATCCTGCATTCAGCATCCAGGCCATCAAGGTATGTATATATTCTTGCATCTTATTATTACTATACTAGGAAAACAAGGTTGCATATACATATATATATATTTGAGGCTCACTAATACAATCTTGTCAGAACAATTTCCCGGTGTTTTCCGTGTGCTGCGAAGAATTGGTAAGGACATGGAGGGAGTGCCTGGGCCCACAAGGTAAGGGCGAGGTGGATGTCTGGACAGAGTTACAGAAACTGTCCGGGGATGCCATTTCTCGCTCTTCATTCGGCAGCAGCTACCTTGAAGGCAGGAGAGTATTCCAGCTGCAGTCGGAGCAACTCAAGCGGCTGGTGTCAAACTATTTGACTATGCTCGTTCCAGGATACCTGTGAGTTCCCCAATTCCCAGTTCCAGCTACTTCTCCTTCTCCTCTGTTTTCTCTAACTAAAGATTACTGTTTATGTTTGTGTTAATTTGCAGCTACTTGCCAACGGAAAACAACCGAAGGATGCATCAAATCAAGAAGGAGATGGAATCCACTCTACTTGGTATAATCGGGAAAAGAGTGAAAGAGATGGAAGCTGGCATCAGCACAAAACAGGACATACTTGGTCTGATGCTAGAGTCCAGCCCCAAGATGACGATCCCAGATATCGTCGAGCACTGCAAGAATTTCTTCTTTGCAGGATCCGACACAACGTCCATACTTCTCACATGGACCATGGTTGTTCTGAGCATGCACCCGGAGTGGCAGGTTACTGCCAGAGAAGAGGTCCTTGGTCTGTTTGGGAAAAACAACAAACCCAACTACGAAGACATCAGCCGACTCAAAATTGTGAGTAGTAGTACTTATTAGTATTCCAGTTCATTCAGCATATGGAGTATCGTACTATTTTGTGCATGACGAAGTATTGATGATGACTTGTTTGAAATTTTAGGTAACCATGATCCTTCACGAGGTTCTCCGGCTATACCCTCCGATCAGCTTGATGAAGAGGGAAACGTCCAGGGGGGCAGAGATTGGGGGAGTAAGATACCCTGCCGGCGTCATCTTTGACATCCCTGTCCTGCTCATCCACCACGACAAAGCCATCTGGGGCAGCGACGCTCACGAATTCCGGCCTGAGAGATTTGCCGACGGGATTCCCAATGCCTCAAAATTCCAAGGCGCATATCTCCCGTTTGGTTCGGGTCCACGGGTCTGCATCGGACAGAGCTTTGTGATGCTGGAGGCAAAGATTGCCCTGTGTATGATCCTTCAGCACTTTGAGTTCGAGCTTGCACCAACGTATACCCACGCGCCATATGTTGTGGCAACCCTGGAGCCTGCGCATGGGGCTCAGATTACTCTCAAGGCCATCTGATTGTTGAGCTTCTTCAGTATACGGGCATCTTGTCTTATTTCTATCCAGTAGTTTGTTTTTGTTATGGAGTGAGTCCACATAAAGCGTAGTGCTTGTTCACGTTGCGTCTGTTGTCTCTATGTTTAGCTTTTATATATTGTGTCGATGGCGCGGGTCAATCGGATGCGCTACAGTCTGATACGCCTGAATAATAGGAAGAGAATGAAATTCACGCAAGTTAAACGCGTCGCAAAAACTCTGTCTCTGCTGTGTTCTTCAATAGATGTTACGGAATTCTTCCACTTTCGTCGCGCGTGTTAATCTGGGATTGTTCTGTCACATGTTTTCACATTTTATTAGATGACGTTATTTAATGCAAGTGTTGAGGTGTCTCTCCTCGATCTTTACCATTCACTACTGGAAAAACCATCTTCGGTTCGATATGAACAAGGCCAGCAGTCCCGGCCTGGCACAACCCACGACTAGTGGGAGTCCCGGGCCGTGAGGCCTCTAACGGCTAAAAACGGCCGTAGTCACTAGTCCCGGGCCGGACCAGGTCATTAGTTCCGGTCCGTAATACAGCCCGGGACTAATAACCTGGAGCAGGCCAGCTGGTCCTTTCGTGGACTATTAGTCTCGGGTCGTATCACGGCCCGGGACTAATTGTCCACCACTGTATATTCAGCCTCCTGTCCTGCTGCCATAAAGCATATGGTGACCATTTTTCTCAAAGAAGCAAGAGAGTTCATGCCATTTTTTATCAAGATTTAGTTTGCAACACCTAAATCCAAAGCTTTAAAAGGTTAGAACTTCATTCTTTCATCTCTTATTGCTACTTTAGCTTTGCTCTTTAATGCTCTAGAAGTATAGAGATATGGATCAATGCATGCATGCTCTAGAAGTAGCTAGAAGGATTTTGATATATATGTGTAACAAATTTTGATTAGGCACATAGTTACTGAAAATTGAAATGTGTAATTTTAGAGTTTCAGAGCTTAGAATGGAATGAGGTTTTCACTAATAGAACAATAATAAAAAAACTCCACATTTGTCATGTTGATTGTTTTCTCCAATTCACAAATTGGTGCGTGTAAATTTTTCAAAATTCAAAATTAATGCTCTAGAAGCTCTCAATATAACTTGTAATAATTTTATCATGTTGTGTAATGGTTTTTGATATACTTTTACTATAATGCAAATGGTCCGGGAATGGATGTACGGTACTGACCGACGCTCTGGCGAGTTCATTAATGGCGTGCATGAATTCATCCGTGTTGCTGAAGCAAACAAGCGCAATGGTTTTGTATTCTGTCCATGTAATGGATGTAGGAATCAAAAGAATTACTCTGACTCAAAAACCCTTCACAGCCACCTGTTGAAGTCCGGCTTCATGCCCAGTTATAATTGTTGGACCAAGCATGGACAGAGAGGGGTTATAATGGAAGACAATGAAGAAGAGAAGGAGGTTGACAACTATCATGGTTTCCCTGAGTACGGAGATACTTCCATGGGGGATGCCGAAGGGGAGGATGAAGAAGAGACACATGATGAACCTGCTGATGATCTTGGTCGGATCATTGCCGATGCACGAAGAGATAGTGAAACTGAAAAGGATAGGGAGAAGTTCAATCACATGTTAGAGGATCACAAAAAGTTGTTGTACCCAAATTGCGAAAATGGTCTGAAAAAGCTGGGCAGCACACTGGAATTGCTGCGATGGAAGGCTGAGTGTGCTATACCTGACTCGTCATTTGAAAAGTTGCTAAAAATGATAAAGAATATGCTTCCAAAAGATAACGTATTGCCCGCCAGTACGTACGAAGCAAAGAAGGTTGTCTGCCCTCTAGGGTTAGAGGTTCAGAAGATACATGCATCCCTAATGACTGCATCCTCTACCGCGGTGAGGAGTATGAGAATTTGGATGTATGCCCGGTATGCACTTCACTTCGGTATAAGATTAGACGAGATGACCCTGGTGACGTTGAGGGCGAGCCCCCCGGAAGAGGGTTCCTGCCAAGGTGATGTGGTATGCTCCTATAATACCACAGTTAAAACGCTTATTCAGAAACAAAGAGCACGCCAAGTTGTTGCGATGGCATAAAGAGGAACGTAAGTCAGACGGGATGTTGAGACACCCCGCTGATGGGTTGCAATGGAGAAAAATCGATAGAAAGTACCCAGACTTTGCAGATGATGCAAGGAGTTTAAGGTTTGGTCTAAGTACAGATGGCATGAATCCCTTTGGGGAGCAGAGCTCCAGTCACAGCACCTGGCCCGTGACTCTATGCATCTATAACCTTCCTTCTTGGTTGTGCATAAAGCGGAAGTTCATTATGATGCCAGTGTTGATCCAAGGTCCGAAGTAACCCGGCAATGACATTGATGTGTACCTAAGGCCATTAGTGGAAGAACTTTTACAGCTGTGGCACGAACCCGGGATACGCGTGTGGGATGAGCACAAGCAGGAAGAATTTAACCTCTGAGCATTGGTTTTCGTAACAATCGGTGATTAGCCTGCTCTTAGTAACCTTTCAGGACAGTCAAACAAGGGATACAATGCATGCACACACAAAGTTAAGACATTGTGACAGATACTACAACAAAAGGCTAAGTATATGACTCCTATTTTAGCAGCAAAAGAGGGCATTTGTGTCAAGTAGTTTGTTATCAAACTAGGTGTAGTTCACAGTGGGATAATACTATGAAGATATATTGTGCGACAATATTATCAACATGTTTTAACCCCAAAGAGCTAAAGGTCACACCGAAAGACCAAATTTATACAAAGCCATCTCATTAGAGAACGAGTGATGCGTAGGGACGCAAAGACATGCAATTACACACGGACCTGGAAGTGTCAGATCCGGAGATCAATTGACCACTAGCAATCGTGTACATACAACACCGGAAAGCCATAGGTGTTGAATACACAAAGGTTTGAAACTAGATTATTGACTCTAGTGCAAGTGGGAGACTGTAAGAGATATGCCCAAGAGGCAATAATAAAGTGGTTATTATCATATCTTCACACTTATGATAAATGTTTACATACCATGCTATAATTGTATTAACCGGAAACATTAATACTTGTGTGATTTGTAAACTAAAATAAGAGTCCCTAGTAAAGCCTCTTGTTAAACTAGCTTGTTGGTTAATATATGATCATGGTTTCCTGATCATGAACATAGAGATGTTATTAACAACAGGATCATATCATTAGGAGAATGATGTGATGGACATACTCCTATAGATAAGCGTAGCATAAAGATCAAGTCATTTCAATAGTTCAATTGCTATATGCTTTCTGATACATAGTGACCTAATTCCTTCGACCATGAGATCATGCATATCACCTTTTCCGGATGGATGCTTTGATGTCATCAAACACCACACCGTAACAGGGTGGCTATAAAGGTGGCATTGAGTGTTCAGAAAGTATTGGTTGAAACACATGGATCAAGAGTGGGATTTGTCCATCCATATGACGGATAGATATACTCTGGGCCCTCTCGGTGAAATGTCATCCAATTAGCTTGAAAGCATGTGACTGGCTCACAAGGGATCACATATCACGGGAACAAGAAAAGAGTACTTATCAGTAACGAGGTTGAACTAGGTATGCAGAGATACCGACGATCATAACCTCGGATAAGTAAACTATCGTGAGACAAAGGGAAATTGGTATCGTATGTAAGTGGTTCATTCGATCGCAAAGTAATCGTAGAAATATGTGGGAGCCATATGAATTTCCAGATTCCTCTATTGGTTATTGATCGGAGAAGTGTCTCGATCATGTCCGCATAATTCACGAACCGCAGGGAGACACACTTAAGGATTCGACGTTGTTTGAGTAGTTATGGAATGATGAGAAGGAGACCGAATATTGTTCGGAGTCTCGGATGGGATCCGGGATATCACGAGGAGATCCGGAATAGTCCGGAGAATAAGATTCATATAAGGAAAGTCCCGTTTCGGAGTTGGGGAATGATTCCGGTGTTTTCATTGGGAACATTCTAGAAGGTTCCGAAATGTCCGGCACTCCGGGGGGAAGGGGTACATGAATGTGTTATATCAAGTTGGTATGATTGCATCATGTACTAAGTGTCATTGCTGTACCAAATAGAGGATTTAATCGAATCCTAGTTTGAAAAGTCAAACGGCTAGTTTGAAAGTCAAACGGCTATTTTGGGAAGTGGGAAAGAGGAGAAGGAAGTTTGAAGCCGACTTGGGGGAGGAGTTCCTCCTCCCACCGCCGGCCCTCCTTGAGGCCGAGTTGGGGAGGGACTCCCCTCCCCATGCGCGCCTCCCTCCACCTATAAAAGGAGGGGCAGGGCTCCCCTCCTAGACACACAAGTTCCTATCCTCTAAATCTAAACCCTAGCCACAGCCTCCGGTTTAGAGCCGTTTTGGTTTAGAGCTTCTAATTGCCCTAGCCTTCGGTTTAGAGCCTTCTAATTGGTGTGTCTAATCCCTAGACCACTAAAGCCTCTCTCATACTCCACCATACTCGCTCCGGCTTAAGGCGAAGCCCTGCGAGATCTCCCCTCTACTTCCGGTACCACGCCGTTGTGCTGCCGGAATCGCGAGGAGAGTGCTACAACCTCCGCTGCCTGCTGGAACAAGGGAGAGGAAGGTCTTCGTCGAGTACCGAACGTGTGACCGACTGCGGGAGCGCTGCCGGAACGTGGCGCCGGAAGGATCGTCTACGCGATCTTGAGATCGGAAAGAGTACGACTATATCACCCACGAGAATCTGCTCTCGTTAACCGCTTTGGAATCTTCGAGGGTAAGTTATTCCATCGACTCGTTGCTACAATCTAGTAGATAGATCTTGGCTTGTTTGTTTGTATGCGATAGAAAATTTTTGTTTTCCATGCTACGAACCCCTACAGTGGTATCAGAGCCGTGTCTATATATAGATCTGTTGCACGAGTAGAACACAATGGTCATTGTGGGCGTTGATGCTTTTATTGTCGATTGCTTCTTGTGTACTTTGCATCTTGCGGTATGTTGGGATGAAGCGGCCCGGGCTAACCTTACATGACATCGTTCATGAGACTTGCTCCACGCTCGACATGCAACTTGTATTGCATAAGTGGCTTTGCGGGTGCCTGTTTCTCCTAGCATAGTTAAGATCCAATTTACAACGGGTGATTAACAATACTAGTATCAATGTTGTGGTTCATGTTCGTAAGTTAGAACGACACTTATTAACAGCCCCAAACCACATAAAACATGCAAAGAAAGTAGAGGCGTCTAACTTTGTTTTGCAGGGGTGTGCAGTGATGTGATATGGCCATGATTGTGATTATATATGATGTATGCAATGTTCCTTATTGTAAGTCGGCAACCGGCAGGATCCATATGGTTGTCTTTAATTTCTGTTAAGACCCGCGTGTCTATTCAAAGTAGTTGTAATAGTTGAAGCCGGTGGACGACAACCATGGAGCAGCGTCATTGACCTTGATGCAATGCCGGTAATGATGGAGATCATGTTCGTGCTTGAAGATGGAGATCGGAAGCACAAAGAAGAAAGGCCATATCATATCACATATTATGAATTGCATGTGATGTTAATCCTTTATGCATCTTGTATTGCTTAGTAGACGACGGTAGCATTATAAGATGATCCCTCAAGCACACAATTTCAAGTTCTTAAGTGTTCACCCTTAGTATGCACCGTTGCTAAAGCTTGTTGTTTCGAAGCACCACGTGATGATCGGGTGTGTTAGATTTCGCAAGTGTATACAACGTAAGCAAGCCAGATTTGCTTATGCGGAAGCTAAGGTTTGATCTTGACGAGCCTAGCATGTACAGACATGGCCTCAGGAACACGGATTACCGAAAGGTAGAGCATGAGTCATATAGTAGATATGATGAACATGTTGATTGTTCGCCATTGAAGCTATATCAACTCTCGTGATGATCGGTTTTGATGTGGTGGATTTGGTTCGTGTGATCACTAAAACAATGTGAGGGATATTGTTTTGAGTGGGAATTCACCTAGAATAATTTAATTATTAATTAGAACTCAATTTATCATAAACTAAATCAAAGTGAATTTGCATAGTTGTTGTAGTCATTGGCATCCGTTTACCACCCTGCGCTTAGTTATAATTGAGATGATAGAACTATAGAATTCTGGTTAGTTACTTTACGAACTGGTATCGTATTGTTTTGAAGTGTTAATCTAAAGTTTAAAAGTCCTATTGCAAACTTTCAGTAAGTTCCGGTTACTCCATGAAGTTTAATAATTAGTATTAAATCAAGAGTAACAATTCCAAGTGTTAGTATATGAGTATCATGTTTGTCTCCATGATTCTTGATATTCAAAGGATTCTCTTAATATCAAGGTTATCTAGGATCTGAAAGAGTTGTTTCAGGAACCATGATGTGTGGAAGATATTGTGATATCTGAAACGAAGTTTTGGTTAGAACATGACAGAGTATAATATGGCAAAGTTCATGTTCTCATATTTTGATGAGAATTTGCAAAAGGTTGGAGACACTTGTTGTCCTAATCCTCCAAAAGGTTTTGGATAGCAACATTATACTCATAATTCATCGTTATAAGCTAAAAGTAGCTTGATCATGGACGATTCCATGATAAGGGTGAATATTTGATGTAGGTAAAATGTTTACTACACCAAGAGATTACTAAAGAAAGGAATTTGAAAGAACACCAAACATTTGATGATGGTGATCTACTTCAAAGTGCAAGTCCAAATACATTGGTATTTAACTATACACGCTTTGGACTATATGTCATATGTATGACTCCACTATTGATGTTGATAGATTCTTTCAAACAGAAAAGGAAATATTGAAAGAAAATCTCATAAGTATATGGCAGAAAGGAAAAGACTAGAATTGTTCAGCTTAAGTATATAGATGATATACATGTTATGGCTATATTCTTTGCTTATTAAACAATGTGGTTCTCAAGTATTTGATACTGAATTTGTTGGTGTGAATCGTCATACGAAACAACACAATTCATGAACTACAATGGCCTAAGTAACTAGCAAAAGAATATGTGATGATGTTCATCGAGAACAAATAAAGGGTTATTGTGTTGCTCGTTAAACATCAAAGCTTGCCTTCAAAGATTTGTTTTATCAGGTATTATGAGAATAAAAGGGTTGTTCAAATAATTGCCGTAATCCATAAAAGATGGATTCGCAAATCTCGTTGGAGACATCACATCCATAAAAATAGTGCTAAAGATGTCGAAAGACAAATTGATTGAAAGATCACTTAGGAAGTGGCATCGCCGTTTAAATTATACTGGAAAGAAAACATGAAGAAACTCCATGTGGATGGAATTTTGGAGTCTTTTGATTTTTGATCAAATGACACTTGTGAAACTTTCCTAGAGATAATTGAAACTTCGTTCATAGGCCAAAAGGGAACGAAAGACTAGCTTATTGGAATTTGTACATATTGTTGTACGAAGTCCATTATGTGTAGTCAAGAGCGATGGATTTTAACTTCATTTGATTTTTCCGAAATTTTGAGTGAATATATGAATATTTACTTAATAAGGATGAAGTATGAAACATTTGAAAAGTTCAAAGACTTTCAAGATGAAGTGCAAAATCATTGTAACAAGAATATAAACAGTTTATGATAAAGATCATAAAGGAAGATATTTGAGTTATAGAGTTTAGCATAATACCTAAGATTTAAGGAATCGTTCCGTGGATTTGCATTTCCGGAAACACCATAAGGGTATGGAGCGTTCGAGGTATGTAATTAAACCTTCTTTGACATGGTAAGATCAAAGGTATAATTCATAAAACTGCCATTATATTTTAAAGATTAAAAACTTTAGAGATTACCGTTTTTCCACTAAAAAGAGCTTCATCATAATCCGTTGAAATGACACCATATAAGGTTATGGTTTGGGATAAAACCCAAGTAGTCCTTTCTTAAAACATTGGTATGCTATGCATAAGAAAGATGTGTGCAACCAAAGTCGGATGAACCTGTCTTTGTATAACTGTTAAGTATTCCTCCATAAACACCAGAGACAAAAGTGTTTGTTGCTTAGAACGTCAAGTTTCTTTGAGAAGGAATTTTTCGTGAAAAGTTAAGTGGGAGGACAATAGAACTTTGATAAGGTTAAAAGAACCTTATCTATATGTGCAAAGTTGCGCAGTGCCGAAAAGTGTTCCGGAGTTAGCAAACAATGCTCATGGCTCGCGTACTTCAAAGGTTGTGGTCACGGAGATCTAAGTTCCTATTGAAACAAGTAGGTCGGATGAACAATCAAATACCAAGATTTGAGAGTTAAATCATTATTTGACAATAATGATCCGACTACGTGCAAAGAAGCGATGATGAGCCCTGACTCCGTCAAATGTCTTGAAGCCATAAAATCCGTGATAGTTCCATACACGAGAAATCAAGTTTTGAACTTGAAGGACCCTCGAGAAAGGTGTAAGACCTTACAGTTGTGTCTGGATCTATAAAGAAATAGACATGGATGTTTTACATCTATGAAATAGTCGACATGTTGGGAAAGAGTTCACAAAATGTTCAAAGGTTGACTATGACAAGATTTGATCTTTCATAGTGATATTTAGTCTAGACGGATTAATGTAGCAACCACTACATATAATTTGTTATATGGTAGTTGAATAAACAAAACAAGTTCTTCTAATAGAATCGTTACCTAGGACATGTGCATAACACGGTCCATAGGGTTTTGTTAATTCAAAGGATGCTAAAAGCATATGCAAACTTCAATGGTTAAAGTGAGCATCGCGGAGTTGGAATCTTCACTGTGATGAAACTGGTAAAGGAGTTTAAAAGTTCATTAGAGACGATGAAGATGCTTGCATTTGCAAGAAATTAAGTGGGAGCGCTAAGACATGTTTCTAATACATTATGTGGAAGACATATTGTTGATTGGAAATAATGTATCTTTTATTAACACATATTAAGAATTTCATCCCGATGAAAGACTTAGGCAAAACCCAAATATTTGGCATCAATAGACGCTAATATGGTTGTGCCAGAAGTACATAGACAAGATATTGAATGAGTTCAATATAGAAACTACAAGAGAGGTTCTTGTCACACAGAAAGGATTGAATGAGTTCAATGTTGATGATATATTCAAGTGTATTGACATTTGGTAAAGTGAAACAAATAATCAAGTATAGATTGATACTTGATCATACTGTGATATGTACAAATCCAGATATGTCCTATGCTCTAAATGTTGTGAGCATATACCAGAATGATTCGTAAGATGATCATTGGACAATAGTAAGGATAATCTTATGATTTTTGGAAGAACTAAGAGTATAATATTTGTAGAAGTGACAAATAGATGGTTAGTTCATTGTAAAAGTACTACATTGATACTAGATTTGTCACAAAGTACAAATTAAGTTTATCTCAATCTAAACTAAGGGTGGCACAATATAATGGAAAGTGAGTTCCATAATGGATTTGGATGAGTTCCAAAGTTAAGACATTGTG
Organism: Avena sativa; assembly: GCA_916181665.1. Taxonomy (NCBI): domain Eukaryota; kingdom Viridiplantae; phylum Streptophyta; class Magnoliopsida; order Poales; family Poaceae; genus Avena; species Avena sativa. The sequence continues at coordinate 45,637,803 of OV702300.1, read as the reverse complement.
ACAGATACTACAACAAAAGGCTAAGTATATGACTGCTATTTTAGCAGCAAAAGAGGGCATTTGTGTCAAGTAGTTTGTTATCAAACTAGGTGTAGTTCACAGTGGGATAATACTATGAAGATATATTGTGCGACAATATTATCAACATGTTTTAACCCCAAAGAGCTAAAGGTCACACCGAAAGACCAAATTTATACAAAGCCATCTCATTAGAGAACGAGTGATGCGTAGGGACGCAAAGACATGCAATTACACACGGACCTGGAAGTGTCAGATCCGGAGATCATTTGACCACTAGCAATCGTGTACATACAACACCGGAAAGCCATAGGTGTTGAATACACAAAGGTTTGAAACTAGATTATTGACTCTAGTGCAAGTGGGAGACTGTTAGAGATATGCCCAAGAGGCAATAATAAAGTGGTTATTATCATATCTTCACACTTATGATAAATGTTTACATACCATGCTATAATTGTATTAACCGGAAACATTAATACTTGTGTGATTTGTAAACTAAAATAAGAGTCCCTAGTAAAGCCTCTTGTTAAACTAGCTTGTTGGTTAATATATGATCATGGTTTCCTGATCATGAACATAGAGATGTTATTAACAACAGGATCATATCATTAGGAGAATGATGTGATGGACATACTCCTATAGATAAGCGTAGCATAAAGATCAAGTCATTTCAATAGTTCAATTGCTATATGCTTTCTGATACATAGTGACCTAATTCCTTCGACCATGAGATCATGCATATCACCTTTTCCGGATGGATGCTTTGATGTCATCAAACACCACACCGTAACAGGGTGGCTATAAAGGTGGCATTGAGTGTTCAGAAAGTATTGGTTGAAACACATGGATCAAGAGTGGGATTTGTCCATCCATATGATGGATAGATATACTCTGGGCCCTCTCGGTGAAATGTCATCCAATTAGCTTGAAATCATGTGACTGGCTCACAAGGGATCACATATCACGGGAACAAGAAAAGAGTACTTATCAGTAACGAGGTTGAACTAGGTATGCAGAGATACCGACGATCATAACCTCGGATAAGTAAACTATCGTGAGACAAAGGGAAATTGGTATCGTATGTAAGTGGTTCATTCGATCGCAAAGTAATCGTAGAAATATGTGGGAGCCATATGAATTTCCAGATTCCTCTATTGGTTATTGATCGGAGAAGTGTCTCGATCATGTCCGCATAATTCACGAACCGCAGGGAGACACACTTAAGGATTCGACGTTGTTTGAGTAGTTATGGAATGATGAGAAGGAGACCGAATATTGTTCGGAGTCTCGGATGGGATCCGGGATATCACGAGGAGATCCGGAATAGTCCGGAGAATAAGATTCATATAAGGAAAGTCCCGTTTCGGAGTTGGGGAATGATTCCGGTGTTTTCATTGGGAACATTCTAGAAGGTTCCGAAATGTCCGGCACTCCGGGGGGAAGGGGTACATGAATGTGTTATATCAAGTTGGTATGATTGCATCATGTACTAAGTGTCATTGCTGTACCAAATAGAGGATTTAATCGAATCCTAGTTTGAAAAGTCAAACGGCTAGTTTGAAAGTCAAACGGCTATTTTGGGAAGTGGGAAAGAGGAGAAGGAAGTTTGAAGCCGACTTGGGGGAGGAGTTCCTCCTCCCACCGCCGGCCCTCCTTGAGGCCGAGTTGGGGAGGGACTCCCCTCCCCAGGCGCGCCTCCCTCCACCTATAAAAGGAGGGGCAGGGCTCCCCTCCTAGACACACAAGTTCCTATCCTCTAAATCTAAACCCTAGCCACAGCCTCCGATTTAGAGCCGTTTTGGTTTAGAGCTTCTAATTGCCCTAGCCTTCGCTTTAGAGCCTTCTAATTGGTGTGTCTAATCCCTAGACCACTAAAGCCTCTCTCATACTCCACCATACTCGCTCCGGCTTAAGGCGAAGCCCTGCGAGATCTCCCCTCTACTTCCGGTACCACGCCGTTGTGCTGCCGGAATCGCGAGGAGAGTGCTACAACCTCCGCTGCCTGCTGGAACAAGGGAGAGGAAGGTCTTCGTCGAGTACCGAACGTGTGACTGTTGGAGATATGCCCAAGAGGCAATAATAAAATAGGTTATTATCATATCTTCATACTTATGATAAATGTTTACATACCATGCTATAATTGTATTAACCGGAAACATTAATACTTGTGTGATTTGTAAACTAAAATAAGAGTCCCTAGTAAAGCCTCTTGTTAAACTAGCTTGTTGGTTAATATATGATCATTGTTTCCTGATCATGAACATAGAGATGTTATTAACAACAGGATCATATCGTTAGGAGAATGATGTGATGGACATACTCCTATAGATAAGCGTAGCATAAAGATCAAGTCATTTCAATAGTTCAATTGCTATATGCTTTCTGATACATAGTAACCTGATTCCTTCGACCATGAGATCATGCATATCACCTTTACTGGATGGATGCTTTGATGTCATCAAACACCACACCGTAACAGGGTGGCTATAAAAGTGGCATTGAGTGTTCGGAAAGTATTGGTTGAAACACATGGATCAAGAGTGGGATTTGTCCATCCACATGACGGATAGATATACTCTGGGCCCTCTCGGTGAAATGTCATCCAATTAGCTTGCAAGCATGTGACATGGTCACAAGGGATCACATATCACGGGAACGAGAAAAGAGTACTTATCAGTAACGAGGTTGAACTAGGTATGCAGAGATACCGACGATCATAACCTTGGATAAGTAACATATCGTGAGACAAAGGGAAATTGGTATCATATGTAAGTGGTTCATTCGATCGCAAAGTAATCGTAGAAATATGTGGGAGCCATATGAATTTCCAGATTCCTCTATTGGTTATTGTTCGGAGAAGTGTCTCGATCATGTCTGCATAATTCACGAACCGTAGGGAGACACACTTAAGGATTCGACGTTGTTTGAGTAGTTATGGTATTATGAGAAAGAGACCGAATGTTGTTCGGAGTCTCGGATGGGATCCGGTATATCATGAGGTGATCCGGAATGGTCCGGAGAATAAGATTCATATAAGGAAAGTCCCGTTTCGGAGTTCGGGAATGATTCCGGTGTTTTCATCGGGGATATTCTAGAAGGTTCCGGATTGTCCGGCACTCCGGGGGGGAAGGGGTACATGAATGTGTCATTACATATTGGAATGATTGCATCATGTACTAAGTGTTCTTGCTGTCCCAAATATAGGATTAAATTGAATCCTAAAACAGAAAAGTCAAATGTCCAGTTTGAAAGTCAAACTGCCAAAAACAAGAAACTGTGGGAAACAAGCAAGAGGAGTTGGAGTCGACTTGGAGGAGGAGTTTCTCTCCTCCAAGCCGGCGGCCAGCCTAGGCCGAGTTGGGGAGGGACTCCCTCCCTCCCCTGGCGCGCCACCCCCTCCCACCTATATAAGGAGGGGCAGGGCTCCCCTCCTACACACAAGTTCCTATCCTCTAAACTAAACCCTAGATCTAAACCCCGGTTTAGAGCTATTTCGGTTTAGAGCCTTCTAATTGGTTTAGAGCCTTCTAATTGGTGTGTCTAATTACTAGACCACTAATAGCCTCTCTCATAAGCTCCACCATACTCGCACCGGCTTAAGGCGAAGCCCTGCGGGATTTCCCCTCTACTTCCGGTACCACGCCGTTGTGCTGCCGGAATCGCGAGGAGAGTGCTACAACCTCCGCTGCCTGCTGGAACAAGGGAGAGGAAGGTCTTCGTCGAGTACCGAACGTGTGACCGACTGCGGGAGCGCTGCCGGAACGTGGCGCCAGAAGGATCGTCTACGCGATCTTGAGATCGGAAAGAGTACGACTACATCACCCACGAGAATCTGCTCTCGTTAACCACTTTGGAATCTTCGAGGGTAAGTTATTCCATCGACTCGTTGCTACAATCTAGTAGATAGATCTTGGCTTGTTGTTTGTATGCGATAGAAAATTTTTGTTTTCCATGCTACGAACCCCTACAGTGGTATCAGAGCCGTGTCTATATGTAGATCTGTTGCACGAGTAGAACACAATGGTCATTGTGGGCGTTGATGCTTTTATTGTCGATTGCTTCTTGTGTACTTTGTATCTTGCGGTATGTTGGGATGAAGCGGCCCGGGCTAACCTTACATGACATCGTTCATGAGACTTGCTCCACGCTTGACATGCAACTTGTATTGCATAAGTGGCTTTGCGGGTGCCTGTTTCTCCTAGCATAGTTAAGATCCAATTTACAACGGGTGATTAACAATACTAGTATCAATGTTGTGGTTCTTGTTCGTAAGTTAGAACGACACTTATTGAAAGCCCCAAACCACGTAAAACATGCAAAGAAAGTAGAGACGTCTAACTTTGTTTTGCAGGGGTGTGCAGTGATGTGATATGGCCATGATTGTGATTATATTTGATGTATGCAATGTTCCTTATTGTAAGTTGGCAACCGGCAGGAGCCATATGGTTGTCTTTAATTTCTGTTAAGACCTGCGTGTCTATTCAAAATAGTTGTAATAGTTGATGCTGGTGGACGACAACCATGAAGAAGCATCATTGACCTTGATGCTATGCCGGTGATGATGGAGATCATGTTCGTGCTTGAAGATGGAGATCGAAAGCACAAAGAAGAAAGGCCATATCATATCACATATTATGAATTGCATGTGATGTTAATCCTTTATGCATCTTGTATTGCTTAGTAGACGACGGTAGCATTATAAGATGATCCCTCATACACATAAATTTCAAGTTCTAAAGTGTTCACCCTTAGTATGCACCGTTGCCAAAGCTTGCTGCTTCAAAGCACCACGTGATGATCGGGTGTCTTTGATTCCGCGGGTGAATACAACGTAAGCAAGCCAGATTTGCTTATGCGGTAGCTAAGGTTTGATCTTGACGAGCCTAGCATGTACAGACATGGCCTCAGGAACACGGATTGTCGAAAGACAGAGCATGAGTCATATAGTAGATATGATGAAAATGTTGATTGTTCGCCATTGAAGCTACATCAACTCTCGTGATGATCGGTTTTGATGTGGTGGATTTGGTTCGTGTGATCACTAAAACAATGTGAGGGATATTGTTTTGAGTGGGAGTTCACCTAGATTAATTTAATTATTAATTGGAACTCAATTTATCATAAACTAAATCAAAGTGAATTTGCATAGTTGTTGTAGTCATTGGCATCCGTTTACCACCTTGCGCTTAGTTATAATTGAGATGATAGAACTATAGAATTCTGGTTAGATACTTTACGAACTGGTATCGTATTGTTTTGAAGTGTTAATCTAAAGTTTAAAAGTCCTATTGCAAACTTTCAGTAAGTTCCGGTTACTCCATGAAGTTTAATAATTAGTATTAAATCAAGAGTAACAATTCCAAGTGTTAGTATATAAGTATCATGTTTGTCTCCATGATTCTTGATATTCAAAGGATTCTCTTAATATCAAGGTTATCTAGGATCTGAAAGAGTTGTTTCAGAAACCATGATGTGTGGAAGATATTGTGATATCTAAAACGAAGTTTTGGTTGCAACATGATAGAGTATAATATGGCAAAAGTCATGTTCTCATATTTGATGAGAATTTGCAAAAAGGGTTGGAGACACTTGTTGTCCTAATCCTCCAAAAGGTTTTTGGATAGCAACATTATACTCATAAATTCATCGTTACAAGCTAACAGTAGCTTGATCATGGACCATTCCATGATAAGGGTGAATATTTGATGTAGGTAAAATGTTTACTACACCAAGAGATTACTAAAGAAAGGAATTTGAAAGAACACCAAACATTTGATGATGGTAATCTACTTCAAAGTGCAAGTCCAAAGACATTGGTATTTAACTATACACGCTTTGGACTATATGTCATATGTATGACTCCACTATTGATATTGATAGATTCTTTCAAACAGAAAAGGAGATACTGAAAGAGAATCTCATAAATATATGGCAGAAAAGAAAAGACTGGAATTGTTCAGTTTAAGTATATAGACGATATACATGTTATGGCTATATTCTTTGCTTATTAAACAATGTGGTTCTTAAGTATTTGATACTGAATTTGTTGGTATGAATCGTCATACGAAACAACAGAATTCATGAACTACAGTGGCCTAAGTAATTAGCAAAAGAATATGTGATGATGTTCATTGAGAACAAATAAAGGGTTATTGTGTTGCTCATTAAACATCAAAGCTTGCCTTCAAAGATTTGTTTTATCAGGTATTATGAGAACAAAAGGGTTGTTCAAATAATTGCCGTAATCCATAAAAGATGGATGATTCACAAATCTCGTTGGAGAAATCACATCCATAAAACTAGTGCTAAAATGTCGAAAGACAAATTGATTGAAAGATCACTTAGGAAGTGACATCGCCGTTTGAATTATAATGGAAAGAAAACATGAAGAAACTCCATGTGGATGGAATTTTGGAGTCTTCTGATTTTTGATCAAATGACGCTTGTGAAACTTTCCTAGAGATAATTAAAACTTCGTTCATAGGCCAAAAGGGAACGAATGACTAGCTTATTGGAACTTGTACATATTGTTGTACGAAGTCCGTTATGTGTAGTCAAGAGCGATGGATTTCAACTTCATATGCTTTCTCCGGAAATTTGAGTGAATATATGAATATTTACTTAATAAGGATAAAGTATGAAACACTTGAAAAGTTCAAAGACTTTCAAGATGAAGTGCAAAATCATTGTAACAAGAATATGAATAGTTTATGATAAGATCATAAAGGAAAATATTTAAGTTACAAGTTTAGCATAATACCTAAGATTTAAGGAATCGTTCCGTGGATTTGCATTTTCCCGAAACACCATAAGTGTATGGAGCGTTCGAGATATGTAATTAAACCTTGTTTGACATGGTAAGATCAAAGGTATAATTTATAAAACTGCCATTATATTTTAAAGATTAAAAGCTTTAGAGATTACCGTTTTTCCACTGAAAAGAGCTCCATCATAATCCGTTGAAATGACACCATATAAGGTTATGGTTTGGGATAAAACCCAAGTTGTCCTTTCTTAAACATTGGTATGCTATGCATAAGAAAGATGTTTGCAACCAAAGTCGGATGAACCTGTCTTTGTATGTTATTTCGAATAACTGTTAAGTACTCCTCCATAACGTCGGAGACAAAAGTGTTTGTCACTTAAAACGTCAAGTTTCTTTGAGAAGGAATTTTTCGTGAAAAGTTAAGTGGGAGGACATTAGAACTTTGATAAGGTTAAAAGAACCTTAGCTGTATGTGCAGAGTTGCGCAGCGCCGAAAAGTGTTCCGGAGGCGGCAACAATGCTCATGGCTCACGTGCCTCAAAGGTTGTGGTCACGGAGATCTAAGTTCCTATTGAAACAAGTAGATCGGGTAAACAATCAAATACCAAGATTTGAGGGTTGAATCATTATTTGAGAATAATGAACCGACTACATGCAAAGAAGCGATGATGGGCCCTGACTCCGTCAAATGGCTTGAAGCCATATAATCCGTGATAGTTCCATACACGAGAAATCAAGTTTTGAACTTGAAGGACCCTCGAAAAAGGTGTAAGACCTTGCAGTTGTGTTTGGATCTATAAAGAAGTAGACATGGATGTTTCACATCTATGAAATATTCGACATGTTGGGAAAGAGTTCACAACAATGTTCAAAGGTTGACTATGACAAGATTTGATCTTTCATGGTGATATTTAGTCTAGACGGATTAATGTAGCAACCACTACATATAATTTTGTTATATGGTAGTTGAATAAACAAAACAAGTTCTTCTAATAGAATCGTTACCTAGGACATGTGCATAACACGGTCCATAGGGTTTTGTTAATTCAAAGGATGCTAAAAGCATATGCAAACTTCAATGGTTAGAGTGAGCATAGCGGAGTTGGAATCTTCACTATGATGAAACTGTTAAAAGAGTTTAATTTCATCAGAGACAATGAAGATGCTTGCATTTGCAAGAAATTAAGTGGGAGCGCTAAGACATGTTTCTAATACATTATGTGGAAGACATATTATTGATTGGAAATAATGTATCTTTTATTAACACATATTAAGAATTTCATCCCGATGAAAGACTTAGGCAAAACCCAAATATTTGGCATCAATAGACGCTAATATGGTTGTGCCAGAAGTACATAGACAAGATATTGAATGAGTTCAATATAGAAACTACAAGAAAAGGTTCTTGTCGCACAGAAAGGATTGAATGAGTTCAATGTTGATGATATATTCAAGTGTATTGACATTTGGTAAAGTGACACAAATAATCAAGTATAGATTGATACTTGATGTATGAAATCACAAAGAGTATTTATATCAATCGTACTGTGATATGTACAAATCCAGATAAGTCCTATGCTCTAAATGTTGTGAGCATATACCAGAATGATTCGTAAGATGATCATTGGACAATAGTAAGGATATTCTTATGATCTTTTGAAAGAACTAAGAGTATATTATTTGTAGAAGTGACAAATAGATGGTTAGTTCATTGTAAAAGTACTACATTGATACTAGCTTTGTCACAAAGTACAAATTAAGTTTATCTCAATCTAAACTAAGGGTGGCACAATATAATGGAAAGTGAGTTCCATAATGGATTTGGATGATTTCCAATATTAAGACATTGTGACAGATACTACAACAAAAGGCTAAGTATATGACTGCTATTATAGCAGCAAAAGAGGGCATTTGTGTCAAGAAGTTTGTTATCAAACTAGGTGTAGTTCACAGTGGGATAATACTATGAAGATATATTGTGCGACAATATTATCAACATGTTTTAACCCCAAAGAGCTAAAGGTCACACCGAAAGACCAAATTTATACAAAGCCATCTCATTAGAGAATGAGTGATGCGTAGAGACGCAAAGACATGCAATTACACACGGACCTGGAAGTGTCAGATCCGGAGATCAGTTGACCACTAGCAATCGTGTACATACAACACCGGAAAGCCATAGGTGTTGAATACACAAAGGTTTGAAACTAGATTATTGACTCTAGTGCAAGTGGGAGACTGTTGGAGATATGCCCAAGAGGCAATAATAAAATAGGTTATTATCATATCTTCATACTTATGATAAATGTTTACATACCATGCTATAATTGTATTAACCGGAAACATTAATACTTGTGTGATTTGTAAACTAAAATAAGAGTCCCTAGTAAAGCCTCTTGTTAAACTAGCTTGTTGGTTAATATATGATCATTGTTTCCTGATCATGAACATAGAGATGTTATTAACAACAGGATCATATCGTTAGGAGAATGATGTGATGGACATACTCCTATAGATAAGCGTAGCATAAAGATCAAGTCATTTCAATAGTTCAATTGCTATATGCTTTCTGATACATAGTAACCTGATTCCTTCGACCATGAGATCATGCATATCACCTTTACTGGATGGATGCTTTGATGTCATCAAACACCACACCGTAACAGGGTGGCTATAAAAGTGGCATTGAGTGTTCGGAAAGTATTGGTTGAAACACATGGATCAAGAGTGGGATTTGTCCATCCACATGACGGATAGATATACTCTGGGCCCTCTCGGTGAAATGTCATCCAATTAGCTTGCAAGCATGTGACATGGTCACAAGGGATCACATATCACGGGAACGAGAAAAGAGTACTTATCAGTAACGAGGTTGAACTAGGTATGCAGAGATACCGACGATCATAACCTTGGATAAGTAACATATCGTGAGACAAAGGGAAATTGGTATCATATGTAAGTGGTTCATTCGATCGCAAAGTAATCGTAGAAATATGTGGGAGCCATATGAATTTCCAGATTCCTCTATTGGTTATTGTTCGGAGAAGTGTCTCGATCATGTCTGCATAATTCACGAACCGTAGGGAGACACACTTAAGGATTCGACGTTGTTTGAGTAGTTATGGTATTATGAGAAAGAGACCGAATGTTGTTCGGAGTCTCGGATGGGATCCGGTATATCATGAGGTGATCCGGAATGGTCCGGAGAATAAGATTCATATAAGGAAAGTCCCGTTTCGGAGTTCGGGAATGATTCCGGTGTTTTCATCGGGGATATTCTAGAAGGTTCCGGATTGTCCGGCACTCCGGGGGGGAAGGGGTACATGAATGTGTCATTACATATTGGAATGATTGCATCATGTACTAAGTGTTCTTGCTGTCCCAAATATAGGATTAAATTGAATCCTAAAACAGAAAAGTCAAATGTCCAGTTTGAAAGTCAAACTGCCAAAAACAAGAAACTGTGGGAAACAAGCAAGAGGAGTTGGAGTCGACTTGGAGGAGGAGTTTCTCTCCTCCAAGCCGGCGGCCAGCCTAGGCCGAGTTGGGGAGGGACTCCCTCCCTCCCCTGGCACGCCACCCCCTCCCACCTATATAAGGAGGGGCAGGGCTCCCCTCCTACACACAAGTTCCTATCCTCTAAACTAAACCCTAGATCTAAACCCCGGTTTAGAGCTATTTCGGTTTAGAGCCTTCTAATTGGTTTAGAGCCTTCTAATTGGTGTGTCTAATTACTAGACCACTAATAGCCTCTCTCATAAGCTCCACCATACTCGCACCGGCTTAAGGCGAAGCCCTGCGGGATTTCCCCTCTACTTCCGGTACCACGCCGTTGTGCTGCCGGAATCGCGAGGAGAGTGCTACAACCTCCGCTGCCTGCTGGAACAAGGGAGAGGAAGGTCTTCGTCGAGTACCGAACGTGTGACCGACTGCGGGAGCGCTGCCGGAACGTGGCGCCAGAAGGATCGTCTACGCGATCTTGAGATCGGAAAGAGTACGACTACATCACCCACGAGAATCTGCTCTCGTTAACCACTTTGGAATCTTCGAGGGTAAGTTATTCCATCGACTCGTTGCTACAATCTAGTAGATAGATCTTGGCTTGTTGTTTGTATGCGATAGAAAATTTTTGTTTTCCATGCTACGAACCCCTACAGTGACCGACTGCGGGAGCGCTGCCGGAACGTGGCGCCGGAAGGATCGTCTACGCGATCTTGAGATCGGAAAGAGTACGACTACATCACCCACGAGAATCTGCTCTCGTTAACCGCTTTGGAATCTTCGAGGGTAAGTTATTCCATCGACTCGTTGCTACAATCTAGTAGATAGATCTTGGCTTGTTTGTTTGTATGCGATAGAAAATTTTTGTTTTCCATGCTACGAACCCCTACAATAATAAATATGGAAGAAAAAAGTTCCAAAACCTAAAGTCTCATGACTTCCACGTAATTATGACACAAATGCTTCCGATTGCATTGAGGGGGCTTCTACCAGATAATGGTCGAGTACCCATTGTGAAGCTATGTGCATTTCTCAATGCAATCTCTCAGAAGATAATCAATCCTGAAGATCTACCACGGTTACAGAATGATGTGGTCCAATGTCTTGTCAGAGTTGGTGTTCCCACCATCCTTCTTCAATATTATGACGCACCTGCTGGTTCACCTAGTCGAAGAGATTTCCATTCTCGGTCCTGTATTTCTACACAATATATTTCCCTTTGAGAGGTTCATGGGAATCTTAAATAAATATGTTCGTAACCGTGCTTGGCCAGAAGGAAGCATCTCCAAGGGCTATGGAACAGAGGAGGTCATTGAATTTTGTGTTGACTTCACTCCTGACCTTAGTCCGATTGGTCTTCCTCAATCGCGGTATGAGGGGAGACTGAGTGGAAAGGGTACTCTAAAAAGGAAATCAATAATATGTAGGGACGGACATTCTTACACCGAAGCACATTACACCGTTCTACAGAATTCTATCTTGACAGCCCCATATATCGAGGAACACAAGAAAATCTTACGCTCCAACAACTCTGGAAAGCATGACTCTTGGATTAGAGATGAACACATGAAAGTTCAAACGGCGAAGATAGTCGACATCCCGCCGGCTCTTCCAAAAAGACCATATGACAAGACCGATGAGGAAACTAACGCGGATGTGGCTGCCCAAGTTAAGGCGCATTTTGCACCCAAAAAGCCTTAGCCAAAGCCGGTATATAATGAGAAAAACAAAAAGTGGGCTAAGTCCTTTCTTGAGCAACCATCCCAGATATCGATGAATCTGGAATCAGACTATGACCGAAAGATTATTAAGCAAGTACAGAAGAAAAAAATCACAAGTGCAAAAAGCGGGAAGCAAGTTGCCCAGCTCAAAGCACATAAGAATCAATCGGTCGCCCCGCTCAAAGTCATTTCAGACCTCGACAAGGCCTTCAGAGCTGAAATGGATATGGACATGCAAATAATGGACCCTAGAGCCCGTAATAATGCTGCACTTATGGGAATCACTGTATCGCAGGCCAAAGCACTTGCTAACGAAGCAAATATGTCTCTTGGTCAATATTTAGGCTATGAAGATATGCCAGTGGGTCAGATAGTACGGCAGTATGTCCAAGGGGAGCCTCTAGTCAGTAATGAGGAGCTCGCGCGTCTATCCACACATATGCGAAATCTACACGAATGGTACATGTCGCAAGCAGAAAAAAGCATCAGAAAGATTGGTTTTCGGTGGACGTTAGAAAGGAGCATCACTTCAAACCATACTCGATACATGTTCAAATGACCGAACTGTTTCAGTTATACAACCAGCGCGCCCTCGACAAATCTATCATTGGTTGCTACTGTTTGTAAGTTATTTATTTCTATAATTAAGTTTGTAGCTCAGCTCGTTCATTGCATTTAATATATTATCCTAACTATATATCCTTTTGTATGATGATATTATATTCTGCAGAATGAAGATGCTTGAATGCAAAAGAGCTAGAAGATACGACGTTGGGTTCATTGACCCATATATCGTTAATGAATATACGTTAAAGAATCACCCCAAGGGCGTGGAGGAAGACCTGTGCAGGTTCTTAACCGAGAATAATTTTGTTAAGGAAATACTATTTCCTTACAACTTCAAGTGAGTGTTTATATCATGTACACATTTTATTTTTGCTTATTGGATGAGCTATGCATGTATGCTTATGTAAACGTCCGTAGATTCCACTGGATCTTGCTAAACATTCAAGTTGACAACTCCCTAGTTGAAGTCCACGACTCATTAAGTTGGGACCAAGAGCAGTGGAGCGACATGAAAGCAATGCTCCATAATTAATTTCAATCATTATCGCATTATATCGTCCTCTTTCATTCATTTCCTGATATCAAGTAACTAATAACTCCTTTGTTCATTTTCTTTGCCGAGCAGGTGTTGGACACGGTTCAGACAGAAAATACCAGGTCCATTCAAAGAGGAGTTAACTTATAAAATGGTGAAGGCAGCCACCGAGAACTTATTTATGTGGATACTACGTCTTCGAGTACATCTGCAAGTTGACCAGTGAGCAGAAAGTTGACTCACATTATATTTATGATTTGCGGGAGAAACTAGAGCCAGACCAGCACATAAGAGCAATTCAAGAGGAGTTGGCGGGATTTATGATAAAGTAAGTCCTTGATGTACATGGAGAGCATTATGCGGATGACGTGGAACTCGATTTGCCTTAGTCATCTTCATGTAGCTGATATGATATATATATTCATCAATGACCATGTAATTTCAAAACATTTCTTCGTTTTGATATGATTGATTATATGTATGCTTACAAGGGATCGATTAATTATATAAATGCATCGACGTGTAGTGTTTATGTAGTAGCGTATAATATGAATACTGAAATATATGTTTGAATTATAGTGAAACACAAAACAAAAAATGAACAAAATGGAAAAAAAAGGAAAGACACAATCTCTGCCGCGGCAGAGAAATGTGTGTTTCTCTGCCGCGGCAGGAAACCTTTTAGTCCCGGGTGGTGTTACGGCCCGGGACTAGAGGGTTTCCGCCCCCCGCGGCGCTGAAACAGCCACGTGGCTGTTATCAGTCGCGGGCTGTAGCGAGCCGGGACTAAAGGGGGGGGGCTCTAGTCCCGTTTTCGCAGTCCCGGATCCAAAACCGGGACTGGAGCCAGTTGCGGCCCGGGACTGGAGGCCCTTTTTCTACCAGTGATTCTTACTCTTATTGGTTTACTAGGGAATATGGCGCGGGCATGACGTCGTGCCCGTGAGGAAGAATGTTGTGAATTAACCGGTTAAAATTGTTGCTGAAGTTTATTGTTGTTTGAAGTTATGGCTGAAGATATGGTAGCACTATCTGTAGATAAAAGAGGCGGCGGATGGTGCAATTAGTATCGAATTGTTGCTGGAGTTTATTGTTGTCTGAAGTTATGGCAGAAAACATGGTAGTAATATCTGTAGATAAAAGAGGCGACGGATAGTGCGATTAGTAACGAATTGTTATTGGAGTTTATTGTTGGCTGAAGTCACGTCATAAGACATGGTAGCACTATCTATAGATAAAAGAGGCGGCGGATAGTGCGATTAGTATCAACAAATAAGAAGTATACTACCGGTGAAGTTTAGGCAACCACACACCGTCATAAAGTTATCGTAAATTAATTATCGACGGAAAATTATGCCCAGAAAGTTTTGTCGGATAGTTAACTTCATATAATCAAGAAATGGAGCCAAAAAAATATTATCATAGACGTAGAATAATACCGCTACAAAAATTAAGCCGAGACGTTTTGTCCAAAATTTAAGTAGAAAAATTCCGGCTAAAAAGGTGGGCCAGAAAATCTAAACCGAATAGTTAGAGAAGATGAACGGCATAAAATATTGGTTAGGGTAAGAAAATTTTAGCCGAAAATTAGAATTGCCGTCTACGTGATATGACACACGATTGAGCAAAATTAGATGATAAATAGTACACGTGCGGTAGGCCGTCGGATCGAACGGACTGAAAAAGTGGGCCAAAAAAATTAAACTGAATAGTTAAAAAAGATGAACGTAAAAAAATATTGTTTATGACTCGGCACATGATTAGGTAAAATTAGACGATAAATAGTATACATGCGAACAACGGGCGGTTGGATCGAATATTGATTAGGGTAAGAAAATTTTAGTCAAAAAATTATAGCGTCTATGTAACGTGGCACGCGATTAGACAAAATTAGACGGTTAATAGCACGAATGCGGACTGCCGTCGGATCGAATATTGATTAGACCAAGAAAATTTTAGCCAAACAATTATATTGTGTATATGTGACGTGACACACGATTAGACAAAATTAGACGGTTAATATAGTATACTTACGAACACAGACTGTTGGATCAAAAATAAACGGACGAAAAATGAGTCATGCACTATTCATCCACACGCACTGTTCGTCCAATTGATGAACAGTGGCTGGAGCATTTATAGATGGCGAAAGCCGCGAGCCTTAATATATATAATAATATAATATAATATATGCGTTATGTCCTCTGTTGAGCAAAGACTCTAGTTGCCATGCTCTCGGTGAGAAAAAGGCGTGTTCATCCCCAATGTCACGTCGACGTTCCGCTTCCTCACTCAGCCACCATTGTGCCAGCGGCCGGTTCAGCCCTCCTTATCGCATCGCTGCTCTCGATCAGCCACGTGCGTGCAATCTGGCGAGGGCATGCATAGACGTGTGCTACTCCTCTTATATGGCTCTCGCCATGCCGTTCTTGTTGATCTCAGCATGTATAGGGCTGCCGTGTGCAGTGATGACGATCTAGAGATTGGTCCAAGATGTATATACAATAGAAATATATGAAGTAGTAGGAGTAGGCAAGGAAAAAAAATAGCGCGCTATATAATTTAGCGTGCTCTTTCTCCAGACGTTATGAAAGTTAAAGCGTGCTAATAGCCAGCTATTTTATAAAATAGGGTTTTATAATAAATTAAAAAATATAACAGATATATCATGAATACCAAGGATTTTAGCATCTAATGAATTCGTTATAGTAACATTTGTATATGTATAACCAATTCTGGCTTTATCCAAGTTGGAGGAGAATCAGTAGGACTGAAGCTAGTCGCAATGTCGGGTACTCGGCAACAGGCGGCAACTTGACGCGAACACTTAAGTTTAACAACAAATTTTTTATCATATCTTTGCTTACTCTCCACCCTCATCGTATGCTCGCTTACTCCACGTCCACCAATAAAAAAATAACGTGCTATACTTGAAATAGCGCTAGCGCTATGATGTTTTAGCATATAGCAAGCTATTGGCAAACAAAATCGTAAAAAAATAGCGTAAACTTTTCAAATACACTATAGCGCTAAATAGGGTAAAATATCGCGCTATTTTTTCTATGAGCAGGACACAGGATGAGCGCATCGTGTTACTTAGGAGTTGGTTGAGTTGCACTGTATCCACGTGTGAGATCAGGACACCCACGGCCCAGCCTCCGTAGTCTCCTCCCGGAACGCCCTGACCAGCACGGCCTAAATCTTCGTGCTTACAGACCTTTTTCTTATCTTTTATCACAGTGCCTTTTAGACTTTTTGTTTCGCACCCTCGTACTATAAATTTATAGTCATTTATCGTATCAATCGTTTCACAAAATCTGCTAGAGTTACATGAGCACGCATTGCAACCCGAGTAAGCTAGCTTGATCATGTAAATTTACATAATACACTTAGAGCAAGTACAATAAGCTGATGTAAGCAGGCTATAAGAAATTAAATAATATATCTTAGTCTAGGTGGAGGAGAGAAGAGGGGAGAGAAAATGAGTGGGCTCTTGGCTACTACCTGTAACATCGCAGGATTAACACCTAGAAATAAAGAGAACACAGGGTTGTGCATTGCATTCATGCATAAGAAAATCCGGATAAATTTCGCACAAAACTAAAAAAAACTATAGAAGGATCGAGATCTCTCTTATTCTGATAGAAACATCAGGACATGTGCGATGGATTTCGACATGACCTCTACTGTAATTTTGTGTTTGAAGGAAAGACCATTCAAATTTGAATATTTAATTGATAGATTATTAATTGTAATAAGAAATAAGAGGTAAACTCTTATTTATGAAAAGATATCATAATTACAAGTCTCAAGTAATAAAAAAAATTAAATGAAATGATTTATAATAATAAATAAGAATGGAATTCTTATTTATAAGTAAGATATACATATTTTAGTTCCAAGGATAGTGGAATCCTTTATCATAGAATACAATGTTTGAAGTTGTTACAATAAAAGAAAACTACTATAAAACAATTGATATAAAAATGAATTACATAAATAAATAACTATAAGGATTCTGTATTACCAGCAGATATAAATGTTACATTGTCTTTGCAAACGCATTATAAAAGAAATAAGAAAACTAGTAAACTTTATTGAATAAATACAACAATACAATGTTTTTCAATATTTAAACAGAAAATAAATTACAATACTTAATACAAATAAAATTCCTAAGCTACTGTTCTTTTGTTCCCTCCATCATCTGACATTTCCTTTAATCTTCTCATTTCCTGCAAAACCAGAAAAATAAAATAAAGGAGATTGTTAGGATAATATTACTCTCAGACTGACATAGAGTTGCTATGCTAGGATCATCATTGAGTATGGTTAAAAGGGGCCAAATAGGATCTGTTATTATCAAATTTTAGCTTCAGCTTTGAGAATTATTAGCATAGAGTCAAAATTACACTTGGCAACTCAAAATAAAGGTCAGGAGCAGATAATACCAAACCAGCCAAGCACATCCTTAGCAAAATATCCCATAGATGAAACTTGGATAGAGGGAGGTTCCCTGGACCAGCAGCACACATGCAGGTAGCTTACACATGCATGCAGGCCTATGTGTTGTCAACACTACAGGAGGGTACCAAATAGACAAAGAGCACAGCCGAAGCTAGCAAACCATACCATTCCACATCCAACTAGTCCACATCCACAACTCCAGAGCACATGGTTCAGCACTAAAACTCTCACCAGCACCCTGGTTGCTTCGGAAAGCCATCCAGGAGCACCAGAAGAAGGCCAAGAGCTAGGAGGAGCAGGATTACCAGTAATGGAGCAGTAGTAAATCCAGGGGATCAAGTCAGGAGATGAGAGGAGGGGGTTGGCACAACAGCGATCAATAATAGGCACAAAAGCAACCACAACTCCAACTCAACAGGTTATCCATTCAAGATCATGTCCTTGCATCTATTCTTACTATTGCATCTTAAAGAAAATAGAGGGGGCAATAGAAAATCCTCAGCTCTGTACTCAAATGGGGTACTAGATCATCATGGGATAGTTTCATAAGCAAGCAATAGCTTTTATATACAAACATCATCAAAGCCTCAGCCTATGCATCATGGGCAGAGCCAATAAATCAAGCACATATTCATTTTTTTCCGTTTATCAAGTCAACTCTTAGTATCTGTTCTTATCATGTGTCTAGAGCATGAGGTGGGAGAGAGAGAGCTCTCAGACTGGGTAGAAGTGCTACTCCAGTATCATCCTAGAGCTAATATAAATGCAAGAGAAAGAATCTGTATTTTAGCCACCAAATTAGCTTCAGCCTTTTGCATCACAAGCTAAGTTTCTCTCTTGTTTATATCAACATCAACTACACCGAAGTAGCAGCCCAAAAACAGCTAAAGCCACCAGAATGATCCTTGCATATTAGCTAGCTCACAAGTTATCCAAACACAAAAAATTCTACCATCTTCCCAAAAAATAATATAGGAATCAATTATGCATATAGTTCTGTGTACTTATGCACAGAAACTGAATTCTTTCTCAATATATCCAGCAAGCAAAGTCAGTTAACATTAGCTTATCATGGATAGAAATCATCCAAGGATGCACTATATCATAATCATAGTAATTATGCTAGCCCTTTAACTTTAAATTCAAAGTAAATTTGTCCTCATCCCACAGATGCTTCAGACCAGCATCATAAGCATTAATTCCATATGAGTTTCTTCAACTGTTTAAGTAGCAAATCATCTTACCTAGATTATATTGTGCACACTCCTATTTGGAGGCACCACAAATATAACTAAGTCATGAGAAGCCACTAAAATAACTCAAACAGCTAGTAATCATTTTCATAATCACATAATGAGGAATCATTTTTAACACTATATGTCCACATAGTTAGCTAAGTTAAGTCCAATACAGACTCCAGGCCATCATTTAACCAAAGGTTCAATAACTCAAAGCCTAGCATATTATCATCTTAACCAGCTACCAATTCAACCACATTATTTTAGCAAATAGCTTCAGTATAAAGAACTTTTCTTTGCAATTTTAAATTGCCAATACATGGGTAGTACCACAGGAAGCCACTATAGCAAAAAATTCAGAAAACTGAATTCATATCCACCTTACTTGCAGCATACAGAATCAAATAACAGTACCACTAGACAAGGCTCATTTAAGTCACAAACCAACTTTCAGTATAGTCTATTAGGATAATTCAAAGGAGATCGGATTCTTATCTCGCCTAGAACAGAGCATCGATGCAACTTAGGATAACTCTATCATCACAGAGAGAATTCCAGAGGGGAATCAGGTGGAGAAAAGAAAAGGAGAATCATCACTTACCCATGGTCCTCGCTTAGAGACTGGAGAGGAAGCAGACCGGCGGTGAAGATGGGCGTGGCGGCACGAGGAGAACCAGTGGCGCTCAACCCACGCCAAGCCTTCCCATATCAACCAAGGGAAATAGATAGCCATCAACGAACACCAGCATCACGCCACCAACCCAACAAGCAACCCTGTAAGGTCATCGGAGCACGGTGAAGCCGCGGCGTCCGAAACCCTAGTCTTGCAGAACCAAAGGGGGCGAGCGGGGGAGGGCTCAACTTCCAAATCCAGCTCGGTGGGAATATGCATCAGATAGCGGCGCATGTTCCACGACCAGTGGCAGTAACCAGAACCGCCCATATCGCCGGAATCGATGGGTAATGACGGGGAGAGGAACAAGAGGGGAGAGGGTGAGCGTCGTGTGCGTGAGATGGGAGAGAGAGGGGTATGTCTGGGTCTAGGTTGACCCATGTCTAATGGGCCGACTTGGCTGTTATACTGGGCTGGATCCCAGGCTGAGCCCAGCCCCAAAATAAGTAAATAAAATTTAATATAAAAAAGAAAAGAGTAAATAAATGATTATATTACCCTAAACATGTTTCATTTCTAGAAAAATATAAAAAATAAATATGATATATAAAAATCATTACAAAAATAAGATCTATCTAATAAAAATATAATTTTATTTATTTAAAATAAATATAAAGCAAATAAATATTAACATCATTAAATCCTGAATAAAATTACATAAAATAAGGAAAAATCCTAAAAAGATAAATAAAAATAATTTTTGTGTATAAAAATAAATCCACTATTTTATAAAAATGCTAACTCAACTTTTATGTAAATAAAATCTGAAGCAAATATTTAAATACATTTAATGCTTTATGGAATTTTATAAATATAAAAATAATACTTAAAATTAAATAAAAACCAATTTTAAGGTCTTGAATAAATATATTACACTAGAAAAATATTAAATATATTATTAGAAAAGTATTTAATATTTTAAATAATAAATCCTTATCTAATACTTGTTTTGTGAATTCTTTAAAAACAATTCTTAAGTAAGAAATAATCACAATTTTTATAAAACCTTGAGCAATTAAATCCAAAACCATAACTTGAATTCATAATCAAACTTAAGTATAACTTTTAACTTTAAAATATTCTTTTAAAATTCTTATTAAAAACCCTTTTAAATAAACATTGGATATCACTTATATATAATATGGTGAATAATCATTATAACTTAACCATTATTAACATAACTTCAAACTCTAACAAATTACTTGGATCATCTAATTTTGCTTCCATTAAATAAATGCATATTATTTTCTTAATAGCAAAACAAATTTAATCTAATCATTCACTTAAATATAAATTAAATAATTCTACACTTTAGTTATACCTACTATAAATTTAAAACTTGGAAATAATTAAAACATATTACACCTAAAGTTTACTTAACCTTTTAAAGTTAACTTTAGTCACAAAGCTTATAAACATCATGTCTAATAAACTACTTGTGTGTTTTATAGTTAACTCTGGTCTATCTTAATTAAGTCATAAAGCATCCCAAGTCCAAACTATTTAAGCAAGCACAAACAACATTGACCACCACAAAAATTGTTTAAACCATAGAAAAGAAATATTTTCTTCAAATGTTATTATTTTTGCCACTTCAAAAAATAATCTCATAATAAGTTCTTCAACTCTTAACAACTCAATTACAAGGTTGTTTATCAATAGTCACCAAATGAAAGTTTACCATAAGCACATTATTTTATACTTTACTTGTATATGTTGAATTATTAACACTTAGGATCCTTATACAGTTCATTACTTATAAAATGAAATTTAAAGATAAACCAACTCTTAAAAGAATCACCTAAATTTAATTCAATAAAAATATTGGGAATTCACTTTGGGAGTTTTACAAAATGCATAGCATTACTTATGCATAACTGCATATTGCTTCTCTAAACATTAGTCCTTATCAGACCAATGATGCTGATTTCAGATATTGGATCTTTTATATTAATCCCGAAGACCGTGAGTGCATGATGTTGCAATCACAAAAGGCAAGTTCACACTTGCTCATGTCCTTTGATTATTTTCTGTAAAGTATTTTTGCAAATCAAGTGCTGTCATCACCTGCATTTGAAAAAGGTCAGAAAATACTATTTTCATAATAATATGATTATGGGTTATTTACCATGAGGTAATAACCTACTATGAAAGTTCCGGTGGTAAAGAAACATATTATCTAGGACCTAACAACCAATGTCGCCAGTGATTCTTGCGCCATATATTACGCTTTAACCATGAGATTTGGAATGGGACGGAGAAGTCAGCTGTATCCTTTTCCTCTCGTATGGAGGCAAGACGACCTTAACGTGATGTTGTGATTCCTTGTGCAGATCCAACATATGGTTGGGCACCCTTACGCCCCATACTTTTGGTGTCTAGATTATCTATGAATGGTGTTTAGTGGATGGACCATTTAATATGGCACTTGCCAGGACAACACCAGGTCATAGAGTCTTCGGGAACTCATCAGGGTTTTAGCCTTCCTGAAAGGGGGCTTAACGGAGGTGAGCCGGCCCCGAAGGATCGTGCAGACATATGAGGTCGCGGAGAGGGCAGTGATTGGATTGGATCTTAGACTGGGCCCCATACCAAGGAAGTATGGACAAGGTCATGAATTGGTTGTGCAATAAGGCTAAGGTCTCTCATGGGTAAAGTAACGCACCTCTGCAGAGTGTAAGAACTGTAACTTGGTACTTCCTGTTCTGGGAAGGAGCTACGAACGCTGCGGGAAAGAAACTCCATGAAAGTTCTGGTAAACCCGTGAAGGCTGACAGACATAGCTTTTCAGAATAAAAGCAACCTTTGAAGATATGTTTATGAAAACTTGCATTGCCTGGTATGTGGCTTTAGATATAGTGCATCAAACACTCCTTTTCTAGTATACTTGTTGAGTACGCTCGTACTCAACGTATCTTATTAACCCTTGCTAGGTTCTAAAGCCAGTATAGACGATGTCTACATCAAGTTATGCTCCAGGAATCATCATCAAAAGCTAAACCTCTTCAATAAAGTCAAGAAAGTCAACATATACATCAACTCAAGTGAAGACGAAGTTACTGATTAGATAGGAATATAATATCTAGCCATAGAACCTATTTATGTAGTGTATTGCAATAGCAGCAATGTCAGACCAATAGTTCAGATACTAGTCTTATTAGTATGATAGTTTTTGAGTTGTTTATTTCTGATTCTTCTTTGTAAGAAGTTTCTTTCTGTCTCTTTAACCTAGAGTGTTCTCTGAATCTTGTGTAAAGAGTTGAGTTGTAACCTATAGTCATGTCTTGGACCTGTTGTGTTTCTGTTGTACCACTCTGAGGGATGTAATACTAGTGAACGATGTTTCATTGGTGTTATGTCAACGACTATAGTGTACTACATCATGCAGTGGTATGCTGGGTCACCGCAGTACCTCTGTTGTGGATTATTAGGCCTTTCACAATGGGAGTCTCTTAGCGCTTTATCCTAGGTAAAATGCTTATGTGGCACCCTATTTAATGATAAAAGAGAAGGATGTTGTATCTTAGCTAAGATACACCACTTTCACGCTATCATATGCAAAAAACTTGGCTAGTCCAATCACACACATGCATGAGCATACAAAATCATTAAATACAACATCTCTAAGAAACACCATCTAAGATACACCCCATTGTGATAGTTGTTTCTTAAGTTTTAATATCTCCTATGAAAACGTGCTAAGATACACCCATTGAAAAATGCCTTAGGCTGGTCATAGTGGAAGTAATATAGGTGGTAACATGCATGTCACCTAGGCAAAAAGAGTGGTGCCTTAGGCTGGTCATAGTGGGGAGTAACTTAGAGTAGTAACATGTGCATGTTACTAGTCTAAGTTACTACCTTCACAGTGGAAAATAACTTAGGTGTGATAACATGCAATGCCACCTTAATTAGGTTGTAGACACACTTTGCCTTGGTATGTGTGATATTACAGTAACATAGCTAGTTACTCAATCCATCTATCTATTTATTAAATCATTGCCCATTAAGCAAAAATGCTGACTTGGACTCTTAGTTACTAGTGAAGTTACTTCCACTATGACCAGCCTTAGTCCTAAGGGCCAAGTTGCTAATACCAAGATACTTCATAACTCTTTCTCATTAATATATGCATGCACCAATAGTACTGTATGCATGAGAGAAATGAGAGAAAAAGGAGAACATGCATTGCACGAGAGAGAGTAATAAATGAGATAGCCCTTATAATCTCAAACGATATAAAAAAGCTCTTAGGACTAATAATCCCGAACAGAGGTAGTAAGAGCCAGCTGCAGCGCGTGCTCTTAGGCAACATATAAGAGTGAAAAGTGGGCCATGCTACTAATAAATTAGTATAATATGTGCTTATCTATTGTATAATATGGCTATTAGTTTGACTATAAGTGACATGGACATTTCTTATAGCTAACAACCGGCTATACTATTGTTCTTGCTCATAGTAAAGCAATGCAACAAGTTGCAAGAACCGTACATCGAGATCGTCAATTAAATTAAGGCGTTCATTAGTTTCTGTCTTGTTGAACCACCTTTACATTGAGATCTCAAACTGAAATAAAGAATTCATCGTTTATGGTTTCACAGCAAGTTGCGAGACCTGCACATCGAGATCGTCAATTCAATTAATGCGTCCATCTGTTTTTGTCTTGTTGAACCACGTTTGGACTACTCCACTCACAATGGGGCTATCATGCAAGACATGTATGAAAAAGCTGACATGGCACTTCAATGGGAGAGACCATAGTGATATCATAGATATTGTATCATAGCACATAGAAATAGAAAAATTAATATCACATAAATCTTAAACACAAATTAGCATTGAGATTCTACAAAATAATAAATATAACAAGATCATGATGTTAATACATAATACCATGCATTGTAGATGTAGTATCATACAATAGTATCATATACAAGATACTACTATATGATATTATTCACTGTGACCAGTCTTACATTGAGATCTCAAACTAAAATAAAGAATTCATCATTTCTGGTTTCACAAACTTACATCGAGATCTAAAATTCCACTAAGAAAAATATAATAGTTGGCTATAAGCCTATTTACATGGCACATTTTCCTAGGCCGGGAAGAGAGACAAGGAAATATAAAAGAGAAAGAGCGAGCACTCACGCAAGCCACAGCTCTACTGTACTGTTAGGTAGAATATTAAATAAGAGGAAAGAGAAAATTAGAGTGTGGAAAGAAAAAACTAACCTTATAGTTAATCTTAGAGCAAACTCTATTGTTTGAAGATGACTTTTAATAACATGGCAACTTCATTTAGGACAATTGATCAACTAGATCATTCTGAGAAATGTCAAAAGTTAGTATTTGTTGGGGCACTTTGAGAAGTATACCATGATTTAATTAGTGCTCCAAAAGGTAATATTGTTTGGGGCACTTTAGCAAAGTTCCTCATTCTATATGCATTTTGGGCATTTTAACAAAAAAAATTCCCGAATTCACAATTTTAGTCGCACATTGAGAAGTGTCCCAAGACCATACTAGCAGTTGATTCAGTAAATTACTTGCTCTCGCTCGGACCACTTTCAACATGACCCATCTAAAGGCTGTGTGCATCAACTGATTAAGAGGTTAGCATGCAACTACCGTTTCGAAAAAACATGGGTGCATACAATGTGCAGATTTATACACGGGATTACTGTGTAAAATTCATGAATGCTTCAAATGTGTGTTACCATGAGAGTACCACTGTGTCGAAGCAAAGTGGATTTCCGAGTAGTTAGTTTTCTATGTTAGATCCATGAGAGTACCACTGTGTCGAAGCTTCAACTGAGTGAAAATGTATCGGATCAAATTTGCATCCTAAGTAAGACATCTTGATCGGATAAAGTTTACATAGGCTTAGTAAATAAATACAATAGCAGATTGTAGGAATCTTACATCGAGATCTAAAACTCCATTGAACATATCTCAAAGCATATTAAATAGTTTATCAAATCTGATCTTGTTTGACCAGCCTCCATATATTACCTCCATGTGTCTACTATCACTGAGTATATAAATACATGGACGTACTACATGTTCAGAAAATCAGATGCTGCATGACCCAATGCAAGATAATTCAACGCGCCATTAATGCTAGGTTTCGAGATCCCAATAAATGCATAATCGCCTAGGGCCACCGCCTCCGTTGTAAATACTTACTGTATAATGTCTGGAAGGGTTCTATTTTCAACCCAAAGATGCTATAAATTGGTGCATGTGTACTTTCGAGTACAGTTTAACAAGGGAGTGCGATAGTTAAAAAAAGTTTTAATCATTATTTCAGTCGACAAAATATGAATAATATGTCATAAAAATAATGCTATAAATTGTTGCCTTTATACTCCATCCATTACAATTTAATAGGCATTGTCATAGTTCAAAAAAGATTTAATCATTAATTTGGTTAACAAAATTAAGAACAATTCTATATCATAAAAAATAAACCATTGGAAACTTCTTTTATATATGTATCAGATGATATACTTTTTATGACATACTCCCTCCGTTAGGGATTAAAAGGCCCAAGAGCTTTTTAAAAATGTTAGAAATTGTAAGTCCTCTCTCATTTATTAGCCTCTCTCATCCAATGCATGTTTTTCTTTTTCTCTATCTTCTCCCATGCATGTGTAACTATTGGTGCATGTAGTAATCAAGAGGGTGAGTTATTGATTTTCTTAATCCTATCAAAGTGGTCCATAGGCCTTATAATCCCTAACAAAGGGAGTATATTGAAGGAGATATGCCCTAGAGGCAAATAATAAAGAATTTTTATTAACATATCTCATTAGTTCATAATAATTTTATATCATGCTATAACTATATCAATAGGGATTGCTACGTGTGTGATATATAAACAAACTTGAGTCCCTAATAGCCTATATTTAACTAGTTTATTGGGCAATTGATGATCAAGGTTTCGTGATCATGGTGTATTTATGCTAATTAACAATGAAGTCATATCACTAATGAATGATGTGATGAACATTACCTAATATAAGTATTGCAACACGATCAAGTTACAAAGTTTATCGTTGCAATAGTTAGAAACAAAGTATCCTAATCCTTAGACCCTGAGATCATGTTTAATCACTGTCACCCGAGGCTGCTTTTGACTATATCAACCATCACACCATAACAGGATGATCATAAAGGTGTATGTTGGGTATTCCAAAGGGACACATTGAGGCGCATGCACCAAGATCAGGATTTTTTCTCTTGTGTGACAAGAAGATACACTGGGTCCACTCAGTGAGATTACATCCGTAAATGTTGTGCAACATGTGACTAGGTCACGAGGATGAAATATCACGGAATCAGTAAAATGACACTTGTCGTTAACGAGATTGAACAAGGTATAATGATATCGATGATCAAATCTCAGACAAGTCAGCTATCGAAATAACAAAGGAAATTGGACTCAGCGTTTATGGTTCAAAGGAAAATAGACATCGTGAAATACATAGGGGTCATTGTGGGGTTCCCGGTCCCGCTATTAATCATTGATTCAAGAAGAATTCTCCATCATGTATGTGATGTTCCCGAACCATGGGTAACACACTTAAAGGTATGATGATATTCGGAGATCGTTTTGGTTATCAGAATCACTTAAGTAAGAAAGATAAAGTACCAGAGTTGTTCCAGGAGGATCAGAGGTTGTTTGGAATGGGTTGAAAGGTTTTTCGTATCAAGAGGAATTTAATAATATGTATTATTTTAATATTATATAAATATTTATTATTAAAAATTTAAAGGACAACTTCGCCTAATGGGCCAAATCCTCGAAGGGAACGGGCACACGAGGGCAAGCCACCCAAAGGGGCAAAGGGCACAGCTGTCGCCGCTGTCGTCCTTAGCCGTCGCATGGGTGGACCCACCCAGCCGCCATGCCCACCTCGGGCCATGCATGCATGGGGGCCCACCTGGCCGGCTGTCCACCCCTCCTCCCGCACGGGTCCATCTCTTCTCTCCTATAGTCCCACCACGAGACTTGAGGGAAAAGGGGTTTCCCCTTTTACCCTATGTAAGGAGGGTTCCTATAGGTGGGAAAAATAACACAAAAATTAAGATATTTTCTAAGACATAGAGGGTTTTGGTTATGCTGAAAACAATGCGGTACATGTTCTCCTTGTGTATCGGGTGTTCAGCGACTTGTTGCGGTAAACTTGGCAAGCGGGTGTGGTAACACAGGTGGACTGCATAACCGAGCCATGATTTTCATGGTAAAAATCCAAGGTCTGATTTTCACTGGTTGTACCTGGCAATGGCCTTGATGAAGGCATTGTTTTTGAACCTCGGACAACGCTTGTGCATTTTCTCCTTCTTAGAGGCATTGCATTTGGAGAGCCTAGTTAGTAATATGGATGTTATATTCGGTGGTGGTTAGAGTGCTTCTGTTGTGAGTTGTTGTACACCGCGATAGAGTTTTTGTTTTCCTTTTCTTTCTTTTTTATTTTGTTTTTGGATGTGTGAACCCCTGATGTTTTGGACATCTTGTTGGTGCAGAGGTTGGATGTAATTGGTATCTTCTTGATATTAATATATTTTCTTTGGAAAAAAGTTACTGAAGTTTGCGTTATTTATTTCCTATTTGATCATTGTAATAAGTTTTATGGTTCACATATATATTCAACAACTATAACTAGATCATGCCTATTTTATTGTAATCAATATCAAACTATTATTTTTGCTAGCAAGATTGCAGAAATGCAAGCAAATGTCTTTTGCAAATACTTTAATTTCTTCAACTGTTTATATTTAATTTCTACTTCTTCCATGAACATCTCATAAGTTCCTATAGTAGTATGAATACATATTTGAATAAAGGTAGACTACAAGAATAACCTTGGACGGTAGGATTGACGGTTATGAATGATCGAAAGTAGAGAATAATTCCTTGAGCAACAATATCAGATGGTATACATGACCCATTATTACATTGTTGCAAAGTGCAAATGTATGTGTAGAAGTAATTAAGGAAACAACAATCTAGTACACACTAGCAAATAGGGTATTACAGCATATTGCTAAACCATCATATAGCCTTGAGCTTAATGTGTACACCGTGTGTTGGGTGTAGGGTTACCACATAATGTGGTGCGTGAGTATATGAAGGTCCAAGTTCAAACTGGAAGTGTTGAAGAATCATACATATTGCCATCTTTCCCTCAAGCATGGTGAAGTTCTGTCCAACGCAGATCCGCGGCCCCGCTCCAAATGGAATAAATGCGCCTGGATTCTTTGAGGCCTCGGCAACTCCATTGACGAATCTTTCCGGTTTGAATTCATGGACGTCATTGCCCCAATTATCTATGTCATGGTGCATAAGTAAAATAGGAATATCAATCATCACCCCAGCAGGATATCTTACGCCTCCAAGCTCCACCTCCTTGATTGTTTTCCTCTTCATTTGGGCGGTCGGCGGGTACAAGCGGAGAACCTCGCGAAGAATCATGGTAACCTGCATAATATGAAGTAGTATGAAAGAATAAATACACATGAAAACAAATTGATGTGTTGAATAATAAATGATGAAACGAAACAAAGGTAAGACCGCACTATTTTCAGCCGGCTCATGTCTTCATATGTAGGCTTGTTTTTGCCAAACAGGCCTAGGACCTCTTCTCTTGCACGTTCCTGCCACTCGGGGTGCATGCTTAGCATAACGATTGTCCATGTCAGTAGTACCGCGCTCGGATCCATTCCGGCAAAATACAGAAATTTCAAATGATGGATGGCTTCTTCGATTGTCATCCCGGAGCTTGATTTGTCATTCCCCTCGATGCCACTCAAGTTTGACTCTAGCATCATATCTAATAAGTCTTGTCTAGTGCATCCGCCTTCATTCATGGCTTGGATTCTTTCTACGATGATACCTCGAATAATGGTTTCAATTTCTTTGTTTATTTGATGCATCCTGCGGTTGTTTTTTATTGGCAAATACCTGTAAGAACATACATGTTTACTTAAGTTGTTAGAATCTATCTATTATATTATAGATGTAGAAAACAAAGAATAGTGAAATTTAACGATTTAGTGTTTTTTTTGACAAAGAGCATATATTAATATCGCGAATATACCAACTACACCTATCCTATGCAACAATACATTGCCCTAGCGGCCTTACAAATGCATACAGCCTAGAAAAAAAAGAATTAGAAAAAAAACCTCGCTACAACGGTCAATTCCTTGTAGCAACGACACAAACAACACCAAAACAACATCAGAAGTCTAACCTCTCCAATAGCGACGCCTTTAAAAAGGAAACAGTGCACAAGCCTAGTCGTTACCCAATCAAAGATTCGATTTTCATCCTGAAAAAAGTCTTTGCTCACAAAACAATGCCTTCAACAAGATCATTGTGAGAGACAACTAATTAAGACCAAATCTTGGATTTTCACCCTGCAAAGTAAAACCATGAACTTCATATGTGTTATCGCCCCCCAATAAAGGTCATTGTTGTGAGTGACACGTCACCAAACTAAATCCTTATCGCCACAAAGCCTTCTCCATACGTGGCTCCCGGACTTAACAAACCAGGTAGCACATCTGCCTTGCTGGCATGCACCGTCCACACACACAAACGGTCAAACGCTCCAAAGCGGCCACGTCAGTGGCCCACACGACATCACAAAGGTTTACATCAACGTGGGTCTTCACCAACATCAACAACAACAAACCACGACTGTCGCTATGTCGTCCACATGATGGACATACATCTACAATGCTCGTGACAATACAACTACAAGGCACGATGAAGGCATGCGTCCATCCATGACACTGACAACGGCATTGACCGCGTCCAACAACTAATACTGCATCGACACACCATAATTGTGACGTCCCTACAATCATGCATATAGTCCTGGCAAAACTGTTGTGTGCTCGGTGGGCTCCTTCTAGTCCTGGCAAAGCTGGTGGTCTCATGTATGACCGTATCCTCTTACATTAGCAAGACGCCCCCTACAAGGTGCAAAACATTTACAACTGCATTACCGTCCAAAGAAGACTGCGGCAACGTTTTGCGTCTCCGGTACTGGCGGCCACACTAACTAAGACCACTACGACATTAACCACACCTACATAGACTATGGTTAAATCACAAATCGTCTACCTTGACATTGCCATGAATAATAACGTCTACAACAACTCAAGGATTCCAGTCAATAGCGTCTGTGTCGTCACTTCCATTCACAACGTGACCGCGGGAGGAAAGAGCGGCACTAGATGGGGACAGTTTGCGATGATTTGCAGTCTATTGCTCATTTGTCATTTTCTTGTCCAATTACACGGTTGGTTTGGGCAGTTTTTGGAGGGTCTTGTTTCTTTGATAAATAATAAGGGAGTCTTTTGCTATTAAGATGTGGACCGGGGTTACTGCTATTTTGTGGGCATTGTGGAGTATTTGTACCAAATTCATCTTCCAAAAGACGTTCTTAGATCTCTGGAGAGAGACCATGAAAGGAGGTCTGCGCACCATATGGTGTTTTACTTAGATTTTAATCTAAATTCCAGTTAGGTGGCCCAGTGTATCCAAATCCAATGCTCAATGCAATTTTTTTTTTTTACATTTTTACGTAAATAGATAGAGTCTATACAAGGAAAAGAGCTAGAGGGAAGTTCGTAACAAGACCCAATGAGTTAACAACTAACAAAAATCAAAGAAAGTAAACTAGAAGAAAGTGGTATGAGAATCATGTGTTAGTTGGACCAACAGAGATAATCCAGTACTAAAGCTAGTGCATAAGTAAGCTATGCTGGAGCAGTTCCAGAAGGTGAGCGTCGAGTTAGTGGGTAAGTGCACCAGTTTACCTCTCCTCCGCCTCCCACCCCTTTTGCATCGGTGGTCCTCACATAACCTAGCCAGAAGGTGTCAGCCCGTGGTACATGGGCCCAGCCTGCCAGGAGCCTATCCCAGCACGTGCCAAATGGGCCTGTGCCGGCCCATGGTCTGGCTAGGGCCATGCCTAGGCTCTGAACTGGAGCACGTGTGCCGGCCTTGCACGTCTAAATTAGGCTTTTTGTTTTTCCAAAATTTCTCTACTTTTTACAGTTTTTCTATTACTTTTGAAAATGTACCCGTTTAGCTTAACGGTCCAGCCTATTTAGCTCCCGTGCCATGTCTAGGTCGAGAAGCTAGGAACAGGGCCGGACCAATGAAGCATGGGCCATGCCTGTGCCGTGCTAGTCAGGCTCCGTCCTGCTCGCCCTCCCACTACATATATGTGGATAAAGAGCGGAGCAACAATGGACAACATGACTGACAGGTACCGTGGGGTATGCGGCGCGATGGTGTTTTCTAGATCGGAACAGCCCAATTGTATATGAAATACAAATACTATATCCAATTGGGAAATACCTTCTGTATGAGTATTAACAGACCTACGATTTATCTAAAAATATGTAAGTAGGTCAGCATGCCCGTCATTACGAACGGTACAGGCTAATCTTTACTGATGACGAGTTAAAAACTTACTAGCAAAAATTGCAGGGGACATTCTGCAAGTTATAGTAAATAATTCTACAGTAGCTTAATTAAATTGAAAGAGAAACTCACAGGAAAGCGGGATGAGCGGTAGTCCATATAGCTGACATGAGACGCTCAGCTTGCTCTTCCTGTAGATGGAACACTCTCATTCCTTCCAGGTAGCTGCTGCCGAATGCGACCCGTGAAAGGACATCTCCAGTAAGGTTTCTTAACTCTGGCCAAATATCCAGCTCGCACGACCCACCACCATTATTCATGCCTATGCACTTATTCGTCCATCTGCTCACCAGATCTTGGCAGCACGAAGAAAATGCCGACAACTTGAGCTGTGTGGGAGTAACAAATAATATTCATATATCATGAAATGAAATGTATAGTAATATATACCTAGAACAAACTCGATCAGGTGCGCACCTTGAGCTCTGGGAGATGGAAAGAAGGAGCCATGATCTTTCTATGCTGCACCCACTTTTCACCATCCTGCGACGACAAGCCATTACCTAGCAGCTTCCCAAACACCTCGAACTTGGGGATTACAATCTGCTCATGCTTGCCGGAGAGGATCTCTTTCACAACGGAGGTGTCGTTGATGACCACATTTGGCATGGGCCCGAACCAAAACATGGATGTCTTGCCATGCTCCCGAGCAATGTTGTACAGGAAAGGCGCAAGACGGGGCGCGTTGTCGTGGCACCGCAACGGCCATGGCTTCGACGAAGCCTTCTGGCCAAGCAGCGGAAGATCGCCCACGAGGAAGCGGTAGGACGTGCCGCGGAGGCCCTGCGAGCGCAGCGCCCGTTCGAGCCGCCGCGGCTTCCACCACAGCTTCTCAAGCAACCTCCCAGCCAGCCAGAAGAGGAGACCAAGGCCAACCAGAACGTAATGCTCAAGGAAGAAGCCACATGCCACTGTAACCCCTGTTTCGAACAACTCTACAAGCAGTGCCATTGAATGACGACTTACGGGTGAAACAAGCTAGTGATGGACGTACGGGCCGGGTCTATATATTATGGTCTCGTGGAATCCAGTTGTCCCTGCAGCCTCGTTGAGACAAATCTATACTATATTACGGTCTGTTAGTATTTAGGGGCCATTGTGACGATCACTACATGAATGGGACGATCAGATAATAGTTCGATGATGTTTATACACGTTTATGAAAATAAACCAGCCTAACAATAGTTGGATTGCTCACATACATAATGAAACTCAGTTCTACCATGTTAATGTGCGGTTGGTTCTAGTGATTTATTTTATTATTTCTCAGCTCGATACTTAACTTCCTTTTCTCTTAAACGCACAATAGATAGTGTGTGTGTTAAATCATGGAAACAAAAAATTAGATGAAATATCATTCGTAAATATAGAAAATCATTACCAATATTTGTCCAAGTGCTTATAAACCCACACTTCAATTTTTAGATGGTACTACTTCAGTTGAAGGACACAATTAGCTGCTTGGAAAAATGGGGTTTAATAAACTGATTCATGATATTTACATTAAGCGCTAAAGTATTTGTTTTCTTGAATTTTTTAAGGAACTTTAGATTTAACCTTGCACTAAAAAATATTTTCTAGAAATATTTTACCATAACAAATTGAATTTTCTCAAAAATACTTTAGCGCATTTTCCTATTTTCATTTACATTTTCCATAAAAGAACCCCGTGTTACCCGAATAGTAACTTAGAACTGGGTCCAGTAGTACCACTAATCTATTTGAGACCATTTAGCTCTCATATTTTTTTTGTTTGCGAGAAGTCCACAGATCTATTCATATAGTCCAGAATAGTGGTACCGGAATCCTAAAAGTGAAAAAAAAGTTACAAACAGATCTTGCTCGTCCTCTCGTAGAGCCAGGTAAACTTGTCGTAGTAGACCTTGTTATAGTAGACAAACGATAAGTCGCCATGCTAACATCCAAAGGACCAACACACGAGAGTAACAACCGTTACGGATGAAAGGAAGTGTAGATCATAAGAAACATCCACCAAATCGAGCAAGAATTGCCGGAGACACACTTACATACGTCCTCCGGTGACACGCTGTACGTACCACAAGCAGGGGTTAGACAGGAGGATTTTATTCCAGCTTCGGTGAGCCGCCACCTCCATGTCTTAACAAAAACCCTAACCAAACAGAAGAAGAATAAAAAAATGGAGTCCTGTGGCCGACAAGGACCAAGGAAACAGGAGGCAAAGTAGATCATCGGTGGCGCCAACGGGAGGCAGGAACAGATCTCCTGACATTTCTTTAACCCTGTTTAACCAAGAACCAAGCTATTACAATCCCGACTCAAACAATCTTATAAGCTCTCGTCTTGTTTGACATAAACCAACTAAATATTTTTCGAATCCAAAAATAAAAAATCTTGATGTTTCTTATACCGATTCAAGTGAACCGAACTAATGTTCATAGGATCACAACAAAAATAATATTGGTAGCTCTTCTATAGCTTGACCTTGTAAATAATTGTTTTATATTTCTGATACAAATAAACTCGATAGATCTCGAGAGAGTTTGACCTGAACACAATTAATGATGTTAGAATACGATCCTCGGATTTGACCTGAAATAAATGAATGTTGTTACTCACCTCGTTTGACTCGAACACAATTAAAGCTATTAGAATCCCCATACAAACTACTCGGGTCCCCATACAAACTACTCGGAGTATCTCGATAGTTGGCACTGATTTGACCAGATCCGGAAGATGCTTTTAGAATCTCAATATAAACAATTGCAATAAGGCTGGTCACAGTGGTAGTATCATACTACTACTATCATGCATATGATATGATATTATCTTTATAGTGCATTGTATCATATGATAGTATCATATTAGTGTTATATTTAATGATTTGTAGAATCTCAATACAAAAGTGTGTACAAAATTTATTTGTACGAGAATTTACTAGTTTTACGTGCTATGATACGGTATCTACCTATGATACTCTAATCATCCCTTTCTTCATTAATTGTTATGCCACATCAGATTTTTGCCAACATGGCATGCATGATACTAGCTATGATACTCCCACTAGAACCAGCCTAAGGCTGATCCTAGTGAGAGTATCATATTACTAGTATCATGCATATATATGATATTATGCCTCTAGTGCATTGTATCATATAGTAGTATCATAGTCTCTGGTATTAAATTATTTGTAGAATCTCAATACAATTTGATGTACAAGATGTATTTGACATTAAATTTTCTTATTAGATATGTTATGATACCGTATCATATTATGATACCACTAGCACCTCTCTGTTTATTAATTGTTGTGTCATATCACTATTTTGCCAAGGTGGCATGTATGATACACCTTATGATACTACCATTAGGGCCAGCCTAAGATGTATTATGCATGCAATCTTGGCAAAATGATGATGCGGCACAATAATTAATGAAGGAGACTTAAAGGTTGGACTAGACTCTTGCGCGAGAGGAGTTTTTATGAATTTTCCCATAACTAAATCTTGGGATTTACTTAATAGATTCGCGATCATAGAGTTTTATAGAATTTTGGTCTAGGAAGTGAAGGAGGCACATAAATAGATTATGATTGTATTCATGACTAAAATAAGAAGGGTCATGTTAATGAATTATCTAAAAAACTTTATTTAGATTCAGATCTTGTGTTACAAGTTGTTAAAGCTTTTACAGAACACATCAAAGCTCCAAAAGAGGGTTTGAACAAGTATGATCCATCACCCAAACCTAAGAAGAAAAGAGAAGTTAAAGCAACATTAGCCTTCCTAGAACCAATGTATGAGATACCTTTCCCTAATACTGCACAGAAGCATATTTTGGAATATGAACAGGTTAAGGCAGTATAGGAGAATAAAGAAGAGGAAAGTGTGCCAAAAGTTGAAGAACATCTAGACAAAACCAAAGATGAAGAGGTAACCAAGGAAGAAATTATGGCTATGTATGCACATCGTAACATAGTTGAACTTGATGAAGAGACTTCCATATTGGTTGAAGGTAAAACTAAGGTAAAAGATGTGGGTAAGCCTATTCTTTCCTGCATATTTAAAGAAATATCGTTATGGTCTATGTGATCTTGGCACCACAGTTAATATTATATCTTATGATTTTATTTAGAAATAAAATAAGAGATAGCACCGGCTACAATAGAAAATACCGATATGACAATCATGTTAGCCAATAAAAATCTTAGAATTCCAATGGGAGTAGTTGAAGATGCAACTGTCATAATTGGCAATAAAAAATTTCCTATCGATTTTGTAGTTGTTGATATGCTAGCTGACACTCTTTGCCCAATTATATTTGGAAGAAACTTTTTGAGCGATGTAGGTGCCACAGTCGACTTTAAAAAGAATATTTTAAAGACAAACATCTACTTATACAAGAAAAAGAGAAAGAAAAAACTATTGAGGAGATGGCTACTCTTTTCTTTAGTCATCAAGAAGAAGAAACAAATGAAGACTCAAATTGTGAAGAAATAATTATGGAGGACAGGTCTCTAGAAGAATTAGAAAATGAATTTGATAAACTTCCCATTTTAGGACCTCCAACTGATGAGTTTTTTGAAGAGCCAAAAAAGAAAGGGGATGAAGAATTACCACCCCCAGAATTATAGCTTTACCAAATAATATTAAATATAGATTTTTGGATAATACTAATAAATTCACTGTTATTATTAGTGCTAAACTTTCAGGAGATGAAGAAGAAGAACTCATTAAGGTACTAAAGGAGCATCACAAAGCATTTAAGTACGCAATGGACGATTTGAAGGGCACTAGTCCTATGATAACCGTCCATCGAATATTCACGGAGGAGGGTGCTAAACCAGTTTTAGAATTTAATAGAAGACTAAAGACTGAAATGAAGTAGGTGGTATGAAAAGAAATAGTATGCCTACTGGATGTAGGTATAATCTAACCTGCAAAGGAAAGTGAATGGGTAAGTCATGTTCATTGTGTTCCTAAGAAAGGCGACTTTACTATTGTTCGTAATGAAAACAATGAATTGATAACAACTAGAACTATTATTGGACATAGGATGTGCATAGATTTTAGGAAATTGAATAAGGAAACTAGGAAAGACCACTATCCTTTACCGTTCATAGATCAAACTCTAGAGAGGTTAGCAAACCACACTCATTTTTCCTACTTGGACGGATACTCTGGTTTTCCCAAATAGATGTTCATCCTAATGACCAACTTAAAACAACTTTCATTAGTCATTATGGTTTAGATGCTTACCAACGCATGCTTTTTGATTTATGTAATGCTCCAGCTACTTTTCAAAGATGCATGACTGCTATTTTTGTAGATTTTATAGAATTGATAATGGAAATATTTATGGATGATTTTTCTATCTATGGAACTTCGTTTACTAGTTGCTTGGATAATCTCAGAAGAATCCAATCTTGTTCTAAATTGGGAGAAGTTTCATTTTATGGTCAAAGAAGGCATAGTCCTTAGACATAAGGTATCAGGTAAGGGTATTGAAATAGATAGGGCTAAAGTTGAAGCAATAGAGAGAATGCCACAACCAAGGGACATAAAAGGTATAAGAAGTTCTCTTGGTCATGTGGGTTTTTATAGAAGGTTCATTAGAAATTTCTCTAGAATTTCTAAACCTTTAACGGATCTGTTGCAAAAGGGAGTAAGATTTAATTTTGATGATAAATGCCTTATTGCCTTTGATAAAATTAAATATGATTTATCTCATGCCCCTATTATTAAACCACCTAAATGGGATATGAATTTTGATTTAATATGTGAAGCTAGTGATGATGTTGTACGAGTAACTCTAGGACAACATATAGGTCGCAGATTTAGTATTATACATCATGCTAGTAGAACTCTCAATAGTGCTTAATAGAATTATCCTAAGAAAGAAAGAGAACTCTTTGCTGTATTTTTCTCTTGTGATAATTTTTTTCTTATATAGTTGATGCAAAAGTAAGAGTTCATACAAATCGTCATGGTTTAAAAAAAAATCTCGAGAGGAAGATTCATAAACCAAGACTGGTCTGTTAGATCCTTTTACTTCAAGAATCTATATTTGTCCAGCAAGACAACAATCTTATTGAGAGGATCTTTTGTCTTGGTGATTTTCGTTTTCAAGAATTATTAGATGAACTAAGGTCAGTTCCTCCTAAAAAGAAGAAGTCCTTGTTGTTGGAAGAGCTTGTCACTCCCAACTAAATATACGGTAAGTAAAAGATAAGTTTTCCTCCTCTATTAAGTGCTTTGTATTCACATTTTTACTTCTAATTTTTTTTGCCTTTGAATTCCTCTTGTTTTTCTGAAGATTTTGAGGGGTTTTTATAACTATACGGGCGCAACTATACGGCCGGAGAAAAATATCCTGACATATAGTTGGTCGTTAAAGATACTGTACCTCCCTTGTGAAATATTTTTTGATGTCCAGTATCTATACGGGTGCAACTATACGACCGGAGAAAAACCTCACTCCGTATAGTTGGCCGTTAAAGCTTCTATACAATCGACCCTTTTTCATTCTTATTTGTTTATTGAAAAAAATGTTTTGTCGGCTCCTAGTCGGTAATCTCACCGACCTAGACTCGAGATATTTGGAAATATCTGCCCGGAACCAACTATACGGCCGGATCTATACGGGTCGCGACCGCATAGTTGGTCGTTACGCAGCAGGACTCCTCCGAAATCGTGATTTCTTTTCCTATTCTCTTAGGATTCTTTTCTTGGGCGTGAATTCGGTGTTTCTGGCGAGTTTTAACGACCTCGGACCCTTGTTATATACTTTCATTGTGCCTCTCTCTAATCATAATCACCAGGAACCAATCCACTTCTTGTTCTTACATAAGGCGAGGGCCAGGAAGCCAAGGAGAGAAGTCCCTATTGAAGTTGGGAGCAATAGCAAGTAGGACAAGGAGATCAAGGGCATCCCTATGGAGATTTTTGACGCCGACCATGAATGCCGGAATAGGTAGTTGAAAGCTCTTGAGTTGAAGGTCGCATTAATGGAGAAGGAGGCGACAGGAACACCCACACATCTTCGGTGGCTGCGATTTTATCTTCATAAACTTGATGAAGATATCAAGCAGACCACTGAAGAAGGATTTTGTATGAGTCTTATGGCGATACAAACCTTCCAAAGATACAATGAGCTCATTAAAGAATAAGTGAAAGTGCTGGAGCGGAATAATATTTTCTACAAGCTACGTATTAAAGAACTGGAAGTTGTCAATCAATCCCTCCGTCTCAAGCTGGCCCGTGAAGAGAAGATAACACGTGCCATGGCGCCATAATGATCTACAATAAATCACGGTATCGAATAATCGTGAGGGATTATTTGATCCCTCCTGGCTTGATTCCAAGCTTGGGAAGATCTTTAAGACCTTCTAATCTATCTTATAAGTTTTTACTACTATTCTAGTTTTGCATTAGTTCGAACTCATAAATAAAGTTTGCATCATTAGAATTCCCTTCAGGAATAGTCGGTCCCTTTTATGAAATTCTGAGTTTATTATAATATATGGAGCATTATGGAGTTTGGGTTAATATTATTGGATATATGAATAGCTTGAGTATAATTTTACTTGCACTTTATGATAGCAATAGGAGTCTTCCACACCATTAGTATTAACGGAACATACAAAGATAATTTAATCAATATGTTGTAGGTCAATGGTTTGATTTACAAAAAGGAGAAATTATCTAATTAGTTAAGTTGAAAAAGAAAAACCTTGACCAAAGGAGAAATCAAAAGTTCTATCAAATAGAGTGAGAACAAGTTGAGTTAGAATATTCAAGTTATAAAGATCTTCATATATACTTGGAATTTGGTAACTGAGATCGTTAAAATTTGTACTCCTACATGAAGTGGAATGTAGGGCTAGGTCCTTTGCACAACACTTAAACAAAAGAGTGAACATATATATATAAAGGGAGAATAAAAGAAAGAAGAAAAAGAGCGAATGTGCAAAGAGAAAATATGCATATACCACTATATTGTAGTAAGACAAAGAGACGTTTGAGATTTTGAATCCCATGTGAATATGTTAATCCTAAAACACTTGGGACTACCTCACTAACTCATTCGGTCAAACCGAATACATTTACATCATGTTGAGAGTAATCTTTTGTCAACTGTTAATTTCTAAGATGTGGAAGCCTGCTAATATTATTCGGACAGTTCGAGTAAGGTAATATTCATGAACTTATTTCTATGTATCCTATATGATAAACACATGCTGCAACTGCCTCATTTATTTTATCGACTCAGCTTCAAAAATATGAGGATCACATCCATTAAACTAAACTTGCTCCGGACGAGCGAGAGTCTAAGATTGGGGAAGTTTATGAGTACATATTTACATCATGTTTTATATTACTATTTTGCATTGTAGTGTTAGGATCTTGGTATTTTACGGCGTTCGTGCATATATTTTATGTTTATTTTCACCAGGATCAGATCAGACGATGGATACGATGGAAACAATTCTTGGACCAGTTATATTGGAGTGAAAAGGAGCCAAAAACAACGTGAATTTCTTATTTGGGAAATATTAATAATTCCAGAAGAAAACCCGAAGAAATTAGAAGATACAGTGGGTTTAATGACCAACTATACAGCGGGAGGAACTTTTTTGGCCGTATAGTTCCCGCCGTATAGTTGGTGCCAACACCGCCTCCTCAAATAGTTTCACCCCGTTCAACTGGATCGGAGAGATGACATACAGAACACCTAGAAATCGCTGAAACCTCACCTCTGGAAGGCATCTAGAAGGGGAACTCATCCATCGGGGATTCATCTTCTCCCCTACGCAGATCCAGGAGGCTAAGGCATCAATCTTCATCGTCAATCGCTGCATCAC
Organism: Avena sativa; assembly: GCA_916181665.1. Taxonomy (NCBI): domain Eukaryota; kingdom Viridiplantae; phylum Streptophyta; class Magnoliopsida; order Poales; family Poaceae; genus Avena; species Avena sativa. The sequence goes on along the minus strand of OV702300.1, from coordinate 45,596,957 downwards.
CACCATCTCCATCCATCCCATCTACATCTTGTCTAGATCATGTTGTAATTTCCATACTGGTTGTGGATTTATACAAGTACTATTCATTTATGATAGATTCCATTGTCTTTGCCATGATGTTGATTGCCTCCATTTCTGAGTAGATCATTAGTTATTTGGGAGATGAAGAAACCCTAGCATGAGATTGAAATAATATAAAGTTTATTATGATATTCGGCGCTATGACCATGTGTTAGATTGTCTTCATCATGATGTTGGGAGAAGTAGACCTCTCAATATTTGACTCTTGTGGGGACTTGATGGAGGGAACTACTTGTTGGTAGATCGAGGAGTGTTAGTACTTGCAGTGACTATAAAGTTGTTGGCACTCCTTACGTATCAACTTGGGAATCGAGAAAACTCACAAAACACTATCCATGCCATGGGATACGTCCTACGGGATTAAGTCCCTTATATCGCGGTAATTCAGTTGATGTTAATTGCTGTCTGCTGTGGTTATGAGGATGATAAGAGCAGTGTTTGATGCCTATTTGTATAAATATGGAGTTCCTCCCACACATACATAGTTGGGAATGTTCATGATGATAATCTTTACCTTAGCCCTTTATAATACTAGATGTGTATCCGCTACTCCCTGAGAACGCTATTCCCCACTGCAGTTTTAAATCTCTTTTACACACGCGATACTTACTTTCTGTATTCAGTTTTGTTTACTTTACTCATTGTTCTCTTATACCAAAACCCCAAAAAAACCTTTTTACACAATACTCGCATTTTATCATGTTACTTAGAACTTTATTTAGCATTTCTATTTTAGTATATTTTTCAAGAGTTATTAGACTTCAGACTCGTGCTCCCTGTGGGATCGATATCTTTATTTTAAAACTAGCTACAAACGATATTTGCACTTAAAGTCATCAAGCTACTTTCTAGCGCTGTTGCCGGGGAGCTAAGCACTATAAGTCTTTTAGTTTTTTCTTATTTATTTAAGTTTTGTTTTGAGTTACAGGTTTCCACCAATCGTGATGGAGTCTGAGCATATGACTAGTGCTAACCCACTCAGCCACTTTGGAAATCTCTATGATATTTATAAAAGAGACAACTCCAACAAGAATACAAGGGGGTTTGAAATAAATCCTCTACTACTTGGTATTCTACACAAGAAGCAATTTACTGGAGATGAAGAAGATCCTGATCCATATGAGTATATTTCATACTTCAAAGATATATGTGGCACTTTCCAATTACCAGGGTATACTGCTAATGAGGTAAGGCTGAAACTCTTTAGTCAAACTTTAACAAGTACAACTCTCTCATGGTATTGATCTTTACCCTCAGAAGCCACTACTACCCGGGATAATTTAGCTTGTGAATTTCTATCCAAATATTATCCATTATCAAAATATTTTGGAATCAGGTGTCTTATAATGACTTGGAGGAACCGTCCTAATGAAGGACTAGTAAGAGTTTATATAATATTTAAAGATTTACTTAATCAATGTCCTCATCATGATAGGAGCGGTTTATCTTTTATGGCAGTTTAATTGAACCTAATAAAATTGAACTAGACTCTTGCGCGATAGGAGGTTTTATGGATTTATCCATAACTAAATCTTGGGCTTTACTTAATAGAATTCGCGATCATAGAGTTTCATGGAATTTTGGTCTAGGAAGTGAAGGAGACGTAGAAGTAGATTATGATTGTGTTCATGACTATAATAAGAAGGTCCATGTTAATGAATTATCTAAAAAACTTTATTTAGATTCAGATCTTGTTTTGCAAGTTGTTAAAGCTTTTACATAACACATCAAAGCTCCAAAAGAGGGTTCGACCAAGTATGATCCACCACCCGAACCTGAGAAGAAAAGAGAAGTTAAAGCAACATTAGAATCCCTAGAACCAATGTATGAGATACCTTACCCTAACACTACACAGAATCATATTTTGGAATATGAACAGGTTAAGGCAGTATAGGATAAGAAAGAAGAGGAAAGTGTGCCAAAAGTTGAAGAACATCTGTACTAAACCAAAGATGAAGAGGTAACCAAGGAAGCAATTATGTCCATGTATGCACATTGTAACATAGTTGAACTTGATGAAGAGACTTCCATATTGGTTGAAGGTAAAAGATGTTGGTAAGCCTATTTTTACTTCTAAATATGTCATATAATATGACACCACTCAAAGGTTTCGTATTGTTTGGATCATTTTTGAATTTCTTATGCCCGTTTGAAACTATCATCAAACTTTGTCGAATAACGGGCATGAAGATTCTTAGATCAGGGCTGAGCCTCGCTAAACTTAAAGTGGATCTCTGATAAAATATCATATTGTGAACCTAAAAATGATTTTTGTAAAAAAATCATGAGCATCATATCATGTACCTGTAGTTCATATCTGACCCACTTCCTACCGACTCGGCAGGAATTTGTCTTTTTCACCAGGGATGGACGGAAAGGTTTGAGATCCCCCTTTTAATGAATTGTCCATATAACGCGGTATAGTATTTTGGAAAAATGTGGTGATAGAATTTTGAATTAGCCATTTGGTGGTTGCTTCGCAAGACCGCCCGTTTTTTACACTCGGAAAATGGAAATTGGCTTTTTGGTGTGAATTAGCCATTTGGTGGTTCCTCCTACAACATTGTTCTCCATCCCATAATACACATGTATGCACAACATGGACACATTATCAAAAACTATGCCTTGATTCTATCCATAACATTGGTCATTTGACCCGAAAGCCGGGAAACCTTGAATGAGAGAACTCATTTTGTGAAGGTTTTTGTGAGACATAATCAATGTACCAAGTTTGATATTTTTCCTTCTAACTATGCCACATAATATGACATTGATGACCCACAAGTATAGGAGGTGTATCGTAGTACTTTCGATAAATAGAAGTGTCGATCCCAACGAGGAGCAGAAGGTGTTGACTAGTGGTATGGAGCAGGAAATCTCTGTAAATACTTAGAAATGGATTTTTAGGGTTTTTTTGATAAAGCAAAGAAATAAAGTGCAAATAATAAAGACAGCGAACAATTGCAGCAAGTGGCCCAATCCTTTCTTACCAAAGGACAAGCCGGTGGAAATACTTATAAGGACCAAACGTTCTCGAGGACACATGGGAATAGCTGAGTACCCTTCTTTGGTGTTGTAAGTGTTGTGTGGGTGAACCTGTGCTAATGTACCAACCTTACTTGGACTAATACATACTTGTGATTAAACCCCCCTGCAAGCATCCGCAACTATAGGAAATCAATTAAGATATAAACCTAACCACAGCCTTAAACTCTGAGATCCTACGCTCACTTGTGCAATGGTGTCCTAACTGGGGTTCATGTTTCTGTCACTCCGGCAACCCCACAATTAGTAGACAAATACACAAGGATCGTTTTTGAATTTCTTATCCTGTTTTAAACTATCGTCAAACTTTGTCGAACGCGAGCATGAAGATTTTTAGCTCGGGGATGAGCCTCGATAAACTTGAAATGGATCTCTCATTAAATAGCATATTGTGAACCTAAAAATGATTTTTGTAAAAAATCATGAGCATTAGATCATGTACCTATAGTTCATATCTGACCCACTTCCTATCGATTCGACAGGAATTTGTCTTTTTCATCTGGGATAGACAAAAAGGTTTGAGATCCCTTTGTTAGTACATTGGCCATGTAAGGTGGTATAGTGTTTTGGAAAAATGTGTTGCTAGCATTTTGAATTATACATTTGGTGGTTGCTTCACAAAACCGCCCGTTTTTTGCACTCGAAAACTGGAAATTGCCTTTTTGGTGCGACGAAAAGGAAAACTTCCTCCTACAACATTGTTCGCCAGCCCCAAAACGCACATTTTTGCACAATATGGACACGTTATCACAAACTATGTCTTGATTCTATCCATAACATTGGGCATTTCACCCAAAAGCCAGGAAACCTCGAATGAGATATGTCATTTTGTGATGGTTTTTTTGAGACATAATGAATATACTAAGTTTGATATTTTTCCTTCTGACTATGTCACATAATATGACACCACGCGAAGGTTTCGTATTGTTTGGATCGTTTTTTAATTTCTTATGCCCGTTTTAAACTATCGTCAAACTTTGTCGAACGACGAGCATGGAGATTCTTAGCTCGGGGCTGAGCCTCGATAAACTTGAAGTAGATCTCTAATGAAATAACATATTATGAACCTAAAAATAATTTTTGTAAAAAATCATGAGTATCAGATCGTGTACCTATAGTTCATATCTGACCCAATTCCTACCAATTCGGCATGAATTTGTCTTTTTCACCAAGGATAGACGGAAATTTTTGATATCCCCCTGTTAGGACATTGTCCATGTAAGGTGGTATAGTATTTTGGAAAAATGTGGTGGTAGCATTTTGAATTAGTCATTTGGTGGTTGCTTCACAAAACCGCCTGTTTTTTGGCACTCGGAAAATGGAAATTGTTTTTTTGGTGCGACGAAAAGGAAAACTTCCTCCTGCAACATCGTTCGCCATCCCATGATGCACATGTATGCATAATATGGACACATTATCACAAACGATGTCTTGATTCTATCCTTAACATTTGTCATTTGAACCGAAAGCCCGGAAACCTCGAATGAGATAGGTTATTTTGTGAATGTTTTGTTTGAGACATAATCAATATACCAAGTTTGATATTTTTCCTTCTAACTATGTCACATAATATGACACCACACGAAGGTTTCGCATTGTTTGGTGTGTTTTTAAATTTCTTATACCCGTTTTAAATTATATATAATGTTTCACTTATTTTTTACAAATGTGTAATATTTGAGTGTAGATAGATAGATCTTATTTTTCTGCAAATTTTGATATATGATTTGTATTTTTCTAATTTAGAATAATTTAGTTATGACTTTTCAAAGTTTAATGAGATAAGAGGAAAAATAGCTACACCGAGGGCAGCGGTCGATGTAGGCTACGCCGAGGGAAGCCGTCGACGTAGCGTAGGCTACGCCGAGGGCAATTCTACGCCGACGACCCCGACGTTTGGCCGTCGCCGTAGCATCCGGCCGTCGGCGTATCCATCCATTCCTATAGTGACGGCCGCTGAGCCAAGAGAACATAGGCGGGGATGGTGCAAAGAGATGGAACATGGGGATCCACGGCAAGTCGAAGTTGGCTAGGACGGGTCATGGGTGGCACAAAGGGCTGCCAATAGTGGGGAGGGAGGGTGGCGCGGGAGCCTGTCGGTGGTGTGGAAGGTGGGATGCTGTTGTGACCTACGGGCGGTTGTGTGTAAGGTGGGGTGACACTATGGCCTCCCTGCGGCAGAGAAGGTGGCATGGCGTCGGTGAGGATTGGGGCGTGTCCAGAGGCCACGAATCGTGTGGTTCCTTTGGGTGGGTTAGGTTAGTTATACTCCGTCCGTTTAAAAATATAAGATGTTTTAGGTTTATAAAAAAAATTGTATCTAGGCTTGTTTTAGTGTGTGGATTCATTGTAAATTCGAGTGAACTTATATACTAAAACAAGTCTAGATATATTTATTTTATAAAAGCTAAAACATCTTGTATTTTGAAAACGAAGGGAGTATTTTTCTAGAATTGCTCCAACCTGGAAATCGAGCCCTCGTTATTGGAATCTTGAAACAAAACAAAATATTTCAAGTTGCTAGATGCCGAGATGAAATCCAGTATTATTGAGTCGACGATGATGAAGGTTGAAATACTACTAGGTAGCAATAACGGAATAACAGAGAAAAAACAGAAGATGAAATACTACTAGGTAGCTAGCTTTTACTACTACTTATTAGTATTGATTTCTAGGTGCATCGGCAAGCCGCCTTCCATGCGCAGCGTCCCGGCGAGCTGGAGGCCGGGATGGGCGTCCCCGCCGAGGTAGCGCAAGCTGAACCTCTCAAACACGGACGCCACGATGGACTTCATCTGTATGTAGGCCATCTCTTTGCCGAGGCACATTCTTGGGCCGACGTGGAACACCGGGTACTTGCAGGGTGCCTCCGGCCTGAACACCCCTGTCTCCGCGTCCAGCCACCTCTCCGGCCGGAACTCCTCCCCGTCCTTTCCCCAGGCGTCCTCCATCCGCCCCATGGCGTAGGCGGAGTAGATCACCCGCCAGCCTTTCCCGACCACGGTGCCGTCTGGAAGGACATCGTCCTCGGTGGAGGTGCGCGCGTTGATGGGCACCGGCGGGTAGAGCCGCATGGATTCCGTGATGGCGGCGTGGATGTAGTGCATCTCGCGCAGCTCCTCCAGGCCGAAGGGCCCCGTCGTCGTTGCGCTTGCCTGGCGCGCCGCTCGGATCTCCTTGGAGATCCTGTCCTGTACCTCGGGCCTGGTGGAGACGAGCCAGAAAAACCATGTGAGCGCGGCGGAGCTGGAGTCGCGGCCGGCGAGTATGAAGTTGGTGATCACGTAGCGGAGGCTCTCGTCGCTGTGCTCGCCGGAATCGGCGAAGCGCGACAGGAGGTCGTCGTCCTTCCCTGATGTCTTCTTCTTCTTCTTCCTCTCCCGGATGATGTTGTCGGCGTAGCCGTGGATGGATGCCAGTGCCTTCCGCATCCGCCGCTCCGGCCCCACGTTGAGCAGCTTCATCAGGCGCCACAACCACGTCGGAGACACGAACCTGGACGACATTTTTTTTGTTGAAACAAAGAAAATATATATTAATATAAAAAAATGTATTACACCCAGGCTCGGCTCGATCTCAAGAAAGAAATTAAAGGACGACAAACCTGGTAATGACGATGGTGCTTGCCACATCGAAGGCGTGCATCAACTCCACGCTCTGCCTCGCGCCCATGCTCTCCTCCGTGAGGCATGCCGGGTCCTGGCCGAAAGCCACGCGGCAGATGTTGTCGAAGGCGAAGCGCTCCAGCACGTCCTGCAGGTCGACGGCCACTCCAGCCCCGGCGGCCCGCTCCAGCAGCGGCAGCAGGCGCTCCACCACCTCGAAACGGACGGCGTGCACCACGAAGCTCCTGAGCGACCGCTGGTTGAACTCGTAGCTGGCCATCTTGCGCTGCTGCTGCCACTCCTCGCCGTCCGAGTTGAAGATGCCGTGCCCAAGGAAGTCGGTCTGGATATCGACCAGACCGCCTTTCGGGTAGTTCGCGAAGCGCGTCTTCAGCACGTGTTCCACGCTGGCCGGGCTCGCCGTGAACACGGTGCCCGACAGGCCCAGCACCTTGAGGATCATGGTGTGCGTCGGGCTGCGCTGCATGACGGCCGACGACCACTCCAGGAAGCGCCGCCCGTTCTTGATGAAGTGTGGAAGCGTGCCCACGATCGGGTACGCCGGCAGCTCCCGCGGCCCATTCTGCTGCTGCTGCTGCTTCCTCTTCAGATTATTTTTCCGGTACACAAAATAGAGGACGATGGGTAGGAGTAGGAGTAGGAGGCAGATAAGCACCGGCGATGAGCTCAAGGGCGCCGGCTCCATCATCATGGTACTCGTATACGTACGTGGGGAAGCTTGCATTAATTGTGTGGAATTAGTGCGTAAGAGGGTCCCCCCCTTTTATCTCCAACCACACCGAGGCATGCAACAAACAGGTTGACTTTGCTTCAGCCTCCTCCTGCAGATCCCCCCCACTCTCTCTAATTGCCATATATAGCTCTTCACTCTTTATATTCCATATATTAATTCAGAGAAGATGCTGGTCACATGCTATATTGACTGTTCTTATAATAGAAAAAGGTGTTCCTAAAAATATATTACATGTGAAACATAATTATTTATTTATAATATGGTCTCTGTCAGTTATTTCCCTTGTCTGAAATACTACTGTATCATTTTTATTATCGTGTGTAGAGGTCTGCCAATGCACACAGACGTCATCCTGGAGGGAACTTGTCTGAACTACTATCAGTTTTGTTTCGTGTTTTAGGTTCTTCCTTCGTTCTTGTGAGACGTCCTCCTGGAGGGAACATCGTCGTCGGCTAGCCGTGTCCGACACGCAGTTGGCACCTAGCACATGACTGGGACAGACGCATAGGCAACGTGCTTATATGTGATATATCGTGTAGAGGAACCCTGGATCTTCAGCAGGTTGTGCCAGGATTTAAGACATTGGCCAGTGAAGAAGGCTACCACTGCAGGAAAGAACGAAGGTGCCGACGGCCGTCGGCGTGCCAAATGCCGGGACCGTTGGCGTAGCTGCCTTTCCTGGCCAGCTGACTAGCCTGGCCGTCGGCGTAGGGACGGCCGTCGGCGTAGGTGACGGTGCCGAGGGTAGCCGTCGGCATAACGTGGCCGTCGGCGTAGTACAGAGGGTTGTGCCGACGGTGGCCTCAGCATAGGTACAGCCCCCGGCGTAGCCCCAGTTTAAAAACGGCGTTAAAAACGGTGTTAGGCAGACAGGCTGTGCCGACGGCTTAGCCGTCGGCGTAGGCCTCCAGATTTTTTCCTTTTATCTCATTATTTTTTGAAAAATCATAACTAAATCATTCTAGTTCAGAAAAATACAAATAATATATCAAAATTTGCAGAAAAATAATACCTATCTATCTACACTCAAATATTACACATTTATAAAAAAAAGTGAAACATAAAACATTATATATAGTTTAAAACGGGCATTATAAATTCAAAAACGATCCAAACGACGTAAAACCTTCGCGTGGTATCATATTATGTGACATAGTTAGAAGGAAAAATATCAAACTTGGTATATTGATTATGTCTCAAAAAAACCTTCACAAAATAATCTATCTCGTTCGAGGTTTCTTGGCTTTCAGGTCAAATGACCAATGTTATGGCTAGAATGAAGGCATAGTTTGTGATAATGTGTCCATATTGTGTATAAGTGTGCATCATGGGATGGCGAACAATGTTTCAGGAGGAAGTTTTCCTTTTCGTCGCACCAAAAAGCCGTTTTCCATTTTCCGAGTGTAAAAAACTGACGATTTTGTGAAGCAACCACCAAATGGCTAATTCAAAATACTACCGTCACATTTTTAAAAAATATTAGACCACCTTACATGGATAATATCATAACAGGGGGATCTCAAACATTTCCGTCTATCCCTGGTGAAAAAGACAAATTCCTGCCGAATCGGTAGGAAGTGGGTCAGATATGAACTACAGATACATGATCGGATGCTCATGATTTTTTACAAAAATATTTTTTAGGTTAAAAATATGTTGTTTCATAATAGATCCACTTCAAGTTTAGCGAGTCTCAGCCCCGAGCTAAGAATCTTCATGCCCGCCCTTCGACAAAGTTTAACGATAGTTTAAAACGGGCATTATAAATTCAAAAACGATCCAAACAACGTGAAACCTGCGCGTGGTGTCATATTATGTGACATAGTTAGAAAGAAAAATATCAAACTTGGTATATTGATTATGTCTCAAAAAAACCTTCACAAAATGACCTATCTCGTTCGAGGTTTCTTGGCTTTCGGGTCAAATGACCAATGTTATGGCTAGAATGAAGGCATAGTTTGTGATAATGTGTTCATATTGTGCATAAGTGTGCATCATGGGATGGCGAACAATGTTTCAGGAGGAAGTTTTCCTTTTCGTCGCACCAAAAAGCTGTTTTCCATTTTCCAAGTGCAAAAAACTGACGGTTTTGTGAAGCAACCACCAAATAGCTAATTCAAAATACTACCGTCACATTTTTCAAAAATACAAGACCACCTTACATCATAGATCCACTTCAAATTTTTTTAGGTTTAAAATATGTTGTTTCATCATAGATCCACTTCAAGTTTAGCGAGTCTCAGCCCCGAGCTAAGAATCTTTATGCGTGTCGTTTTAAAGGGGCAAATGAAATTATGATAAGAATCATGGCATAGTTTGTGATAAGTTTATATTGATATCATATTTGGATTCCTCTCATTTTTGTAATCAATTTAGACATACTATTTGCCGAATTCCGATTTACAGATTTAAAGATATTAATTATTTCATATTAAATAAAAAATACAAAAAATAAAATATTTATATTTTTATTTGAAATCAATAATATTTTTACTTATTCATTGTTGTTTACTTAAATAATTGCTTATAATTTCAAAAAATATGTAACACCCTCAGAATCGGTCCTATGCAAGTTTTAGCGAAACCCGCCAAACCCGCATAGAAACGATTCAAAGGTGCCCACCAGGCACTTTCGTGCGGGTGGAAAACGAAGTAATAACATTACACAACAGTCCTCGATGGGACCCACAGAACAGATATATATAACAGCGACTCAAAAGAGTCAAGAATACAGATATAATATACAAAGATCCAAATCACCTTGAAAATGATAGGGCGTCCGACTGCGGACAAGATGCAAATGGGGCTAAGAGCCCTAAAAAATAACCAATGGCGTCCATAACCCTGCCCAGGCCAAGCCGGAAGGGTAACCCTGCTAACGACGTCGATCTCAAAACCTGCTCAAACGAAAGGGATGCCGACAAAGGGCAAAGGAAAAAGAGGAGCGTCAGTACTGAGGCCAGTACACTGTGAGACTAGAATTCGGCGGTCCTCGCCTACATAGGTATGGTGGACTGAAGCGGCAGCGGCAGCATGCACTGAACAACCTATAGAGACTCGATACAACTAGCGGCAATCAGAGAGGGGTAAGAAAGACCTATCCGGATCCAACCTGATTCTAACACCAAACAAACCCATCCTGGTGTTTCCCCCTCGAGACCGAACGAGGAAGTCAACCGAGGAACTCACACAGTTGGCAGTTTTACTTATTCAGTTATCGTTGCAGCAATTACTAGTCAGGTGTAAATAATCGTCCTGATAAAAATAAACAGTGGGCCGTTTTATTTAACCATTCCGTTGTAGTGGCAACACTTACTAGTCAGATACAATTAGCATGAGATAACCCAAAACCCTACAGTTGTTGGTACTTTTATTCAGCCATTCCGTTATAGTTGCAATACTTACTAGTCAGATACAATGGTCGCTGGCGACGACCCAAGCAAGCAATTGTTGGCAGTTTTATTTAGCCATTCCATTATAGTGAAGCTGATTACTAGTCATTATAAAGTCAAATTTATAGCACTACTTTAGTTATAGTTGTCTATGATCGAGATACTGTGCTCCAAGTCGTCCATAACCGCGGACACGGCTTTCAGAAAGTTTTAACCCGGCCGGGGTGCACAAATAGCAACACACACACGATCGACCTCGAAAAAACCAAATCAAAACCCAACGAGGCTTTCACGACAAAGCAATCACAGGATTCAGAAATATTTCAGGGGGCCACCCTATTGAGTAGAACCGCAACGAAGAAAGCTAGCTCCGAGACGGACTCAAGGTTTGCGTCAATGGCTGTAAACGACTGGGAACCCCAAACGGGGATTGTCGATACCGCGAAAACATTCCGCTTACCTAAACAGTACAGTGTGCTATCCATCGCACAATCGTAAATAAAGCAGTAAAACATGGCATAAGTACAGGATCGTAAATAAAACCTCAAACTAGTTTGTGGCCCCAAGAAATAAGACTGAATCAAGCTCTGGCTAAGGGGGGCCCATACTCCCCGTATGTGGATAGCGCGATAAATCAAGGAACAGGTATCAAGTACTCGGGGTCCTATGGGACACAAGTGGGCGTTCGGAAACCAAATGTTATCTATCACCCACCGATGCCTCTGCTTACTTACTTCAATTTTAATTGTTAAACATGAATTAAAGTGAACAATAAGTAAAGCTATGATCATCTCCAACATCAACATGCGGCAATACATCAACAACTGTGGCACTGGACGACACCGCAACAGCACTTGAGCAAGCGACTACGACGCGCAAGTCCAACTATCTACCAAACAACAGGTAATAGGATGTGTCCAAGGCAATATATGGCTGCAAGGGATATCAAGGGTACGAAAACTAGAGCATCGCAACACAGATAGCAATAGATCAACATGAGGGAATAAATACTATAAAAGTAAGATAGGTAGAAAGAGGGAGATGCTCGCCTGAAAACATTGTCGAAGGTTCATCCGAAGATCGGGGCGAAGCTCACATCAACTCAACGGCCTTATCCGCGAAGAAGCAAAACACTAGAAGAAACACCGGATGCAATATTTAATACAACGGCAGAAGATCGGGCATGATGCATGCATGATGAATGACATGGCAGGGGTGCGATGCGATTAGGTCATATTGAGCGGAACCGGGGTCCCGACAATTATTTAGATGGTTCATGTTGTTTAGAACCCCCGTAATTTAAATGTTGTTTAACAAGGCAGAATATATTACCGGTTCTCTACACAAGTTTAAATGAGGCCAATATGAGACTAGATTTGCCCGCATATGGGCCCCATATTTAATTATTATGTGAATCGGCATAAGGCCCCCAAACCACAGACAAGGATGCATGCAAGTATGACAATTAAATAAGCAACAAGTTGTTATTATATTATAAAATAGGGTTTCAGGAAGGGTTCACACATTAGGGGGTCTCGACGAACTTGGGGGTTCCGGGGTTCGGGGTCGGGTCTCGGGGTCCAGGGTTCGACGGGGTCGTCTCGGCGGAAACGTTCTCGAACATCGGGGCAGATCTTGGCGCATCCGTGGTCTTCGGGTCATGTCGACGATCATGGCGTTCAGGATGAAGCACTTGTCGCATCCGGGGAGCAGGACTTGGTTCGGCATCGGGGCGCATCGGATTCTTCCGGGTCGGTGCCGTTCTTGTCGTCGCGAGGATCTTGTCGGTGCCGGTACGGGGGTCTCCGCATCGAAGATCTTGTCGGTACCGGATCATATGCCATGTTCATCCTTTACCGTATCCACGTCCACAACATCAACATCCACACCCCACCATCTTCTTCAGAACACTACAGCACCAAAGTGGAAGTCCGAGCAGCGCGGTGGAACTCGAGATCGTGAGCGGCAGGATGGCTTGCAGGCGAGAGGGCCGTGGTGCTGCTGAGGCGGCGGGTAGCGAAGGCGAACGGCGGCTGGCACACGCGGGCAGGGCCGGGGCCGGCAGGCGGGCGGCGGCGCGGGCTCTCAGAGGGCGCGCCGGCGGGGAGACGAGGCGGCCGCTGGACGGCAGGGAGGAGGGCGGCGCCGACAGGCTCTGCCTCGGAGGGGGCGAGGGCGGGGAGACCTCGAGGCGAGGGGACTCCGGCGGGGCGAGGCGAGGTGAAGGCCGACGAGCAGATCGGCGGCAACCGGGGACTCGAGGCGGAGGAGAGGAAGGGGCCCGGCGGACGGTGGCAGACGGCAACGGGGCTCGCGGGACGGAGGAGGCTCGACGGCCGGCGCCGGAGCTTGACGGGGAAGCGGTGGCGAGCTCCGCGGCTGGAGCGGACCGGAGGAGGCCGGCGCGGGTCGGGGCAAGCGCTGCCGGCGAGGCGAGCGGAGGGCGAAGGCGCAGGGGGTGCGGCCGGAGGTGGAGGCGGAGCAGGGTGGCGAGGGCGAGGGCGTGGCTGGCGCCGGCGGGGAGGAGCGGCGTCGGGCGGCTCTAGCGGGAGGGGGTGAGGGGCGCGTGCGGCCTAGGGAGGAGAGGCGGCCGAGAACGGCGGAGGCGGGGGTCGGCGGTGGCGAGGTGGCCGTGGAAGCGCGCCGGCAGAGGGAGGGGCCGGAGGCGGGGAAGATGGGGAGCGGGAGGGAGAGGACGCGGGGAGAGAGGAGGAGACGGGGAGAGAGGAGGGTCGGTGGGGGGCGGGTCCCGCGGGTGGGCCAGGGTGGCAGGCGGTTGGGAGAGGGGGGCTGACCAGGGGAGGTGGGGATTGGGGAGGGTGTGGCCTGCGTGTGTGCTGGTGGGGGTTGGGGGGAGTGGGGAGAGAGAGAGGGAAAAGGAGAGGGTGAGAGGTGACGTGGCCGGTTCTGAGTGGTGGGAGTGGAGAGGGAAGATGAGGTGGCGCGAGGGGAGTGGCCGGGGTGAGGTGGCCAAAGGGGTGTGGGTTTGTTTGTTGGTAGCTTTAGGATTTAGGGGGGCTGTTTTAGGTGGCCCGATTTAATTCCGGGGGTGGTCGTTCGGGTCGTTCGGCCCGTTCGACTGCCCCACTAAAATAACTTAATATTTTATTTACTTTAATTGGACCGTTTGCAACCCGACAGCAACAAAACAAAAATATTCCGGAGACCCGGAGTTTGCATTTTGAAAACAAAACGGGGCGTTTAGAAAATAAAGACAGGTTTTTCTGCAAATAGTTTTATGCAAGCAAATGCAAGATGATGACGATGCTCAAATGCAATGTGGCATGATGACATGAGCATGCGGTCATGATGATGCAATGCACAAAAACAACGCGATTTTCTAGTAGTGGTTTTGCGGGATACCACAATTCGACACCACTAACAATGGATCTCGCCCTCGAGATCCGCCTCATGGTACCGGAAGGAAGGTCGGCGATCTGCGTATTCTCGCTTCGGGTAGATCTTCGCGACACCACTAACGAGAGGTCGTTGTCCGAGATCGTCGAGAGAACACTCCGGGAACAAAAGGTCGAAGGTAGAGGTTTCAACAATAAGCCACCCCTAACTTCCGTGGACGGAGTAAAACTGCTGGATCCACTGATTCGATGTACAAGAGCGAATGATAAGAGTAGTGGTATGGTAGCTACTCCATCCCGCACTCAAACCATTACTCTGCACACGGATAGGCGGATTATGCAACCAACTCTCGGAATTAGACTGAAGATCTCGGCAAGCGAGGTCCGGAAAACAAAGGAGGGATGCAGACTCTGCATCGGATCTGGTGTAGATGATGTCGTCGCGTCGGAAAACACCGGAAGGCACAGACAAGGAACAAAGAATGGTAACACCGTAGACGGATTCATCAGGCAGCTTGAACACCAGATGGTAGAACACCGTTATCAGAGAAGGAAGCGAAACCCTGAAGGTACGACGGAACCCATCCACGAGAAATCCTGGACTCGAGGAGAGAGAAGAGAGCGGATTCAAAACACGTAGAGGTAAGAGGAGATCAGCAGAGGGGTAAGGAGTAAAATCAGACCTAATCAGAACTATCCAACCGATTTTTCGAAAATAGTTTTGACACTCTACTTCGGCCGTTAGCTAGGTTATCCTACAGGCTGGACTTGTGGGGTATCGCAACTGCTGAGCTCTGATACCACTCTGTAACACCCTCAGAATCGGTCCTATGCAAGTTTTAGCGAAACCCGCCAAACCCGCATAGAAACGATTCAAAGGTGCCCACCAGGCACTTTCGTGCGGGTGGAAAACGAAGTAATAACATTACACAACAGTCCTCGATGGGACCCACAGAACATATATATATAACAGCGGCTCAAAAGAGTCAAGAATACAGATATAATATACAAAGATCCAAATCACCTTGAAAATGATAGGGCGTCCGACTACGGACAAGATGCAAATGGGGCTAAGAGCCCTAAAGAATAACCAATGGCGTCCATAACCCTGCCCAGGCCAAGCCGGAAGGGTAACCCTGCTAACGAGGTCGATCTCAAAACCTGCTCAAACAAAAGGGGTGCCGACAAAGGGCAAAGGAAAAAGAGGAGCGTCAGTACTGAGGCCAATACACTGCGAGACTAGAATTCGGCGGTCCTCGCCTACATAGGTATGGTGGACTGAAGCGGCAGCGGCAGCATGCACTGAACAACCTATAGAGACTCGATACAACTAGCGGCAATCAGAGAGGGGTAAGAAAGACCTATCCGGATCCAACCTGATTCTAACACCAAACAAACCCATCCTGGTGTTTCCCCCTCGAGACCGAACGAGGAAGTCAACCGAGGAACTCACACAGTTGGCAGTTTTACTTATTCAGTTATCGTTGCAGCAATTACTAGTCAGGTGTAAATAATCGTCCTGATAAAAATAAACAGTGGGCCATTTTATTTAACCATTCTGTTGTAGTGGCAACACTTACTAGTCAGATACAATTAGCATGAGATAACCCAAAACCCTACAGTTATTGGTACTTTTATTCAGCCATTCCGTTATAGTTGCAATACTTACTAGTCAGATACAATGGTCGCTGGCGACGACCCAAGCAAGCAATTGTTGGCAGTTTTATTTAGCCATTCCATTATAGTGAAGCTGATTACTAGTCATTATAAAGTCAAATTTATAGCACTACTTTAGTTATAGTTGTCTATGATCGAGATACTGTGCTCCAAGTCGTCCATAACCGCGGACACGGCTTTCAGAAAGTTTTAACCCGGCCGGGGTGCACAAATAGCAACACACACACGATCGACCTCGGAAAAACCAAATCAAAACCCAACGAGGCTTTCACGACAAAGCAATCACAGGATTCAGAAATATTTCAGGGGGCCACCCCATTGAGTAGAACCGCAACGAAGTAAGCTAGCTCCGAGACGGACTCAAGGTTTGCGTCAATGGCTGTAAACGACTGGGAACCCCAAACGGGGATTGTCGATACCGCGAAAACATTCCGCTTACCTAAACAGTACAGTGTGCTATCCATCGCACAATCGTAAATAAAGCAGTAAAACATGGCATAAGTACAGGATCGTAAATAAAACCTCAAACTAGTTTGTGGCCCCAAGAAATAAGACTGAATCAAGCTCTGGCTAAGGGGGGCCCATACTCCCCGTATGTGGATAGCGCGATAAATCAAGGAACAGGTATCAAGTACTCGGGGTCCTACGGGACACAAGTGGGCGTTCGGAAACCAAATGTTATCTATCACCCACCGATGCCTCTGCTTACTTACTTCAATTTTAATTGTTAAACAGGAATTAAAGTGAACAATAAGTAAAGCTATGATCATCTCCAACGTCAACATGCGGCAATACATCAACAACTGTGGCACTGGACGACACCGCAACAGCACTTGAGCAAGCGACTACGACGCGCAAGTCCAACTATCTACCAAACAACAGGTAATAGGATGTGTCTAAGGCAATATATGGCTGCAAGGGATATCAAGGGTACGAAAACTAGAGCATCGCAACACAGATAGCAATAGATCAACATGAGGGAATAAATACTATAAAAGTAAGATAGGTAGAAAGAGGGAGATGCTCGCCTGAAAACATTGTCGAAGGTTCATCCGAAGATCGGGGCGAAGCTCACATCAACTCAACGGCCTTATCCGCGAAGAAGCAAAACACTAGAAGAAACACCGGATGCAATATTTAATACAACGGCAGAAGATCGGGCATGATGCATGCATGATGAATGACATGGCAGGGGTGCGATGCGATTAGGTCATATTGAGCAGAACCGGGGTCCCGACAATTATTTAGATGGTTCATGTTGTTTAGAACCCCCGTAATTTAAATGTTGTTTAACAAGGCAGAATATATTACCGGTTCTCTACACAAGTTTAAATGAGGCCAATATGAGACTAGATTTGCCCGCATATGGGCCCCATATTTAATTATTATGTGAATCGGCATAAGGCCCCCAAACCACAGACAAGGATGCATGCAAGTATGACAATTAAATAAGCAACAAGTTGTTATTATATTATAAAATAGGGTTTCGGGAAGGGTTCACACATTAGGGGGTCTCGACGAACTTGGGGGTTCCGGGGTTCGGGGTCGGGTCTCGGGGTCCAGGGTTCGACGGGGTCGTCTCGGCGGAAACGTTCTCGAACATCGGGGCAGATCTTGGCGCATTCGTGGTCTTCGGGTCATGTCGACGATCATGGCGTTCGGGATGAAGCACTTGTCGCATCCGGGGAGCAGGACTTGGTTCGGCGTCGGGGCGCATCGGATTCTTCCGGGTCGGTGCCGTTCTTGTCGTCGCGAGGATCTTGTCGGTGCCGGTACGGGGGTCTCCGCATCGAAGATCTTGTCGGTACCGGATCATATGCCATGTTCATCCTTTACCGTATCCACGTCCACAACATCAACATCCACACCCCACCATCTTCTTCAGAACACTACAGCACCAAAGTGGAAGTCCGAGCAGCGCGGTGGAACTCGAGATCGTGAGCGGCAGGATGGCTTGCAGGCGAGAGGGCCGTGGTGCTGCTGAGGCGGCGGCAGCGAAGGCGAACGGCGGCTGGCACACGCGGGCAGGGCCGGGGCCGGCAGGCGGGCGGCGGCGCGGGCTCTCAGAGGGCGCGCCGGCGGGGAGACGAGGCGGCCGCTGGACGGCAGGGAGAAGGGCGGCGCCGGCAGGCTCTGCCTCGGAGGGGGCGAGGGCGGGGAGACCTCGAGGCGAGGGGACTCCGGCGGGGCGAGGCGAGGTGAAGGCCGACGAGCAGATCGGCGGCAACCGGGGACTCGAGGCGGAGGAGAGGAAGGGGCCCGGCGGACGGTGGCAGACGGCAACGGGGCTCGCGGGACGGAGGAGGCTCGACGGCCGGCGCCGGAGCTTGACGGGGAGGCGGTGGCGAGCTCCGCGGCCGGAGCGGACCGGAGGAGGCCGGCGCGGGTCGGGGCAAGCGCTGCCGGCGAGGCGAGCGGAGGGCGAAGGCGCAGGGGGTGCGGCCGGAGGTGGAGGCGGAGCGGGGTGGCGAGGGCGAGGGCGTGGCTGGCGCCGGCGGGGAGGAGCGGCGTCGGGCGGCTCTAGCGGGAGGGGGTGAGGGGCGCGTGCGACCTAGGGAGGAGAGGCGGACGAGAACGGCGGAGGCAGGGGTCGGCGGTGGCGAGGTGGCCGCGGAAGCGCGCCGGCAGAGGGAGGGGCCGGAGGCGGGGAAGATGGGGAGCGGGAGGGAGAGGACGCGGGGAGAGAGGAGGAGACGGGGAGAGAGGAGGGTCGGTGGGGGGCGGGTCCCGCGGGTGGGCCAGGGTGGCAGGCGGTTGGGAGAGGGGGGGCTGACCAGGGGAGGTGGGGATTGGGGAGGGTGTGGCCTGCGTGTGTGCTGGTGGGGGTTGGGGGGAGTGGAGAGAGAGAGGGAAAAGGAGAGGGTGAGAGGTGACGTGGCCGGTTCTGAGTGGTGGGAGTGGAGAGGGAAGATGAGGTGGCGCGAGGGGAGTGGCCGGGGTGAGGTGGCCAAAGGGGTGTGGGTTTGTTTGTTGGTAGCTTTAGGATTTAGGGGGGCTGTTTTAGGTGGCCCGATTTAATTCCGGGGGTGGTCGTTCGGGTCGTTCGGCCCGTTCGACTGCCCCACTAAAATAACTTAATATTTTATTTACTTTAATTGGACCGTTTGCAACCCGATAGCAACAAAACAAAAATATTCCGGAGACCCGGAGTTTGCATTTTGAAAACAAAACGGGGCGTTTAGAAAAATGAAGACAGGTTTTTCTGCAAATAGTTTTATGCAAGCAAATGCAAGATGATGACGATGCTCAAATGCAATGTGGCATGATGACATGAGCATGCGGTCATGATGATGCAATGCACAAAAACAACGCGATTTTCTAGTAGTGGTTTTGCGGGATGCCACAAAATACAACCATGTGACATGATAATATAAGAGCTAATAGGAATGATATCATAGTATTGACAACAATGTGTAAATTGCTTTGCGGAAAGAGATTCTGAAGGAACGAGGAAGTTAAACGTGCTAGAGGTGGAGTAGTTCTAGGATGGGTGACCGAACGGGAACTTTGACTTAGACTGCAATTTAATCAATTATTAACTATAAATAGTTTTAAAATGATTAAAGCGAGAGATGAAGGAGTCAAACAATTCAAAGATAAAAATAACTAAAAAAAAATTTAAAAATAATTTAGGCTATGCCGACGGCCTGGCCGTCGGAGTAGCTTCAGGGAGGACCGTTATCGAAGACGGTCGTTGACTAACATGCAGGGCCCGCTGAAAGACGGTATGCCGAGGGGGGTGGCTGTGCCGACGACCACGGAGCTGTGCCAACGAGGACGTACGCCGAGGGGGCTACGCCGACAGCCACTGTCGGCACAACCTGTGCCGACAGCAATTTGGAGTTGTGCCGACGGCAGCCGGTCGTCGGCGTAGGGAATCTTTCCTGTAGTGTACAGACATAATTCACATCCAGGAGGCCTGTATTTTGTAACAACCCAAATTCAGTAATAATAAGTTGTGCTACATGCTATTCAATTTTATGGATCAACAAAAACTTTTGTTGATAAATGAGATGAATCTATGTTAACTAGATGACCAATGATTTCTCCTAATCATACTATCTATCTTGGATGCTTAAGAAAGGTAGTGTCCCACTTAAGATTCTTCCAGCCCAAACCCCCACTTGATCTACTAGTCCTATTGATGGGCTATGAATATTTTTCTGATGTCAAGGAAGTCTTGGAAATTATAAATCCCTTCTCACTCTTTTCTTGGACAAGTGGGATGAGATAGATTTGTATTCAAACCCTATCTTGATCATCACCCTCTCTAAATCCTTTTTATCCCAAAAACCCTAGGGAAGTGATGCACCTTACTTTCCCTAAACATAAAAGAAAAAGGAAAAGTATATGCAAGTGCATATGCCACCAATCCTTGATATACAACAAGACCAAATCAAGTGACCATGCACATTGTACCTAAACCAACCACTTAACATTCCATGGTCATTATTGTGGAGAAATGAAATATAATAAAAGAAAATAAAATAAAATAAAATTCTTTATACAAGGTTGCATACTATAAATCCATTTGAATTCTTTTAAATTCAAAAATGGGACAAGTGGCACTGTGTTGCAACCTATTGTCTCCATATTCTAAAATTCAAATGGAAACTACCATTGAATTATTTTCAAACTCTTTGATTTGAATTCAAATGAATTTATGTGAATTCAAATTGCAAAATATAAAAAAATTGATAAAAAATCCTGAAAATACTTCCTATTTAAATTTGTAGTTTTATCAGAGGTAGGACGTCTCACCTAACCCCAAATTGGTCCACCTTGGCAGCCAAGTGGCTTGCCTGTGGCATGACCACATCACCACTCGCAACCTAAGCGTGCAGCAGCAGTCGAGCGGCCGCGCAGCTGCACCCGCACTCGCCACCCGCTCCCCTCTCACTGACCGTGTTGACGTCAGCAGCGCAGCCCCAGTCGTCATCGTGTCCGCGCCATACCCGCGTCAGAGACATGAAATCTGCCCAAATGGAATGAGTTCCAACTGTTACCATCACAAGCAAGTGCATGCACACAAGCAAAAAACAGGCCCGTGTATGTTAGAGAATTTAGGGGTATCCATCAAGGTAGTTGGTATATTAGTTAGAAACTAGAAATATGGTGTAATTTATCCCTTCAAAAGTAATCCAACCAAGTATTATATCAAGGGACCTCACAATTCCAGTAAACTATTTCACAATGTCCTAAATCCACTTACAAAAAAGGGAGATAAACCAGAATTCATCATAACATAAATTACTGAATTGTTATCCTTCTTTATCCAATGCTCCAAATACATTTATAGAATATCATTAATAGCGGGAGATCGAGGTATAGTTTTACAAGCTGCATGACAAGGAAAATGCTCAGGTGAGGTCATCAAGTTACATCTTGGAGAAAATAGAACCAAAAAACGAGATTCAGCGCACAGGTCTATAAGAACTTTGCATGCTGACGATGGAGAATATCAACATATCTTTGTACTAGCTATGATTTCAAGTCCATGTATAGTGCAGTGACCATATCATCTTAAAAACTCATCTTCTTCGACATAGCAATATTCTTATTGCATGGAATAGACTTGCATTGTGAAATATCTACACTCAATATCAGGGAGAGATATAGTTGAGCTAGTCTGTTTTTACAATTATTGACTGAGCAATATTATTGTCAATATTAATTATCTTGTCTAATATGGTTACATGCTCCCAAATCTTTCATGACAAATTCATGGATATTCTTTACAAGTATTAACATTTTAAATTCATTTAAAACTAACTACGTAATTTATTTTACTACAGAGGTGGTAAAGGAATTAAGCTTGTATTGCGATCTCCGAATCTGGCAATAGCAAGGCATTGACTTATTCTATTTTGCATCTTGAGATTTGCGTGGGATGCGCAGGGTTTCCACTCGTAGATATCCCAACTGGGTTCCTTTGCATTGGCAGGAACCAATCAGTTCCTGTGGAGACGTCAGTTCTGATGAGACAGCTAGTTTTCAGACAGTTTGTAGAACGAATCTGATAATTAACTCTTTAACAGAGTTTGAGATCTCGATGTAAGGTGGTCAAACAAGGCCAGATCCACCTCAGATGGGCTGTTCAATAGAGTCTTAGATCTCGATGTAAGGTGGTCAAACAAGACCAAAACAAGTTGCTCTGTTTTTGTTCGGGTAAGAACAAGTTGCTCTTGTATTTATGTACTAAGCTTATGTAAATTTATCCGAACAAGATGGTTTGACTCCGATTGCAATGCATTCTCGCGTGTTCAAGCTTTCTATCACGTAATTATAAGAATACTCATAGACGTAAGCATAAGACTAATCATAGCGGGGAATAACGTAGACTACTCCCTCCATAGAGGTTTACTATGATCATAATGGGATTAGAATAATACTCCGTCCGTCCCAAAATAGATGTCATAAATTTGTCAAAATTTAGATAAATCTAAATACTGAATAGTGTCTAGATTCATTCAAATTTTGATAAATCTGAGACATCTATTTTGGGACTGAGGGAGTACCAAGAATTAGGCTCAAAGCAGCATAGGGCAAGCTAAAATCCATTATGGCCTATTTCCTCTTCAAATTGCTCCGACTGATACATATCCCTCATTGAAGACCCAAATTAGCCTTCCCTAATTAATCAGAGCTTTGCCGTGGTCACAATTCAGCTCATTAGGAGCCTGGTGCATCATTCTTCTACACCTACAATACATGAATAACAAGAAACGCCGATGACCTTCCTTTACGCCGACGGCTAAAGGTCGGGCCCATCAGCGTAACTGGACGGGCTCGTCAGCTGGACAGGTGGCCGTCGGCGTAGAAAGCCCGTCGACGTAGGGCCAGACCCCCCGACGGCTATCGTCGGCGTAGAGAAAACCGTCGGAGTAAAGAAACCCATTCTGACGGTCCCTGCCAACCGTTCCACCTGACGAGCGCGGTCGACGACGTTAGGCGAGGTAGATACGTCGACGGTCAGGCCATCGGCCTATCTAGGCCAGCACGTTTACACCGACGGCAATGCCGTCGGCCTAGGTAGATTACTTTTCCTTTTTTTCTCCAAAATATAAAATTCAAATAGTTGAATAATTTATTTTCCACTATAATTTTAATGTAGATCTAATTTATAAATAACTTGGTGATTGTAAAATAGCAACGCGAATCTTCGCGTATCCCGCCACCCGCATTGAATAACAACGCGAATCTTTCGGAGCCTGATGCTAAGCATAAATGTGAAATAGAAAAAACAAAATACACATATAATGCACAACTACAACAAAAATATTAAAGATAGACCACGGGGAACCGAAACCTCTCTATTGGGGAAACCCTCTAAACCTCTCTCTTTTGGGGACCCTCGGGCAGCAAACCCACTATTTGGAGAAACCCTACACCGTGTGAAGGTTATGTAGGGGTTCGTAGCATGGAAAACAAATTTTTTCTACCGCATCCAAACAAACAAGACAAGATCTATCTACTAGATTGTAGCAACGAGTCGATGAAATAACTCACCCTCGAAGATTCCAAAGTGTTTAACGAGAGCGGATTCTCGTGGGTGATGTAGCCGTACTCTTCCCGATCTCAAGATCGCGTAGACGATCCTTCCGGCGCTGCGTTCCGGCAGCGCTTCCGCAGTCGGTCACACATTCGGTACTCGACGAAGACCTTTCTCTCCCTTGTTCCAGCAGGCAGTGGAGGTTGTAGCACTCTCCTCGCGATTCCGGCAGCATGACGGCGTGGTACTGGAAGTAGAGGGTAGATCTCGCAGGGCTTCGCCTTAAGCCGGAGCGAGTATGGTGGACTATGAGAGAGCCCTCGGTGATCTAGGTTTTAGAAGCACCAAGGAGAAGAGGCTAGGCCGGCGGCTAGGGCAAGGGGTGCCCCAACTCGGCGGCTAGGGTTTAGCCCTAGGCGGCGGCAGCAGCAAGTGGTGGCAGCGCCGGCGGCTTGGAGCTAGGGTTTGCGGGGTGCAAGTTGTGTGTCTGGAGGGGCAGCCCTGCCCCTCCTTATATAGGTGGAGGGGGCCGTCCAAGGGGAGGGGAGTCCCTCCCCAACTCGGCTTCCAAGGCCGGCGGTGGAGGGCGAGGGACTTCCTCCCCAAGTAGGTTTCCTACTCTCCCTCCACCAAACAAAATAGCCGTTTGACTTTTCAAATTGGCGTTTGACTTTTCAAACTAGGATTTGGATTAACCCTTTATTTTGTTCAGCGATGACACCTAGTACATGATGCAACCATTCCAACTTGTTATGACACATTCATGTACCCTTCCCCTCCGGAGTGCCGGACATTCCGGAACCTTCTAGAACATTCCCGATGAAAACACCGGAACCATTCTCCAACCCCGAAACAGGACTTTCCTTATATGAATCTTATTCTCCGGACCATTCCGGATCTCCTCGTGATATCCCGGATCCCATCCGAGACTCCGAACAACATTCGGTCTCTTACTCATCATTCCATAACTACTCAACAACGTCGAATCCTTAAGTGTGTCTCCCTACGGTTCGTGAATTATGCGGATATGATCGAGACACTTCTCCGAACAATAACCAATAGAGGAATCTGGAAATTCATATGGCTCCCACATATTTCTATGATTACTTTGCGATCGAATGAACCACTTACGATACCAATTTCCCTTTGTCTCACGATAGTTTACTTATCCGAGGTTTTGATCGTCGGTATCTCTGCATACCTAGTTCAACCTCGTTACCGATAAGTACTCTTTTCTCGTTCCCGTGATATGTGATCCCTTGTGATCCAGTCACATGCTTGCAAGATAATTGGATGACATTCCACCGAGAGGGCCCAGAGTATATCTATCCGTCTTATGGATGGACAAATCCCACTCTTGATCCATGTGTCTCAACCAATACTTTCCGAACACTCAATACCACCTTTATAGCCACCCAGTTACGGGTGTGGTGTTTGATGTTATCAAAGCATCCTTCCGGTGATGGTGATAAGCATGATCTCATGGTCGAAGGAATTAGGTTACTATGTATCAGAAAGCATATAGCAATTGAACTATTAAAATGACTTGATCTTTATGCTACGCTTATCTATAGGAGTATTTCCATCATATCATTCTCCTAACGATATGATCTTGTTGTTAATAACATCTCAATGTTCATGATAGGGAAACCACAATCATTTATTAACCAACAAGATACTATTATAAAGAGGCTTTACTAGGGACTCTAATTTAGTTTACAAATCACACAAGTATTAATGTTTCCTTGTTAATACTATTATAGCATGAATGTAAACATCTATCATAAACACAAAGATATAATAATAACTACATTTATTATTGCCTCTAGGGCATATCTCCAATAGGTTATCGCATGTATGCTTGTAATGGACAAAAACAGTACATTGTATGACCTAAACAAACCTAAACTACCCAAAAAGTATATTGGTAAACCCTCGTACATGCTATAACACTTACAGAAGTGTGCTGGACATGTAGGAGGAGACTCCCGCTGCGGGCCAAACGCAAGAAAACTGGTGTAACCTTGGGCCTATCCTTGTTTTCCATGTAGATATGACCTAGCAAACCTAAACCACCAAAAAGTGCATTGGTCA
Organism: Avena sativa; assembly: GCA_916181665.1. Taxonomy (NCBI): domain Eukaryota; kingdom Viridiplantae; phylum Streptophyta; class Magnoliopsida; order Poales; family Poaceae; genus Avena; species Avena sativa. The sequence continues at coordinate 45,571,461 of OV702300.1, read as the reverse complement.
ACCCTTGTACGGAGAATGCTACAAGCGTAGACTTGCGGGGCCCTCGGATTAGGGTTTCGTCAAAGGTGCGCCCAAGGGCTGAGATGCCACGGGAACATGCGTGTGGCTCTAGCATACATGCAAAAGGGTGGTGGATTGCTCCTAGATGGAAAACCTAGCTCCCGGGTGTGACCGTCGATGTTGCATGCGATAACACTTAGAGAAGTGTGCTGGACATGTAGGAGGAGACTCCCGCCGCGGGCCAAACGCAGGTAAACCGGTGTAACCTTGGGACTATCTTTGTTTTTTTCATGTAGATATGACCTAAACAAACATAAACCACCAGAAAAGTGCATTGGTAAACCCTCGTACAGAGAATGCTACGGGGTAGACATGGGGGGCCCTCGGATTAGGGTTTTGTTGGAAAAGGTGCGCCCAAGGGCCGGTATTCCACGGGAACATGTATGGCCCTAGCATACATGCACAAGGGTGGTTGATTTCTCCTAGATGGAAAACCTAGCTCCTGGGAGTGACTGTCCACGTTGCATGTGATAACACTTAGAGAAGTGTGCTAGACATGTAGGAGAAGACTCCCGCCGCGGGCCAAACACAGGTAAACCGGTGTAAGCTTGGGCCTATCCTTATTTTTCCATGTAGATATGACCTAAACAAACCTAAACCACCAAAAAAGTGCATCGGTCAACCCTCGTACGGAGAATGCTATAGGGGTAGACCTGCGGGGCCCTCGGATTAGGGTTTCATCGGGAAAGGAGCGCCCAAGGGCCAGGATGCAATGAGAACATGTGTGTGGCCCTAGCATACATGCACAAGGGTGATGGATTTCTCCTAGATGGAAAACCTAGCTCCCAGGTGTGACCGTCCATGTTGCATGCGATAGCACTTAGAGAAGTGTGCTGGACATGTAGGAGGAGACTCCCACCACGGTCCAAACGCAGCTAAACCGGTGTAACCTTAGGCCTATCCTTGTTTTTCCATGTAGATATGACATAAACAAACCTAAACCACCAAAAAAGTGCATTGGTCAACCCTCGTACGGAGAATGCTATGGGGGTAGACCTGCGGGGCCCTCAGATTAGGGTTCACACAAGGGTGGTGGATTGCTCCTATATGGAAAACCTAGCTCCCGGGTGTGACCGTCCACGTTGCTTGCGATAACACTTAGAGAAGTGTGTTGGACATATAGGAGACTCCTGCCGCGGGCCAAATGCAGGTAAAGCGGTGTAACCTTGGGCCTATCCTGTAGTGCAGCGCTTGGCGTGGTCACAGTTCAGCTCATTAGGAGCGCAATAAATTGTTATGGACGAAATAGTGTAGTCTAAGTTACCACCTTCATATTACATAGGAACCAAGATGTAGTATTGTCTAGGTTGACATTTGCTCTCAAAAAATGATGTTATGGTAACATAGTTAGAACTATAACCATCTATCAGTAAACACACCATGTCATCAAAATGCTCAGTTAACACTCCATGTAGTTATATGTTACTGTGTTACTCCTGTACTATGGCTAGTCTAAATGTTAGACATTCCTCTAAAAAAATGTTAGACATCGATGATTTATAATTGTTGGGTGAAAATGTTAAAGATTGCATGGTATCTTTACCGCTTATCACATCGGGTAGACTAGGTATGATTAGATCGACAAACTCATTTTCCTTTAACATCGGGTAGAGTAGGGATGATTAGCTCGGGGAGCAGATCATGGAGAAGTGAGAGTGGGGGAGCTTGCGGGGCAAGGGTGTCCCTATGACAAGTTCGTGGACTATCCGTGTATTTAAATCCCCGAGTAATGTACGTATAAAGACATGGATATATCATGAACTGATATCCAAGGTGGGGGTGTGTGTTATTGCCTCCCCTTCTTCCCCTCTTCCTCCGACTCGTCAAGTCTCGCATGCATTCAGGGCCAACAGTTCAGTGAGTTAACTAACAAATGGGATGTGCATCAAATTCGATTCAGTAACTGGCCATCAAAATCCCGGACTAACTAAACCATCAAAATCCCGGACTAAGTTGTTCCCAGACTAAGCGGTAGTCGTAATGAATTTTGTACACAAGGGGTCACGAGAATGGGATGTAGCATGCGTGACCCCGGCCCACACCCTAAATCATTGTACACCCAAGTATGATTAAAATACATGGATTGTACAAGAACTTGTCATCGAGGTTTGGATTGGTCACCATCCGAAATACCATTTTATGGTCACTAAAAACATTCTCCGTCTTTTATACATTCACGGGTTTGAGGAGCTGCCCCTGTATCTGTTGACGTGGCACACATGGGTCCTAGCTGTCAGGACAGCTATGGATAATTAAAAAGGGCTTGGATGTAGTAGGGAGTTATTTGCAAAAGGGTTGAATTGCATCTTCGCCAATCGTTCATGGTGCTCGGGTGGCGCTCCTGGCACTAATCCTCCTCAGTGCAAGGGATGTCAATTGGTAGGTGAAAGTGCAATGGACGTCGCTTAGAGGGGGGAGGGGGGTGAATAGGCTTTTATAAATATTACGGTTAAGGCTAAAATAAATTTGAAATAAAAATAATGTTTAATTTATTGAGCACAAAACCTATCCACTAGGTTCACCTAAGTGCACCAACAACCTATACTAAGCAACTCAAGAAACAAGGTGATAGCAAGATGAAATACTTCAAGCACGATGACTATCACAAAGTGAAGTGCATAAGTAAAGGGCTCGGTTGAGAGATAACCGTATTGAGAATATGCCCTAGAGGCAATCATGTATGATGATATTTCCCATTGTATTCATAAAGATATTAAGTTGTCCTTATATAAACATATGATGTGTATCATTGAATATGTGATTCAGTTGTGGAACTATGCATTCATGTTGTTTGTACTAAATATCCTTGGTCACTGAGGTTTTGCTAGACACACAACTTAGACCAATGTGAAAGTTGGCTTGATGACTCGGTTCCACTTGTCATGGGCATGGAGATGTTATTCCGATTTACACAGATTCGACGAGTATAGCGAGTCGGATTGACCCATATTAAGGTACAACAAACAAGTTGTCATTTGTATATCTCAATCAATGTAATCCTTAGACCTGAGGTTGTTGCACAGTCCGAGTTGAGGATCACCGACTTAGGTTCTGTCAAACGTTGATCCGTAATTGGACAATTATAAAGGAAGAGTTCGGGTCGACTGAGAATCAGGCTGCGTGATGTGAATAACCAAGATGGGATTTTGCCCCTCCACCTGGAGAGATATTATTTGGACCCTCTCAGATGATATGATTCAGAAAGCATTGCCATGCAAGACTCGGTTAAGTGTTAACCGAGGCGATCGACTAAGAGTTAGTCGGATGAATTACTTATCTCGGATCGAGAAGAGGGTCGAACTATTTAAGGGATGACAGATATTCGCCTATAGTCTGACAAGGTATATCGTGAAGCAAAAGGGACTCGGACGCAAGTCGTCATGACTCTTTGGTACTTGGGAGTCGGCACGTTCTGCTAGTAGCTGCTACCGACTGATCGATTGAGAGTCGGACTCCAATCGTGTCCAAGTTTCCATGAGCTTGTGGGGTCACACACTAAAGAGCGGGAGCAAGTTCGGATTGGATCTGAACCGGAAATCTAGTTGGGTTGGACCCGAGCCGAATTTGGACTGAGTCGGTGAGTCGGACTCATGATGACTAATATTATATGGGCTTTACTGAATGGGCCACGAGTGAGTGAAGCCCACGTTCACTCCATATATATAGTGGGGCGTAGAAACCCAGGAGGGTTGATCGGTTAGGTCATTCCACGCGTTAGAAATCCTAGCTCCACATCACTCCATCCGCCGTACTGAACCTAGCAGTTCAACCCTGGCGCTCCTCCTTGTACGTGTGGATACCACCAGCAGTGCTGTACGATCAACTCTAGAATGATCGGATCATATCATGAGGACTGCACTGCATTCAACAGACGTGCTTCATCAATTTCCCAACTGCGCGTCTAGTGGTAATCCTCGTGGCCTTCTACCTCAGCTAGATCTTGGGATCACCGCGTTAGAGGAAAAAGTTTTTGTTTTATCTCTACGTGGCCCAAGAGTGGTATCAGAGCAATAGCTTCTGGTTTTAGGCTCGAGATCTCGCATATGTGATATGTGGTTGGCTGTAGATTAGATCTATGTGCTGTTTTGGTGGTCGATCTATGAGATAGATCGGTTTTGTACGATGTTATTGGATCAACTGTAGTCAGAGAATGGTAGATCTGATTTCCATGCTTATACTGCTGAGGTCGTGGAACGACATACCCCTACCGGTCGGTTTCCGCCATTGGGGTAGACTATGACACGTAAATCCAGAAGCGGTGATCAAAGATCAAAAGAGTTTGATCGAGTCGGAACGATGGTCGGACCCCCGGCTTCGCCCTGTCGTAGTGCCTTAAATGTCGTTGCGAGTTTCACAACGCCGGTAGATATCGTATCTATGCATAACTTGTTTTTGCAGGAAGTTGTGAATGGTATAGTTCATGTGCATGTGATGTATGTGTGTAATCCATATGTGATATGCGAATCACAGTTTTGTCAGCTGGCTGGAGCCTAGGTGCTGTCATTTTATTGTATAACGACTTGCGTGTCGGATTCTCCATGTAATTTACTTTACTAAGCTAGTGTAGCTGTTTGGAGAACCTGAATGACATGCCATTCGACGTACAGGTCGGCGACATGGAGTAAGACGACAAATGACAAGAGTTGGCACGAGTCGGATTACAGGTTTTGTGGAGATGGAGATCACCATGAAGAGAGCCATACCATTTCACATTATAATTGATTTATTTTGTGTTATTGTTGATATGTCTCTATTTACCTCTATAGATAGTCAATAAAATTTAATCCCTCAAAGAAGGTCTAGTCAATTTTCCCTCTAGTGTTTTCACCATCACAAGTCGGACTTTTTGGTAGTGGGTTCATAAAATTGAGGTGCTGCCAATTCTTTCCGACTAGGTGGGTCCGAGTCGGACTCTTACAACGGAAACACTCGGTAAGCTATACGGGTCCATCACAACGGTTGTGGGGCTCGGGGAAAAGTCGGACGGGAGCTGGGGCATGTGATGCCACCCGACCAACAGGAGTCGTATGAGATACAATTGACAAGGAGTTGTCTACCTAGATCACTTGGCGGCTAGCGGTGATGATAACGCTCACTATCCGACTTGCTTATTTAGGATCCTGAATCACTAAGTAACCATCGGAGGGGTGTTGGTTCTAGTGGGAGTATAAATATTAAAGTGTTTAATATGCATGCTCTTTTATGAATACATGTCTTAAGTGTTTTTGCATATTTTCTGTTGTAGATCATGGCACCAAGTAACAGTCACTCTCATATATCCGGTTTTGCTTTGAGAACCATTCTTGAGAAAGATAAACTAACCGACACTAATTTTACCAACTGGTATCAAAATCTGAGAATTGTTCTCAAACAAGAAAAGAAGGACCATGTCCTAGACAAACCACTTCCAGATGATCCGAATGAGAATGCAACTGTCGCTGCCACCAATGCCTACCGTCAGGCTAAGGATGAGTCCATGTTTATTAGTTGTCTTATGCTTGCTCACATGGAACCGGACTTGAAAAAGCAGTTCGAGAATGATGAGGCCTACGATATGATCAAAAGCGTCGAAAGTATGTTCCAGACTCAGGCCAAGACTAAGAGGTATCAAGTCTCTCAGGCTTTGCTGAGTTGCAAGCTTAAGGATGGTGATCCACTGAGTCTGCATGTGATCAAAATGGTTGATTATGTGTAGTCTCTGGAGAGACTTGTCTAACCATTAGCGAAGAGTTCGCTACGGATATAATTATGAACTCTCTTTCTAGTGCGTATGGTCAGTTCATATCGAACTACCACATGCATGGTATGGATAAGAAGCTCACTGAATTGCATAGGATACTCAAGCAGGCAGAGACGGATCTCAAAAAGGGCGTCAGTCAAGTGTTGATGGTTCAGAATAAGGCTAAGTTCAAGAAGAGTTCTTGTACTAAGAAGAAGGCTAAGTCAGGAGGAAAGCAGGCTCAGGACTCGGTACCATGCGCTTCCTCGGGGACTAAGCCATATCCTTCAGCCGGATCCACTTGCTTCTACTACAAGGCGGATGGCCACTGGAAGAGGAACTACAACAAGTATTTGGCCGACAAAGCCAAGAGTGGAGGTATGACTTCTGACTCAGGTAAACTTGTTTGTAATGTTATAGACATCTATATTGCTGATGCACCTAATAGTTCTTGGGTATATGATACCGGATCAGTTATTCACATCTGCAACTAGTTGCAGGAGATGACCCACAAGTATAGGGGACCGCAACAGTATTCGCGGGTAGTATTATCCAATTTATTGATTCGACACAAGGGGAGCCAAATCATACTTTCAAGCCTTAACAACTGAGTTGCCAGTTCAGCTGCACCTGGAAATAGTTCTTGCTCACAAAAGTTTATCAGTAGCAACACTTTGTAGTAGCAACAGCAAAGCAACAGCAACAGTAACAGCATGAGTGAAACATGAGCAATAGTAACAGTAACGGTAACAGTAGGATTCAAGTGCGGTACGCATAGGGATGGATGGACGGGCGTTGCATGGACGAGTCTAAACATGTAACTTCAAGATCTAGGGCATTGCATATAAATAATAACAAGCATCCAAATACTAAGCAATCCTAGGCATGTAGTCATACGCGCTCGCAATGAGAACATGCACAACATCTTCTGTCCAGCCAGCCCGTGGCAGCGGGGCCTCTAGGGAACTACTGGCAATTAAGGTGCTCCATTTAATAGAGAACCAAAGCAAAGCATTAACACTCCATCAACACATGTGATCCTCACACCACAGACATCCCCTCCGATTGTGCCAATTATTGTCACTTTGGGGCCTTTGGATCCGGATAATGATATGTGTACACAACTTCCAGATAAGATCACAAACAATACTATCATAATTATTCAATAATAAGTTCAGATCTGAGATCATGACACCCGGGCCCTAGTGACAAGCATTAAGCACAACAAGTTGCAACAAAGTCAAATAGAACTCATACAATCCCTACCATCCCTAAGCCTAGAACGTGGGATTACTCACTCATGGATGAGGGAAACGTCGGTGGTTGATGGAGATGCGTTGGTGATGACGATGGCGATGATTCTCTCCAAATGCCCCATCTCGGCAGGGTGCCAGAAAGGAGTTTCTGGATCCGAATCTTAGTTTCTAGTGGCGGCGGCGGAGCGGAACTCTTTCTGGAAAACTATCGAACCCCCTCGGTTTTTAGGTCGAAAGGCAACTTATAGGCGCAGAGGGAGGCTGAGGGGGTGCCTGGGGTGGCTGCACCCCTCCATACACGGCCATTGGTGGGCCCGCACTTGGGGTGGGTGTGGGCCCCCCAGGCCTCCTCTCCGTCTCGTCTTCTGGCTCCGTGGATCTTCTGGTGAAATATAATTTTTGGCATATTTTCCGGTATTTTTCCTGATAGTTCATTTTCTGCACAAAAACAAGACACCAAGGTAATTCTGCTGAAAACAGCGTCAGTCCGTGTTAGTTGTATCCAAATCACACAAGTTTAGAGGAGAAACAATAGCAAAGTGTTCGAGAAAGTAGATACGTTTTGGACGTATCAGCAGGGACTGGTAAGAACTAGGAGCATAGCAAGAGGTGAGGTTGATATTCGAGTCAGCAGCAAAGCAAGAGTCGCTGCGTTGGAATTCGGCATGATGCAACTTCATTTACCTTCCAGATTCATTATGGAACTGAATAATTGTTATTATGTTCTAGTGCTCAGTCGAAACATTATTTCTGCTTCATGTTTGATGAGGCAATGCTATGAGTCGAATATTAAGAATAATGGTTGTTATTTATATTTGAATGATATGTTTCACGGCTTTGCACCCGTCAAGGACGGATTATTTATTTTGAATCTTGATGGTGAGTCGGTTTATAACATAGATGTTAAAAGGTTGAAACCAAATGATATGAATATGACTTAATTTTGGCACTGTCGGCTTGGTCATATAAGTTGGAAACGCATGAAGAAGCTCCATGATGATGGTCTCCTAACTTCATTCGACTTGGAGTCGTTCGAGACATGCGAATATTGCCTACTCGACAAAATGACCAAGACACCTTTTGCAAAGAGTTGCGAGAGGGCGTCCGACTTGTTGGGACTAGTACATAATGATGTATGTGGACAAATGAGCACGACATCTAGGCGTGGTTATGAGTAGTTCATTACCTTCACTAATGACTTGAGTCGGTATGGATATATCTACTTGATGAAACATAAGTCGAAAGACTTTGAAAAGTTCAAAGAATTCCAGAATGAAGTACATAATCAACTCAGCAAGAAAATAAAGTTTCTTCGGTGGGACCGAGGAGGAGAGTACATGAGCCATGAGTTTGATGACCATATGAAGAGTTGTGGAATAGTTCCCCAACTTACTCTACGGGGAACACCGCAGAAGAACGGTGTGTTAGAAAGGTGGAATCGGACCCTGTTGGACATGGTACGATCGATGATGAGTCAGATAGATCTACCTTTATCATTTTGAGGTTATTGTATAGAAACAGCAGCATTCGTACTAAACAGAGTACCATCAAAGTCAGTAGAGAAGACACCGCATGAGATGTGGACAAGCAATAAGCTGAGTCTGTCTTTTCTTAAGATTTGGGGTCGTGAAGCATTTGTCAAGCGACTTCAGTCAGACAAGCTTACGACCAAGTCGGATAAGTGTATTTTTGTGGGGTATCCAAGGGAAACATTGGGATACTACTTCTAAAACCGAGAAGAGGGAAAAGTGTTTGTTGCTCAGAACGGTGTCTTCGTAGAGAAAGAGTTTGTCAGTCGAGGAGTCAGTGGGAGCACGATGCATCTCGAAGAAATTCGAGAGGAACCGGATAGTCTAGAGTCGGCAAAAACCTTGGAGGTTGAGCCGGTCGTGGTGGATGAGCCGGCAACGACACCTATACTACGAAGATCGGCAAGATTACGAAGTGTTCGTGATGTGTTACTTTTAGACAGTGATGATCTGGCAAATTATTCTGAAGCGACGGTGGGATCTGATTTCGAGTCATGGCTTGGAGCCATGAGATCCAAGTTAAAGTCCATGGATGAAAATCAAGTTCGGAACTTGGTTGATCTGCCAGACGGTGCAAGACCCGTTGAATGCAAATGGGTCTTTAAGAATAAAACTGATATGGATGGAAATGTTTTCGTCTATAAAGAATGTCTTGTTGAGAAGGGGTTCCGACAAGTTCAAGGAGTTAATTACAAAGAGACCTTTTCGCCCGTAACGATGCTTAAATCAGTTCGGATAATGTTAGCTATAGCAGCCTATTTCGACTATGAGATATGGCAGCTGGATGTCAAAACATCTTTCCTTAATGGAAGTTTAATCGAGGACATTGATCGCGGCTCAGATCACTATAGAGCTTCGTTGGGAGACCCCAAGAGGAAGTTATGATGAGCACAGCAGTAAGTCTTCCCTAAAAAATAAACCAAGGTTATTGAACCAGTAGGAGGAAGGAAACGACTCATAGGTGTTGCTAGCAACTTGGAAACCTGCACAACACAAACTCAAGACTTTGCCCCAATGAACACTGAGGTTGTCAATCTCACCGGTTTGCTGAAAACAAAGGATTAACTGTATGGTGCTTTCTTCCTTCCGTTTGCCTTTAGTCTGTTCCTCCACACCATCAGCTCTTTTCTGGCACTGTTACCCCACGTCAACAACAAGTCAGAAGCTATTTTCTGGCACTGTTACCACTTGTACTCACTATCTGTTCGCCGAACTAGTGCACCTATACACCTGACAAGTGTATTGTGTGTGTTGAGGACACAAAAGACTTCTTGTATCTTGATTGCAGGGTTGCTTGAGAGGGAATACCTTTGACCACTTCCTCCCTGAGTTCGATAAGCCTTGGGTGATCCACTTAAGGGAAACTTGCTGCTTTTCTACAAACCTCTGCACTTGGAGGCCCAACAACTGTCTACAAGAATAGAAGTGCGTAGACATCAAACATCGATAAACAAAACAGCATGATATCAACTGGGTACAATGTACAAGTGCAATGTTGAAAGTGTTCCCTATGACAGTATGGTTCTGCTAATTCCAACATATAAGTGCAAGCATATACAACATAGATGACACAATGGTTCAAGTTTATTAGGGGCAAGAAACATAAAGTGTGCCATCAAGTTTGTGAGAGCTTAAATCACTAAGTTTCACATAACAAGTTTAATTTGGAAGATAGATAAAACAGGAATATACTTGGAATGGTGTAACACACCATGCATAGGAATTTATAGTGGACACTTTGGAATAACTTGGTTTCTTGGGAGTTGGATGCATGAGTAGAGCTTACTCAGTACAAGTGGAGGCTAACAAAAGACTAGGAGCGACCAACTAAGAGAGAAATAATGGCCATAATCATGCAGAGCGACAAAACATTACTAATCAAAGCATCAAGTGGTACCACAACTCAAAAACTAAATGATCATAGAGGCTAGGGTGACTGGTGCATAGTCATAACATGGTGTGAGCATGTGCCAAGTCAATCTAAACAAAGCATCAAAGGAGAATACCACAATACTATGATTTTGTATGCTAAAACAACACATGATTCTTTCAAGGCACATTAAGCAACCCTAATTGTTTGGAACAATTCATGCTACAGCAATAATCACTAAGCATAAGGTCAAAACAACATCTATCATGACATGCTAAAGTCTAAGTCACGGTCAAAGCAAGCTTCTCTCGGAATACTCAAGCAAGAACTTTCTACTCCTTTCCAATACCAATCAACTTATTTGAAACAACACAGCGAAAGTGGGGGTTCCAACTAATTTATTCAAGCAAACTACGCAAAAAAAGAAGCTCCAAGAACAACACAACTGTGCATGAAACAATAAAAACGAAGTGTCTAGAAAGACCTGAGATTTTTATTGATGAAGAAGGGGATGCCTTGGGCATCCCCAAGCTTTGACGCTTGTACCTCTTGAATATTTCTTAGGGTGACACAGGTGGCATCCCCAAGCTTGAGATTTTGTCCATTCTTCATCTCATTACATCACTCTTTCCTTACACCTAAAATTTTTCCATCATACAAAACTTCACACAATCTTCATTACAAATATTAGTTCATTCAAAAGATAATAGACCTGTGGGGTTTTAGTTTTAAAACAGCAAAACTTTCACTAAATACACAAGCTACTGTAGCAATTCCCTCAAAAAGCTCAATTTTCCAAAAAGAACCCAAAAAGGAATCAATAAGAAGCAAATGCAAAAAATGGCAAAACATGTTGAACTTATGAAAGTTAGATAACAACCTGAGGGATTTATTCAGAAAATTACAGCTCAATCCGACCTACATAGATTTTTCAAGAATTTTTACAGTGGATCATAAAAATCCATTTCAGGACAACAACTCCCCAAATCTTACTTCCCTCTCATTAGAGGTTATTCTTGGCACAAAAATCAAACAAAAGGGATAAGGAGAGGTTATTACAGAAGTAATAACTTCCAAGACTCAAGAAAACTATTGGGTTATCTCCCAAGAAGTACCTTTCTTTAATGCCTTTAAGTTAGGCACAGGAAGCAAGAATCAAGTATTTTAAAATAAAGAAGCACTAACATCAAACCTTTCTTTCAAAGGAGGAGCAAAGGGCAATTTATCTCTCCTCGTAGGGAAGTGTTCAATACCTTTCTTGAATGGAAATTGATATTTAATGGTGCCTTCTTTCATATCAATGATGGCACCAACAGTTCTAAGAAAAGGTCTTCCCAAAGTAATAGGACAAGAAGTAGTGTATTCAACATCCAAAACATAGAAATCAAAAGAAACGTAGGCATTGTTAAACATAATAAGAACATCATTAACACTCCCCATGAGTTTCTTTTAAGCATTATCATCAAGTGGGACATCCAAATAGCAATCTTCCAAAGGAGGCAAATCAAGCATTTCATAGATCTTTCTAGGCATGATAGAGACATTAGAACCAAGGTCACATGAATCTTTGAGGTCAAAGTCATTCACTTGCATATTAATGATGGGTTCCCAGCTATCTTCTACCTTCCTAGGAATACAGGTTTTGTGTTTCAACTTTTCTTCCTTAATTTTAATGAGAGCATCTGTAATGTGTTTGGTGAAACCCACATTTATATCACTAGCATTAGGACATCTAGCAAGCTTTTGTAGGAACATAATAACTTTAGAAATATTGCAATCATCAAGATCAAAATCAAACTTAGCATCATAGGTAGTAGACTCATTTGGTTTAGGCATTGTGGTAGGAGGAATAAGGACTTCTTGTGGTTTGGTAACATCCATATTGGTGGTGGTAATGGTACACACACTATTGTTTCTAGCAATTTCAGCTTCTCTTTCCCACTTAGCATCTAGTTGAGCTAACATTCTAACATTTTCATCAATAGTAGTTTGTATGGCATGAGTAGCAGCAAAGGTACTTTCCAAGGTTTCAGGTTTAGCAGCCATTTTATTAATCAAAGAGGACTCTGCTTCAGACAAAGAGGAAATATTTTTCTCAAAATTCAAAAGATTTTCGTCCACAGCCTTGTTGAAAGTAGTTTGTTTACTAATATAGTCTTTAAGCATGACTTCAAGTTCAGAGGTAACACTTCTATTGTTGTTGTAGGAATTACCATAAGTATTGTCATTATTGGAAGGATAAGGCCTATCATTATTATTACTACCAAAATTATTCCTATAGGCATTGTTGTTGAAATTGTTGTTTCTACTGAATTTCACATCAACTTGCTCTTCTTGAGCAACCAAAGAGGCTAAGGGAACATTATTTGGATCTATATGAGATTTTCCATTAACAAGCATAGCCATGATAACATCAATTTTATCACTCAAAGAGGAGGTTTCTTCAACAGAATTTACCTTCTTACCATGTGTAGATCTCTTAGTGTGCCATTCAGAATAGTTGACCATCATATTATCAAGGAGCTTTGTTTCAGCACCCAAGGTAATTGTCATAAAGGTACCTCCAGCAGCAGAGTCCAGCAGGTTTCTTGAAGAGAAGTTTAAACCTGCATAAAAAGTCTGGATAATCATCGAAGCAGTCAGTCCATGAGTGGGACAATTCTTAACCAAAGATTTCATTCTTTCCCAAGATTGAGCAACATGTTCATTATAAAGTTGTTTAAATTTGATTATTTCACTTCTCATATATATAATCTTATCAGGAGGATAGTATTTTCCAATAAAAGCATCTTTGCACTTAATCCAAGAATCAATACTATCTCTAGGCAAGGATAGCAACCATTCTTTAGCTTTTCCTCTCAAGGAGAAAGGAAACAATTTGAGCTTAATAATATCTCCATCTACATCCTTATATTTTGCATCTCACAAAGTTCAACAAAGTTATTGAGGTGGGCAACATCATCATCAGAACTAGCACCAAAAAATTGCTCTTTCATCACAAGATTCAACAAAGCAGGCTTAATTTCATAAAAGGTAGCATCAGGTGAAGGTGGAGAAATAGGTGTACACAGGAAATCATTGTTATTTGTGCTAGTGAAGTCACACCACTTAGTGTTCTTAGCATAATTCATTTTGCAAAAGTGGAGCAAGCCAACAGCGGCAGCAACTAGAGTAGGAACTAATTTTTTGTGTTTTTGATAAGAAAAAACAAACCAAACGAAACTATTTTTTGGAATTTTTGATAAAAAGAAGCAAGCAAAACAAAGCAAAAGAAACTAAGCAAAACAAAAATAAAGTAAAGAGGAAGGTTGTGAAGGACTCCCCTTGTGAAGCTGTCCTTAGCCTCCTCGGCAACGGCGCCAGAAAACTCATTGATGGCGGCTCAGATCACTGTAGAGCTTCGTTGGGAGACCCCAAGAGGAAGGTATGATGAGCACAACAGCAAGTCTTCCCTAAAAAAGATACCAAGGTTATCGAACTAGTAGGAGGAAGGAAACGACTCAAAGGTGTTGCTAGCAACTTGGAAACCTGCACAACACAAACTCAACACTTTGCCGCAACGAACAATGAGGTTGTCAATCTCACCGGTTTGTTGAAAACAAAGGATTAACTGTATGGTGTGGAAGGTAATGGTATCTTGCAGAAAGTAAATAGTAGCAGTGGAAGATGTATCAATGGTAAAGATTGGGGTCCACAGTTCAATAGAGGTGTTCTCCTTAAGATAAACAACATAACATGCTGGGTAAAAAAATTACAGCGGGGCAATTGACAGGACAGAGCAAGGCATACAAATGCAATACTAGACATTCATGACCCTATGAGATTTGATTGCGCATTACACTAATGTACATAGACCGCCATCCAACTGCATCTATGACTAGTAATCTACCTTCAGGTTATCATCCGAACCCCCTCCAGTATTAAGTTGCAAGCAACAAATTACTGCTTTAAGCAAAGTGTGTAAGGTAAACAATCCACTTGTTCCATGAACAAGAGATCGTTGTTTTATCCCTAGTAGCAACAGGACATCTACAACCTTAGAGATTTTTGTCACTTCCCCAGATTAAATAGAGGCATGAACCCACTATCGAGCATAAATACTCCCTCTTGGTGTCACTAGCATCTACTTGGCCAAGATAGCTACTAGAAATGGAGAGCATGCAAGATCACAAACAAGACAGACATGATTGAATTAATAAGATAGAACCATTAATCAATTTGAGATAGCAATCTCAATATCCATCGGATCCCCACAAACACAACATGCATGATTACAAATAGATGATCTTGATCATGAACGAAGCTCACAAGATCTAAACATGGTAGCACAAAGGAGGATAAACAACCATCTAGCTACTACATGGACCCGTAGTCCAAGGTGGATCTACTCACGCTTCATATCGGAGGCTGGCATGATGACGAAGAAGGCCTCCGGGGTGATCTCCCCTCCAGCAGGGTTCCGGGAAGAGCTTCAGGTCCCCCTGATCTATGGACGATGGTGGCGGCGGCTATGAACTGTTTTGTGGATGATTGATCGGATACTTAGTGTTTTGGTATCGGGGGCTTCTTATAGGCGAAGAGGAAGGCCGAGGGGTGCCCAAGGCGGTTGCACCCCCCAGGCGCGATCCAAGCCTGACCGCGTGGCCAGGGGGTGTGGCCCACTTGCGGACCTTCTCTGTCTCGTCTTCTGGCTCCGTGTTCCCCACGGTAAAATATTGACTTTTGCTTTTGTCCCGTCCAATTCCGAGAATATTGATTTTCTGACTTTTCTGGAACCAAAAACATAAGAAAACATGCAACTGGCACTGTGGCATCTTGTTAATAGGTTAGTCGCAGAAAACATATAAAAATACCTCAAAGTGTAGACAAAGCAAAGCAAAGTAGATACTAAACAAGCATGGAACATCAAAAATTATAGATACGTTTTCGACGTATCAAGCATCCCCAAGCTTAACTCCTGCTCGTCCTCGAGTAGTTATGTGATAAAACGAATAATTTTTTAGGTGACATGCACCATAAAAATCAAGATCAAATCATTTGCAAGCATTGAAAGCTGGGATCAAAGAACTCTAAACATGAGTATGAAAGAAGAAGTTTTAACAATAAGACAAAGTAACTATGCATGCAACATGAAAGGTTACAAACAAAGATCATGAATAACAATGCATTGAAAGACATTTTTTGTTTCACATATAGAATACATAACATAGTGGCATTCAGCTTGTCCCTCATGGAGTAGCAATAAATGCACAAGACACCTTCAAAGTTCATAAGAGTGACTAGATACAAATAGTTCAAGAGCAAGCAATATCAACAATATGCATCAATCAATTAGTTTTGGGACAATGCACATAGAACTAAGAATGGCAACTATGGTCTCTTCATTGGTGAATAAGGATAGAAGGTGGCGACTCAATATAATAGTTGAAGAAAGGTCCTTCATAAAAAGGAATACAGGGATTTTAAGTCTCATAAAGAGCTTCCAAAAATTATGGTACTTGTTAGGTTTTAGCTCTCATTGCCCCTATCATAAGCATCTTGAAGTGATTAAGGTTAAAATGAACAAACTATGGAGTATATGCTTGAAAAAGTATAAGTTGGCAATCTCATGTACCTTGAATACGAGGGCCGCTCCTCATGCTACTCAACTTAGTCACCTGTAAGTTCTTGTCATAGTAAGTACATGTGTATAATAGAGAACCGCCAATGGGGTACCCCTTGCACATGATACAGGTGCTATCCCATAATCAAAATGACAAGGCAAGCAGACATGACTATCTCAGCAATCTTCTTATTTACCATGGGAAAATGGTGCTTTTTTCTCTCTTTCCTCTTTTCAATATGTCTCTCTTTTTAGAAGAAGAAAGCTTCATAGATTGCTCACTATGGTGATGCTGCACGTTTCCACCATGATTAGGCATGGCTTAGGCTAGCGGCCCAGGAGTTTCTCTAACACACATACATAACTACATGGACTTACAAGCTCCCTTTTTATTTCACACCGACGACATCCATAAACAAAAGAGCATGATATCAACTGCGTACAATGTACAAGTGCAATGTTGAAAGCGTTCGCCATGACAGCAGGGTGTTCTGCTAATTCCAACGTATAAGTGCAAGCATATACAACATAGATGACACAATGGTTCAAGTTTATTTAGGGGCAAGAAAAATAAAGTGTGCCATAAAGTTTGTGAGAGATTTAATCACTAAGTTTTCACATAACAAAGTGACTTTTTAATTGGAAGGTAGATGAAACAAGAATATACTTAGAATGGTGCAACACACCATGCATACGAATTTATAGTGGACACTTTGGAATAACTTGGTTTCTTGGGAGTTGGATGCATGAGTAGAGCTTACTCATACAAGTGGAGGCTAGCAAAAGACTGGGAGCGACCAAATAAGAGAGAAATAATGGCCATAATCATGCAGAGTGACAAAACATTACTAATCAAAGCATAAAGTGGTACCACAACACAAAAACTAAATAATCATAGAGGCTAAGGTGAATGGTTCATAGTCATAACATGGTGTGAGCATGTGCCAAGTCAACCTAAACAAAGCATCAAAGGAGAATACCACAATACTATGCTTTTGTATGCTAAAACAACATATGATTCTTTCAAGGCACATTAAGCAATCCTAATTGTTTGAAGAAATTCATGCTACAACAATAATCACTAAGCATAAGGTCAAAGCAACATCTATCATGACATGCTAAATTCTAAGTCACGGTCAAAGCAAGCTCCTCTCGTACTACTCAAGCAAGAACTTTCTACTCCTTTCCAACACCAATCAACTTATTTGAAACAACACAGCGAAAGCGGGGGTTCCAACTAATTTATTCAATAAAACTAAGAAAACAAAAACCCAAAAGTAAAACTAAGATGCTCCAATAACAACACAACAGTACATGAAACAATAAAAACGAAGTGTCTAGAAAGACCTGAGAATTTTATTGATGAATAAAGGGATGACTTGGGCATCCCCAATCTTTGACGCTTGTACCTCTTGAATATTTCTTGGGGTGACACGGGGTGGCATCCCCAAGCTTGAGCTTTTGTCCATTCTTCATCTCTTTACGTCATTCTTTCTCTACACCTAAAATTTTTCCTTCATACAAAAGTTCACACATTCTTCATTAGCAACGTTAGTGTATTCAAAAGATAATAGACCTTGGGGTTTTAGTTTTAAAACAGCAAAACTTTCACTAAAAACACAATCTACTGTAGCAATTCCCTCAAAAAGCTCAATTTCCCAAAAAGAACACAAAAAGGAATCAATAAGAAGCAAATGCAAATAATGGTAGAAATCAGTCAAAATAGACCAGCATGTAGAAACCGATTTTTTCGAAGACCTTCTGTTGCTCAAATCAAAAAGTGTTGAACTAAAGAAAGTTAGCTAACAACCTAGGGGATTTATTCAGAATATTACATCTCAATCCTACTTACAGAGAATTTACACGAATTTTTATAGTGGAGCACAGAAATCTGTTTTAGGACAGCAACTCCCCCAAATCTTACTTCCCTCTCATTAGAGGTTATTATTGGCACAAAAAGCAAATAAAAAGGATAAGGAGAGGTCATTACAGAGGTAATAAATTCCAAGACTCAATAAAACTATTGGGTTATCTCCCAAGAAGTACTTTTCTTTAACGCCTTTAAGTTAGGCACAAGAAGCAAGTATCAAGTATTTTCAAATGAAGAAGCATTAACATCAAACCTTGCTTTCAAAGAAGGAGAAAAAATCAACTTATCTCTCCTCATAGGGAAGTGTTCAATACCTTTCTTGAATGGAAATTGATATTTAATGGCACCTTCTTTCATATCAATGATGGCACCAACAGTTCTAAGAAAAATTCTTCCCAAAGTAATAGGACAAGAAGCATTGTATTCAACATCCAAAACATAGAAATCAACAGGGACATAAGCATTGTTAACCATAATAAGAACATCATTAACACTCCCCATGAGTTTCTTTTTAGCATTATCATTAACTGGGACATCCAAATAGCAATCTTCCAAAGGTGGAAAATCAAGCATTTCATAAATCTTTCTAGGAATAATAGACACAATAGAACCAAGATCACATGAAGCTTTGAGATCAAAGTCATTCACTTGCATATTATTGATGGGTCCCCAACTATCTTCTACTATCCTAGGAATAGAGGCTTTGTGTTTCAACTTTTCTTCCTTAATTTTAATGAGAGCGTCTATAATGTTCTTGGTGAAAGGCACATTCATATCACTAGCATCAGGACTTCTAGCAAGCTTTTGTAGGAACATAATCACTTCAGAGATATTGCAACCATCAAGATCAAAATCAAACTTATCACCACTAGCAGTAGACTCATTGGGTTTAAGCATTATGGTAGGAGGAATAGGGACTTCTTGTGGTTTGGTGGCATCCATATTGGTGGTGGTAATAGTGCACACAGTATTGTTTCTAGCAATTTCAGATTCTCTTTCCCACTTAGCATGTAGTTGAGCTAACATTCTAACATTTTCATCAATATTAACTTGTATGGCATGAGAAGCATCAAATTTATTTTCCAAGGTTTTAGGTTTAGCAGCCATTTTATTAATCAAAGGGGACTGTGCTTCAGACAATGATGAAATATTTTTCTCAGTACTCAATTTTTTGGACTATAAACTAGGAATTTCTCTATTCAGATTCTCAAGTTAACGACTAATATTTTTCAAGATAACAGATTATTCTTCCATAGATTTAGTGAATATCTTGTTTTTCTCGTATTGCATTTGCATAAAGTTTTTAGTGGATCTTTCAACTTCTAGAATCCTATCTTCACTAGGCATCTAGATCTACCATGATAAGTATTGCCATTATTAGAAGGATAAGGCCTATAGTTATTACCATAAACATTGTTGCAAAAAATATTATTCCTAATGAAGTTCACATCAACTTGCTCTTGTTGAGAAACCAAAGAGGCTAAGGGAACATTATTTGGATCAATATGAGCTTTTCCATTAACAAGCATAGCCATGATAACATCAATTTTATCACTCAAAGAGGAGGTTTCTTCAACAAAATTTACCTTCTTACCATGTGGAGCTCTCTCAGTGTTCCATTCAGAATAGTTAACCATCATATTATCAAGGAGCTTTGTTGCAGCACCCAACGTAATGGTCATAAAGGTACCTCCAGTAGCTGAATCTAACAGGTATCTTGAAGAGAAGTTTAAACCTGCATAAAAGTCTGGATAATCATCCAAGCAGTAAGTCCATGAGTGGGAGAATTCTTAACCAAAGATTTAATTCTTTCCCAAAATTGAGCAACATGTTCATTATCAAGTTGTTTAAATTTCATTATTTCACTTCTCCTAGATACGATCTTAGCAGGAGGATGGTATTTTGCAATAAAATCATCTTTACACTTAATCCAAGAATCAATACTATTTCTAAGCAAGGATAGCAACCATTCTTTAGCTTTTCCTCTCAAGGAGAAAGGAAACAACTTGAGATTAATAATATATCTCCATCTACATCCTTATATTTTTGCATCTCACAAAGTTCAACAAAGTTATTTAGGTGGACAGAGGCATCATCAGAACTAGCACCAGAAAATTGCTCTTTCATAACAAAATTCAATAAAGCAGGCTTAATTTCATAAAAGGTAGCATGAGGAGCAGGTGGAGAAATAGGTGTACTTAGGAAATCATTGTTGTTTGTGCTAGTGAAGTCACTTAACTTGGTGTTCTCAGCAGAGTTCATTTTGGCAAAAGTGGAGCAAGCCAACAGAAACAGCAGCTAGAGTAGGAACTAATTTTTTAGCGTTTTTGATAAGAGAAAGCAAACCAAACGAAACTATTTTTTTTGGAGTTTTTGATTAAAAGAGGCAAAAAAACCAAGCAAAAGAAACTAAGCAAAAAAAGTAAAGAGAACGGTTGTAAAGGACTCCCCTTGTGAAGCCGTCCTTAGCCTCCCCGGCAACGGAGCCATAAAAAGGCTTATGGCGCGTTGTTGACGTGGGAGATTCTTCTTCTTTTAATTAATCCCCGGCAACGGCACCAGAAAAAGGCTTGATGTGGCTCAGATTACTGTAGAGCTTCGTTGGGAGACCCCAAGAGGAAGGTATGATGAGTACAGCAGCAAGTTTTCCCTCAGTAAGAAACCAAGGTTATCGAACCAGTAGGAGAAAGGAAACGACTCAAAGGTGTTGCTAGCAACTACAAACCTGCCCAACACAAACTAAAGACTTTGCCCAAACAGTGAGGTTGTCAATCTCATCGGTTTGCTAAAAACAAAGGATTAACTGTATGGTGTGGAAGGTAATGGTGGTTTGCAGAAAGTAAACACTAACAATGGAAGATATATTAATGGTAACGATTGGACCGGGGTCTATAGTTCACTAGAGGTGTTCTCCTTAAGATAAACAACATGGAATGCTGGGTAAAAAAATTACAGCAGGGAAATTGACAGGACAGAGCAAAGGCATAACAATGCAATACTAGACATTCATGACCCTATGAGATTTGATTGGGCAATACAGCAAGATACATAGACCGCCGTCCAACTACATCTATGACTAGTAATCCACCTCCAGCTTATCATCCGAACCCCCTCCGGTATTAAGTTGCCAGCAACCGATAACTACTTTAAGCAAAGTGTGTAAGGTAAATAATCCACTTTTTCCATGAACAAGAGATCGTTGTTTTCTCCCTACTAGCAACAACACATCTACAACCTTAGAGATTTAT
Source organism: Avena sativa (assembly GCA_916181665.1). Classification (NCBI taxonomy): domain Eukaryota; kingdom Viridiplantae; phylum Streptophyta; class Magnoliopsida; order Poales; family Poaceae; genus Avena; species Avena sativa. The sequence goes on along the minus strand of OV702300.1, from coordinate 45,550,307 downwards.
GTCACTTCCCCAGATTAAATAGAGGCATGAACCCACTATCGAGCGTAAATACTTCATCTTGGAGTCACTAGCATCTACTTGGCCAAGATAGCTACTAGAAACGGAGAGCATGCAAGATCACAAACAACACAGACATGATAGAATCAATAAGATAGAACCATTAATCAATCTGACATAGTAATCTTAATATCCATCGGATCCCCGCAAACACAAATGCATGATTATAAATAGATGATCTTGATCATGAACGGAGCTCACAAGATCTAAACATGGTGGCACAAAGGAGGAGAAACAACCATCTAGCTACTACATGGACCTGTAGTCCAAGGTGGATCTACTCACGCTTCATACTGGAGGCTGACATGATGATGAAGAAGGCCTCTGGGATGATCTCCCCTCCTGTAGGGTGCCGGGAAGAGCTTCAGATCCCCCGATCTAGGGACGATGGTGGCAGCAGATACAGAATGTTTCTTGGAAGATTGATCGGGTACTTAGGGTTTTGGTATCGGGGGCTTCTTATAGGCGAAGAGGGAGGCCGGGGGATGCCCGAGGCGGCTACACCCCCCAGGCACGGGCCAGGCCTGGTCGCATGGCCAGGGGGTGTGGAACCCTCGCGGCCCTTCTCCGTCTCGTCTTATGGCTCCGTGTTCCCCACGGTAAAATATTGACTTTGGCTTTTGTCCCGTCCAATTCGGAGAATGTTGATTTTCCACCTTTTCTGGAACCAAAAACAGAAGAAAACAGGCAACTGGCACTGTGGCATCTTTTTAATAGGTTAGTCCCAGAAAACATATAAAAATACCTCAAAATGTAGACAAAGCAAAGCAAAGTAGATACTAAACAATCATGTAACATCAAAAATTATAGATATGTTTCCGACGTATCATCCCGCAACTATAAACATTCATCAACTAATGGCCTTAGGTACACATCAATGTTGTTGTCGGGCCTTGGATGAGAACTGGCATCATAATGAATTTCCGCTTGATGCACAACCAAGCAGGAAGGTTGTAGATACATAGAATGTAACATACCAAAATTATTGATCAAGGATTATCAAATTCCAATCACCAAAAGTAGGCTTAACAAAAACTTGGGTTAATTAAAATCAGATGAATGCATGTGTGTATGTGATGATTGTAATGGACTTTTGTGATTGTTGTGAATAGCAAGGAATGGTTTAAAGATGAAAACAACATCATCTAAATCAAATCCAAGCAGAAAGAACTCAAGAGAAAATTCAAAAACAAACAAAATAAGCAAATGGTCATTTTTGCCAATCTTGCTTCACTAGGCCACTTGAGTGTTTCTAGTCCAAAATTTCAAACAGCAAAAATTCCATTTGTTTCCCCCCTTTCTAGACCAGGTATAAGTGAACCAAAGCCCACCTTTCAAACTTACAGAAACATTTGGCAACTTGATTCAAATGACAATTCAAAATTGAATCTTTAACATATGTGAAGATCACCAATTCTCAAAAACCAACCAAACCAATTCACCTTGACCTTTCCAACTAACCAGAGACTACCTAGTAACTAGTACACCCACCAAGTTTGAACAAAAAATTCAAATTCAAATCTCTTTCGGCCATTTCATCAAATACCTTTCAAAAAGAAATCAAACAAACAACAAACACTATAGTGAGCAGTGTTTTTGGCCAACCTTGTTCCCTCTCTAGCTCATAGCATGCTATTAGTAGATCATCTAGCTTAGTTAACAAGCTTTAGCTCACTATGAGCATGCCATTGCAAACAATGGTGAGCATGCCGAGCCTCACCTTGCTACCCCATTGTCGACAGCCATCTAGGAGAAGCTCTAGCATCGCCAACCTTGTATGGGACATTGACCACCGTCCACCGCCACCCCCTGTCCAACGCCAACGCTCAGCCAGCCCATGGACCAATCTTGAACCGCCGCGCCCTATGCCTCTGTGCCATGCCGAGAGCGCGCCAAAGCGCCGCACTCGACACACAACCACAGACCATGCACCGCCCTCGCCGCTTGCGTGCGTGATCACCACCATCCCAAGATACCACCAGACAACCCCGTTCGCCGCCCCGTGAACCATAGCTGCGGTGCGCCATTAAAATGTCCGTCGGACCTACCTAGAGCACCGCAGCATTCCGACCATCTCGCACCGTCCTACGCCTCGCGACCATGCCATTGAGCTTCGCCATGGAGCACATCACCGCCCCCTACCGTCGCCCATGACGTTAGCCCACTATGATGACGACCACGATGAGCTCCACCCGTGCCCTTCGGTCCCCTCTTGGCACTATAAATAGAGGCCACCCCCGTTCGATTTCTTCACACCCACACACTCCCCTCTCTCTCTCAGAACCACCCCACCACATCCCCGGAGCAAGGTGAGCAGCAGGACGCCAGAATTTCGCCGGAGTCTGCCGCGGAGGAGGAGAAGAGGAGCCAGCGATTGGAGACGCCTCAGGAGGAGCTGCCGGTACCAGGAGGTTCAGCGTCGTTGACTTCGTCGTTCGCCCCCATCGCCGACCCTCGCCCGAGCCCCGGTGAGCCCTCATAGACCCCCACTGGCCGCGCTAGGGTTATGTCTCGCCGGAGTTGCCTGACAGAGACGATAAGTCGCAGCCGTTCGAATAAAAGTTGATCGTGTGGTCTAGATTGCCCCGTACCGCTTCGCACCCCCTGTCTCGCTGACTGGGGTGGACAGCCCCTTAAACTCACCCGCGCGCGCTGTGCGTCGTGGGTTGGCCCAGTTAACTTCCTGCGAGACCCAGTAATTAAAATTTAGGTTTATTAATTTAGTTTCAAACTTAGTTCTATACCCAGATTCAAAAATTAACCCAGGTCGATTCACTAAACCAAATTGCATGAAACCAATTTTGTTAGGAAGGTACGCAAATTTTTAATCCAAGCCCGTTGGATTCAAACCATTTAGAATTATAGATCACCTATAGTAAAAATAACAAGGCAGAAGATTTTCTGCATTCAAACATTTTTCAATATTCAACCATGAAAGCTTTTGAGTTGGTTACAACTCTCAAAAATCACATTTAACAAGACCTTTCTGAATATATAAAAATGTCTAGGTTTACTTGCTGAAATAATGGACAAGTAATAAAAGAATGCCTCATAGGCAATTCTAGTTACTTTATTTAATTAAAATAAAAAGGTTAACCTTATTAAATTGTGACACCACATTAAATCACATTCCCATGTACTGAAATATGTGGTGATGACATGCATCAACATGATCCCATGTTTAAGTTGGAGAATATTAAATCTTAAGTAGTTTTTCAATGAGTAGAAATTACTTTTCCAAAATAAAATAAATAAGTCAAGTTCTTTGATGATTGTAATGTTTGTTATGATCCTAGATCATCTAGTGAAAACCTTGGTGTGATAAATGAAAGTAGTTAAGTATTGTTTGGTGACTGTGCACCTCGTATTTATTTATAGACGCTAGTACCGACAAAGGATACGAGGAGGAAGGAGAATACTACGAAGAGGAAGCAGAGGAGAACTTCAACCACTGCTCTGCACAAGGGAAGCCTCACTATACAAGTTGACTTAGGAAGCTAACACTTGCAACTTTGCAAGCTTATACTAATATCTTAGCAAGCTACTATCTTAGCCAGCTAAGCTAAACAATGCAAGTTTTACTTCCAAGCTTACACCACTTGATACCCCATCCTAGTTTTATTTGCAAGCTTAGTTATTTTTATCTTTATCAAAGCTTTCTATTTTAATTTATTTAGTGATTTGTAGATTTTGGAAAGATATTTAAAGGTAGTATAAAGGGCATAAAACTTGGCCTAAGTTAGATAATCTTGATGTCATCCTGAGGCATGAGATTGAACTTAGATCATTCACCCTTGATTACCACCCCTCATTAGTGTTTACCCCCACTTGTAGATGCTAGTGCTAAGCATAAAACTTGATCACTTTAGATGGGAATACTTGGTGAAAATGGTTATGAAAAACTTAGAATGATGAGTCATTCTACTAAAATGTTTTGACATGTGTTCTTGAACACCAGTTAATTTTGATGATGAAAATGTTGAGGCATGAGCCTTAGCCCTTTATAAAACTGATGGTTGTCTGGATGCGATATCATTCCTATATTACCGTACAACCACAATACCCGAAATTTGGGTAGGGATTGACTGGAAATTTATATACCTTAGTATGGGTTCCCTTGCGGCCAAGGTTTGAGCTGAGGCTACCTTGTGAAGATTGTCCACCTATGTAGTTCCCAAGATGGTAGTTGGTCATGGTTGGGAGGCCAAACGCATAGGAGAGGTGCCTATACTAGGGCGTGTAATTGAAAGGTTAGGATTGATTATCCGCATACTGAGTATGGATAATTCAGGATTGTTCCTGACGGATGTATCGAATGTTGTGGTGAAAGTGTACCACCTCTGTAGAGTGTCAAACTATTCGAATAGCCGCGTCCGTGGTTATGGACAGTTGGAGTGTCCATACTGTTTCGTCATCATATGTTTTCAAAATGACTTGTGAAATGATTCATGAATTGACTTGACCACAATAGGGTTGTGATATGAAATTCAACTTCCCTCTTAGGTGTTATAAAACTTTCTACTAGCTTTCTTTTCTTCTGAACTCAGTTAAGGTAAATCTGGCTTTTTGCAAAACAACCTAGAGTTTAGTAGTCCTGTTCATACCCACTTCACTTGTTAGTATTAGTTTGCGAGTACTTAAAGAGTACTCATGGCTTTGTCCCTGGCTATTCCCGTGGCCAGACTATGAGGAGGACTATCAAGAGGATGGACAACAGGAAAGTTACGACAACTAGGATCATCTCCCATCGTCAGCATTACCTGTGACCATGAAGACGGAGCCTCGCCTATGCTACCGTTATTATTACGTTATTCCGCTGCTATGATTATATTAAGACTGGACCATGTGATCCTTTATTTGTTGTAAGACCTTATGTATGGTTTGTAATGGATGATGTACTGTGATATCCAATATGTTATGTCTCACAAAAATGGTAATCTCGGGATTGCGATGTATGGCATAACAGGCATCTGGGATTAAAAATCCGGGTGTTGACAAGTTGGTATCAGAGCCATCCTGACCATAGGAGACCCTAGTTTAGAATGGACGTCTGAATCAAAAACCTAGTTTCAAAACCAAGGAAGTGAGTATTTTTTAAAACCTATTCTGATTCTTATCACTTAGACTCTTTCATGAAAATTCATGCTCCTCAAAAATTCTTGCAAACTTACATAAAATTTGACACACTTGATCACTCTACTAATTTCCTCATCCTATATTCTTATAGATGGATGTGAAGTATAGCATGTTCTATCAGTTAGGGAATGGAGGAGATCTCATCTTTGAGCGTGACCTGGACCAGCTTTCAGAACTTCTGGAGCGTCCGCACCCTGAGTTCTTCGGAGCTCAGCTGAACGATCAGGAAGGAGAGGAGTTGCAATGGCTGATTGTTGCAAGTATCCGAGGAAAGATTGAAGCCCCCACCTCCGAGGTAATTCAGTTCACCATGCTAGTAAAGGATCGCCAATCAAGAAGATCTTGCCCGTCTGTGTGGGCATAGCTTCAATCAGATCAAGGGTACCCGCTTTGAGTTCTGCCCAAGGCGTGATGTTATGGGACAGCCGCTGGAGGCACCATATCACCCTGAGCTGAAGAACCAAGTGGACCACCTCAGCTTCATGATGTATGACCGACAGAAGGAGTTAGACAATGCCTGCTCCTCGGCCAACCACAAGTACGCCATTGCTTCCCAGAAGGATCAGACCATTGCCATGCTAGTAAAGGATCGCCAATCTCGCCGCTGTCAGCTCGACAAGAAGGAGCGCATCATTGCCTGTCTTTTCCACAGGATCACAGAGTTGGAGGAGACCATGCACGAGAGGGATATGCAACTCGAGGAGAGGGAGAATGTAGGGGAGGAAATTGTGGAGACCCCTACTCCTACCTCAGCAATGATGATGAATTTCTGGAGGATTAGGCCATGGACTTCTTCACCGACGAGGATGACTTCGCCTTCATTGATGATGATGAGGATGATGAGGACACCGACTCCAAGGAGTAGTAGCACTTGAGCACTAGCGTTAGTGAGTTGTATTCGGTCCCACTGTATCTTAGTTTCCCAGAATGGTTCTTAAAACCATCTGTTTTCCTTATGGTAAGTGTTTGTATCGTGTGCTATGAATGAATGAAAATCAATTTGCTAGAAAAATTTGAGTCAAACCTTGAAAACCTTTCAAAAACCCTGAACCTTAGAAATTTCCTGTCACATCCCAATTTTTTTTCAAATTTTGAAATGTGAAAAATAAATAAACAAAAGAAATAATTCTTGAAATTTAGGGTAAAAAGAAACTTTTTGTTTCTAAATGAAAACATCAAAACCCTTCTTGAACAAAATTTGAAAGAAAAGGGAATCCAACAAAATTTCAATAAAGTGAAATGCATTCATCAATGAATGTATCTTGAAATTTAAACACTTGGAAAAATAAACCAAAACCCTAAAACCCTAATGGAAGAAAATCATTTCCAAGATCTCTCTAAGACTATGGATTTGATCCATATAAAAATTTATCAAAAAACATTTATAAATGATCAAAAATTATAAACAAAAATATTATAAAACCATAGAGATTGGTTTCATTTAATTTGGAACATGGATAAAAACTTATGAATTTTATAAAATAAAAGAAAATGAATTCCAAGGCTAATAAATATCCTAAATAAAATCAATACCAATTTGTGAGAAAAGTAATCCTCAAGGGATTTAAAAAGATAAACAAATATTAAATAAAATTATACAAATTGGAATCACCAAGTTTGGATCTATAAATAAAAAGATATGGATTTTATAAGGAAAAGAAAGAAATAAATAAATAAGAAATGTGTAAAAGCCAAATTAAATCTTGTCCAAATCCATAAACAAATGAAACTTTATTGAATAATAAAAAGAAAAAAATATTATTTAAATAAAACTATATGGACTTTGAACCATACTCAATTTTATTTAAATAAAGACAATTTACCTAATCTGAATAATAAATCCCAATAAAATTATTTAAGAGACAATTTAAACCTTGAGTTAAATCCATAAGCAAATGGAATAAAGATAATCCAATTAAAATAAAGGGATAAAGAATATTCAAATAAAAACATAGGGGATTAAACCATATTTAAATGGAGATAAATCCCTAATGTAAATTATTAATCAAATCATGAGAAAATAATAAAGTGGAATTTGCCAAAGTTAATTAAAAGTTATTTAATTAACTTAAAAAGAATAAAAGTATTATATGAATAAAATTTATATGGGTTAATACCTATTTGATTTTATTTGAATAAAGACAAATGCTCAATTTAAATGAATAATAAATCATATTAAAATATTTTAAATAATTCAAAGTGAATTATTTAACATACTAATAAATAAGTAAAACCTAATGAAAAAGGTTTGGTAAAAATTGGAATTCAAATATAAGTTTTAAAACCATATTTAAAATCTTATTTAAATAAAGACAAGTGACTAAATCAAATAAATATTAAACAATAAAATGAATAAAAGAAATTATTCTAAATGGACTTTAAAACACATTAAATAAACAATAGTAACCTACTGAAAAGTTTTGATAGATATTTAAATTCAAACAAGTATTTGAATCATTTGAATAAATTAAAAACAGAAAATAAAAACAGAAAAAGAAAAGAAAACAGAAGGAGAAAAAAAATCAACCCAGCTAAACCTAACCTAGCCCAGTTGAGTTCCTGGCCCAACTAGCAGCCCACCTCCCTCTCTCGCGAAACTTTTTCTCACTCACACCTCTACCCACACAGCCACTGACAGCGAGGCCCCACTGTACCCTCCACTCACTCGCTGACAATGCTGCCCCACAACCAGATTGTCGTCTCCACCCCCGCAGACCCGTTCATCCCCAAAATTCCGTCGCCGTTTCCTGCCTTGATTCGCGCCATTAATTCGCGATAACGCCGTGCTAATTCTACCCTGCGACCACACTTACTTACTCCCCTCTGCCCCCTCTTTGTTTTCCCTCAAACACCACGCCACAAACGCCACCAGGCTTCTCCAATTCATCCTCTCACCGCACTGCCTCCGACGCCACTCCGGTGACGATTCCGACCATCCCTCACCTCCCCTTGCTCCCTGGCACCTACTAGTGTGTTCCCCATCCTCTCACGCACCTGCCCACGGACCCAGCTCGCTCGCGCGTGGCCTAAAATATCGTCTTCGTCAATGTCAACTTGCCACCGTCCTCGGCTTCGACTCCGGTGACCGTCCCCGGTAATCCCTGAGCACCCCCTCCTCTCTAGTTGACGCACGCCTACTCTCCTCACTTGCGCGCATCTAACAACACCATTTGTTTTCCTTAGCACGGTCCATAACTTCGCCAATGACAACAACCCGAGCACACCGTCATCAGCAACATCTCCGGCGAGCAATCCCCAACGCCACCGTGCGCCCCTGTCCCTGCGGCGACCATGTCGAGAATCAGCTCAACCCTGCGAGACTGGTAATACCCTCCTCCCTGTCCCTCGCTTCCTGGAATGTCCGGACCACCTGCCCGAGTGCGCCATCGCTGTCCACCGTCGCAGCGCCGCCAATTCTTGGTTATTTGGATTAGGGCCGTTAGATCTTGATCTTGAGGACAGGATATAACCACTTAAGTGAATTGGTATGATTAGATCAGAGCCGCACAATGCCCTTTTAATCCAACGCACCGCCTCAGTCGATCCCAACGAAGCTGTATCGCCCACTGAGGTTAAGACACGTGGCCTCTGTTTTGTTTTAAAAACAGAAACATTTCTATTAGACATTAGATTTTGTAAAATTCATAACTTTAGATCTACACGCCAAAATTTGCAAATTTTATATCATTGGAATCAGGTAAAAGAAATCTTTGCAACCATGCCCTTATTTTAGCATTTTGCCTCGGGAAAATAGGGTGTTTTGCAGAAACACTTCTAGGCTTATTTGGTGTATAAAATTTATTCTAAAGATGATTTCAGAGTAATTTTTTTGCAAATGGTTTGTTTTGAACGTACTGACTATAAAAACCAACTTTTGGATTTAAAAGTATATTTTGTGACACTAAGGAATTATTACTTGAATAAAAGCATTTCTAGTAAAACAAAAATATTTGCTATGGTTTAAAAATACTTTTTGAGTAAAACCTTTTGAAATGGTTTGATTTAAACTCTCTGACCCTAAACACTAAGTTTTGGATTTAATAATGTATTTGATGAACCCTAGAAAATTATTACTTTGATTTAAATCATTTCTAACAAAACAAAAATGATTTAAATGGCCCATTTTCACTAACTTGATTTAAAATGGTTTTGCCACTTTTATAGATGACCAATAGGTATTTTAAAATGTTTATAACCTTATTAGGAACCACTTTTCCAATAAAACAATCTTTTGCATGCTTGCATGCATTGTTTTGTATTCTTTATTTTATGTGGTGAATTGTTTGAATGTTAGTTTGAATTTGTGCCTTGATTGAATTGTACTAAACTTTGAAGAGTGTGGCCATTTCAAGATCAAGGAGTGAACCTATATTCTCTACTAAAAAGGAAAGTGGTTCTTCATACTTTTGTCCCATTATTTTCACTATGCATTAGATGATGCCTTAGTAGAATTTTCCCTAAGTTAAGATTCTTGCTACTATTATGCTTAGCATATCTAGTAGAAAACAAGGGTGGATTATATTCATGCTATGAAATATTTCTAAGACAATGACTTGTGTTTTGTTTAATAAAACAACTATGTGAATGAATCACCTGGGTGGAATGGTAATTGCTTGGATGGATTTTTTGTTGAGTGCTTACCAGGGCCCCATTTTCATGGCCTACCCTGTGTATCTCACTTGTGGAATGCCACCCAAGAACAAAGAGATTTGAGATGTCAAATGTTGAGAATCTTCAAGTGCAGCCACATGGCATTATGGGGTCTCCCTGGATCATATAGGTTGCAATAACTTAGCCAGATGGACAGTTGGTGGTAGGGGGTGATAGGTTTGGAGCGCGTCCATTTTGGTCTAAGGGAAGGCTTCTGAAAGATCTTGTCTCGATGCATGTCGAGTCTTGTGGGGAAAGTGCACCACCTCTCGAGAGAGTAAATCTAAGTACTTATCCGTATCCCCGGAAATGGACAATTTGAGCATCAAGACATGGAAGCTATCAAGGATATCCTCATCCCAAATTCTAAGTTAAAAGCTTGTGGTTGAACAAGGGTAAAGGATCACCAATTTTCATTGGTAGATGCTTTGGGTGATTTTGACAAACAAAAACTTAGTGTTTTCAAATGATAAGAAAAATCTATTTTGAGCAAAGCAAGCCTAAGCTCCACTTAGCCAAATGCATATAGATGATAGATACCACTATTTTACCATAGTATCACTTGCCAATACAATTCAAATGTATTGACCCTTGTGGCTGTAACTTATTATGTTGTAGGTTTGTTTGATGTTAGTGAAGTGTGTTGAATAGGATTACAAGTCTACAACCGTCATGATTGCCTGTGGCACTTTGAAGATGAAGGACTCCATGCTATATAGTTATTTTTGCTGCATTGTAATGAGATAGCCAAATGAGCTATGTAAGATGTAATGAATTATTTTATTCATGGTTATAAAGTTTTATTATGACCTTTGTTTCTTGATATTACATCTTAAACTTTGGATGCTAGCTATTGATCCAGGCACTAGCATTGTAAACACAGGGATCTCTACCTTATCAGGTTGGGACCTCTACATTTCCCTCTTTTCTCATGATGTATCTCAATCTTCAGATGCCTCGCGGAGGAAGCACTTCATCCCCGGACCCAATATTGCAAATCTTGCAAATGTTGGTTTCTGACCGCGAGGCTGAAAGACCCAAACGTCAAGCCGACTTAGCCACCCTTCACCACATAGCTCAAATGGCCAACAACAACAACCAAGGCCATGGAAATCAGGACAACCATGGATCAAAGCTCAAGAATTTCCAGAACACCAATCCACCCATCTTCACTAAGTCTGAAGATCCCCTAGATGCTGATGATTGGCTGCAAACCATGGAGAACAACTTGGAAGACACATGAGTGGATGCTAATGAGAAGGTACTGTTTTCCACCCACTACCTGGCCGGAGATGCAAGAGCTTGGTGGAACAGCGTTTGCGCCATGAATGGAGGACAGATGATGACTTGGGAGGAATTCAAAGTCAAGTTTAGCAGAACCCATGTGCCACCATGTTTGATCAAGAGGATGAGAGATGAATTCAGGGAACTGAAGCAAGGAAGGATGACCGTAGTTGAGTACCATGACAAATTTTTGTCATTGGATAGGTATGCACCGGATGAGATTGACACTAAACCTAAGGAAGGAGAGATTCCTGAATGGTCTGCATGATGAGATGCAGACAGTCTTAGTCAACATTCCTTTTGCTGACATTGAAGCCTTAGTGGACTCTGCCATTCAGATGGATGGCAAGATCAACCAAGTGAATGAGAACTGCAAGCGTAGAATGATGCATCAACCAGGAACCCATCATACCCTAAAGTATCGCCCCAACCCATCTCCAGGATTTAGCCCCAAGAACCAATAGAGCCCCGATGAACCGTCCGACCTACCACAACCATGGAGGAGGAAACCCAAGGCCCATAGGAAATCACAACAACCCCGACAACCCCAGCAATTTCAAACGCGCCCCACCGAAGTTCAACAACAACAATGTTGCCACCAACACCAATACTGCCCCAAGGACTGGAAGCAATATTGTCCCTGTTGCAGCAAAGGACAAGTCTCAGGTGACTTGTAATGAATGTGGAACCAAGGGTCACTATTCCAATGAGTGCCCCAAGAAGATTGCCGCAGCCCCCAATGCAAATACCCCAGCTCAGCAACAACGTCGTGTTCAGCTTGGAAGAAGGTTTGCCCTAGGAAATTCGCTCAACCGCAACGGCCATCTCTTTCTCATGCATGCTGAAGAAGCCCAAGAAGCGCCAGATGTCTTGCTGGGTATGTTTTCTATTAACTCAATACTTGCAAGAGTGTTGTTTGATTCTGGAGCATCGCACTCGTTTTTTACCGAAGAATTTTCATGCACTAATAAGATTCAACCAACCAAATTGAAGGATGTTATGATAGTTCAAATACCTGGTTCAATCACCAAAGCTAGACAAAATTGCAAGGCTGTGCCTATCCGAATCCATGGCATAGATTTTTATGATAATCTAATAGTACTCGAAACTAAAGGTTTGGAAGTAGTACTATGAATGGATTGGATGTCGAAACATAAAGGATTAATCGACTGTGCCAAGAAAGCCATAACCATGACCAGTACAGCCGGAATATCAGTAGAGCATGTATTTGAGACCTTGCCCCGTTAATTCAAGTGCAACAAGAGTCTAGCCCAACCAACCATTGACCAAGTGAGAATAGTCTGTGAATACCACGATGTATTTCCAGATGTTTTGCCCGGTATGCCCCCAGATTGGGATATCGAGTTTATCATTGAACTAATCCCTGGAACCAGACCCGTAGCTCAGAGACCATATATTATGAACCCATCTGAATTAGTGGAACTGAAGAAGCAACTGGATTCTATGCTAGAGATAGGATTGATTCAACCAAGTGCGTCGCCATGGAGATCACTTGTCTTATTTGTGGACAAGAAAGATGGAGGTAACCGTTTGTGTACAGATTATCGAAAGTTGAATGATGTCACCATCAAGAACAAGTACCTACTACCGAAGATCGAAGACCTGTTTGACCAGTTGACTGGTGCCAAAGTGTTTTCTAAGATTGATCTTAGAACTGGCTATCATCAACTCAAGATTCGCGCAGAGGATATTCCAAAGATTGCCTTTACCACCAGATATGGATTGTATGAATACACTTTCATGTATTTTTGATTAACCAATGCCCCCGCTTATTTCATGAATCTCATGAATATGATTTTTATGGACTTCCTAGATAAGTTTTTCGTTGTTTTCATCGAAGACATTCTGATCTATTCCAAATCAGAAGAAGAACATGAGCTACACCTAAGGACCATCCTTGGAACACTTAGGGAGCATCAGTTGTATGCCAAGTTTAGCAAATGTGAATTCTGGTTACAGGAGGTAGGATTCCTCGGACATATTGTATCAGTCGGAGGAATTGCCGTTGACCCTGCAAAGGTGAAGGATGATGAAGATTGGCAAGCCCCAACCACTCAAACCCAATTTCGTGCATTTCTCAGATTAGCGGGATATTACCGCAAGTTCGTAGAAGTATTCTTGAATATCGCAAGACCCATGACCCAATTGTTGAAGAAGGATAAGAAGTTCAAATGGACGGACAAATGTGAAGCGAGTTTTCAAGAACTCAAGAAGAGATTGATTTCAGCCCCAATCTTAATCATGCCGGATATTACGAAGCCCTTTGATGTGTATTGTGACGCATCCAAGATCGGTCTCGGATGTGTGTTGATGCAAGAAGGCAAAGTAATATCTTATCTATCCCGACAGCTGAAGCAGCATGAGCAGAATTATCCTACCCATGATCTTGAACTAGCAGCTGTAGTTTTAGCCCTGAAGACATGGAGGCATTACCTTATGGGAAACCGTTGTGAGATTTATTCAGATCACAAGAGCCTGAAGTATATATTCACTCAGAAGGAGCTGAATATGAGGCAGAGAAGATGGATAGAGCTAATCAAAGACTATGATATGGACATTCACTATCACCCCAGTAAAGCCAATGTGGTAGAAGATGCCCTTAGCAGATTGTCGTGCCACTTGAACTCCATGATTCTGAAGGAGCAACCAAGTTTGCACAAGGAAATAGAAGATTTTAGAATGGAATTAGTAAGTGAAGGATTTTTGGCTAGCATTGAACTTCAACCCACTTTGATCAGTCAGATCAAGGAGTCACAGAAAGGAAATGCTAGTATCGACGGAATCAAACATCGTATCGGTACAGGAAAGGTACCTGGATTCACAAAGATGAAGAAGGAGTTGTGGTACAAAGGACGTATCTGTGTACCAGCTGACTCAGAGTTGAAGCAAGATCTTTTCAAAGAAGCCCATGATACTCTTTATTCTATCCACCCCGGAGGGAAGAAGATGTATCAGGATTTAAAGGAGCAATTTTGGTGGCATAAGATGAAGAGAGAAATCGGAAGCTACATCGCCAAGTGTGATATTTGTCAGAGAGTGAAGGCGGGACATCAGAGACACGCATGACTGTTGCAACCACTGTAGATTCCGAAATGGAAATGGGATTCAGTTGGAATGGACTTTATCACCGGATTGCCTACTTCTAGTAGGGGAAATGACTCTATTTGGGTCATAGTTGATAGATTGTTCAAAGTCGCTCATTTCTTACCATTCAAGACCACCTACAAGAGATCGAAGCTAGCGGAGTTGTACATTGCTAGAATCGTCAGTTTGCACGGAGTCCCCAAGAACATAGTGTCGGATCGAGGAACTCAGTTTACCTCGAGATTTTGGAAGAAAGTCCAAGAAGGATTAGGAACCCGACTAGATTTCAGCACAGCTTATCACCCTCAGACAGACGGACAAACGGAGCGAGTAAATCAAATGCTCGAAGATATGTTGAGAGCCTGTGTTCTAGAGTATGGATCTAAATGGGAAGATTGTCTGCCTTTCGCAGAAATTTCCTACAACAATAGTTATCAAGCCAGTTTGCAAATGGCCCCATTTGAATTCATGCATGGAAGGAAGTGTTGTACCCCTTTGAATTGGTTGGAAGTAGGAGAGAGTCGGATTTTCAGACCCGACATCCTACGAGAATCAGAAGAGAAAGTTCACAAGATCCATGAGCACCTCAAGACCGCCCAATCTAGATAGAAGAGTTATGCCGACAAGAGACATCGAGACCTCTCTTTCAATATCGGAGATTTTGTGTATCTAAAAGTGTCGCCTTTGAAAGGAATGCAACGTTTCCAGCTCAAAGGAAAGTTAGCCCCCAGATATATCAGACCCTTCAAGATTCTTAATCGTCGAGGATAAGTATCATATCAACTGGAACTGCCAGAGGAGATGTTAGCCGTGCATAATGTGTTCCATATATCGTTACTTTGCAAATGCCTAGAAGTACTGGAGAAGACCGAAGTTTTCAAGAATATTGATCACAGGACCATAGAGATCAACGATGACCTGATGTATCCCGAAGTACCCATCCGTATTTTGGAGGAAGATTTCAGAAACACCAGGACCTGAAGCATCAAATTTTTCAAGATCCAGTGGAGAAACCACACTAAAGAGGAAGCTACCTGGGAACGAGAAGACTACATCAAGACGGAGTTTCCCGATCTCTTTAAATCATAGTTGTCTTTTTCTTCTTTCTCAAATCTCGGGACAAGATTTTGTTTAAGGAGGGAAGGTTTGTAACATACCAAAGATATTGATCAAGGATTATCAAATTCCAACCACCAAAATTAGGATTAACAAAAATTTGGTTAATTAAAATCATATGAATGCATGTGTGTATGTGATGATTGTATGAATGCATGAATGGACTTGTGTGATTAATCTAAATAGCAAGGAATGGTTTAAAGATGAAAACAACATCATCTAAATCAAATCCAAGAATAAACAACTCAAGAAAAAATTAAAAAACTAACCAAATAAGCAAATGGTCATTTTTGCCAATCTTGCTCACTAGGCCACTTTGAGTGTTTCTAGTCCAAAATTTCAAACAGAAACAATTCCATTTCTTATGACCCCTTGCTATACCAAGTAAAAGTGAACCAAAGCCCACATTTCAAACTTATATAAATATTTGGCAACTTGATTCAAATGACAATTAAAAATTGAATCTTTAACATATGTGAAGATTGATGACCCACAAGTATAGGGGATCACAACAGTCTTTGCGGGTAGTATTACCCAATTTATTGATTCGACACAAGGGGAGCCAAAGAATACTTGCAAGACTTAACAACTGAGTTGTCAATTCAGCTTCACCTGGAAATAGTTCTAGCTCACATAAGTTTATCAGTAGCAACAATTTGTAGTAGCAACAGCAAAGCAACAACAACAACAAAATAGGAGCATAGTAACAGTAACGGTAACAGTGGGATTCGAGTGCAGTAGGCATAGGTATGGATGGATGGGCATGGCATGGATGAGTCTAAACATGTAACTTCAAGATCTAGGGCATTGCAGATAAATAATAACAAGCAGCCAAGTACTAAACAATCCTAGGCATGTGCTCCATATATAGTCATACGTGCTCGCAATGAGAACTTGCACAACATCTTATGTCCAGCCAGCCCGTGGCAGCGGGGCCTCTAGGGAACAACTGGCAATTAAGGTGCTCCTTTTAATAAAGCACCGGAGCAAAGCATTAACACTACATGAACACATGTGATCCTCACACCACAGCCATCCCCTCCGGTTGTCCCAATTATTATCACTTTGGGGCCTTTGGATCCGGACAATGATATGTGTACACAACTTGCAGATAAGATCACAAACAAATACTATCATAATGATTCAATAATAAGTTTAGATCTGAGATCACGGCACTCGGGCCCTAGTGACAAGCATTAAGCACAACAAGTTGCAACAAAGCCAAAAGGCACTAATAGAGATACTAGGCACTATGCCCTAACAGATTTTATTTGATTACATGATAGAACTCATCCAATCCCTACCATCCCCAAGCCAACAACGGGGGATTACTCACTCATGGATGAGGGAAACATCGGTGGTTGATGGAGATGCGTTGGTGATGACAAAGGCGATGATTCTCTCCAAATTCCCCGTCCCGTCGGGGTGCCAGAACGGAGTTTCTGGATCCGAATCTTGGTTTCTGGTGGCGGCGGCGGAGCGGAACTCTTTCTAGAAAACTATCGAACCCCCCTCGGTTTTTAGGTCGAGAGGCAACTTATAGGCATAGAGGGAGGCCGAGGGGGTGCCTGGGGTGGCTGCACCCCCCCAGGCATGGCCAGTGGTGGGCCCGCGCCTGGCATGGGTGTGGGCCCCCCATGCTCCTTCTCCATCTCGCCTTCTGGGTCCGTGGATCTTCTGGTGAAATATAATTTTTGGCATATTTTCCGGGATTTTTCCTGATAGTTCATTTTCTGCACAAAAACAAGACACCAAGGTAATTCTGCTGAAAACAGCGTCAGTCTGTGTTAGTTGTATCCAAATCACACAAGTTTAGAGGAGAAACAATAGCAAACTCTTCGGGAAAGTAGATACGTTTTGGACGTATCAACTCCCCCCAAGCTTAGCTTATTGCTTGTCCTCAAGAAATTCAGTTGAAAACTGAGTGTGATAAAAGAACTTTCACGAACACTTTGCTTCATATGATGTAAATATTCTCAGCACAGGAGTAGATGCTTAGACAATTCATAATAAAGATTATGAAACTAAGTCTACTCAATAGTCATTTCAAGCTATGAAGAGAAACCAACTCAATAATAATAAGTAGCATGAAACACAAACATAAGCAACATTGCAATGCAAATAGTAAGGTATAATAGAGTGGTATCTCGCTTGCCTTTGTTTGAAGAGCACAATATAAATGCCAAGGCACCTCTGAAGTTCAAGTGAAGACTAGAAGTAAAAATATCAGAGATACATGCATCAAAGTCATGACATAATCAACCAAGTTTTGTAACAAACACAAGAATGACAACTATGCTCTCAAGAAGGTGCTCATAGAATAAGTGGTGACTCAACAAGGTTGTGAAAAAAGTTTTGAAAAGGTTGAATGGCTTCCTAATGCTGAAAGGAACATACTCATTAGCTTTGAGCTCTCATTGCCCCTAGCATAGGCATCTTCATATGGTTAAGGTGAAAGTGAGGTCCACTCTGAATTATATGCTTGACAGACTATAAACTAGAAATCCCAAGTCCCTTGAGTACGAGGGCCGCTCCGCATGCTACTCAACTTTGGTCACCTGAAAGTTCTTGTCATTGTAAATACATGCATATCATAGAGAACCACCAACAGGGTACCCCTTGCACATGATACATGAGCTATCCCGTGATCAAAATAACAAGGCAAGCAGACAATGAGCATCTCAGCAATCTTTTTATTTACCATATGCATAGCTTTTTATTGAGGATGCTTCATAGATGCTCATTATGGTGATGCTGCAAGTTTCCACCATGATTAGGCATGGCTTAGGCTAGCGGCCCAGGCGTTTCTCTAACACAATGTATAAAGTCCATGAACTCACAAGCTCCCCTTTTATTTCACATCGTCGACATTCGTAAACAAAAGAGCAAAGTATCAACTGGATAGGATATCCAAAAAAGTGTTGAAAGCGTTCCCCGTGACAGCACGGTTCTGCTGACTCCCAGCATATAATTTGCAAGCATATAACTTTCATGGACTAGTCACAATGGTTCAGGATTATTAAGTGCAAGGAATAAAGTGTGCCATCAAGTTCGTGAGAGCTTTACTAACTAATTTTCGCAAAACAGACAAACATTTTATTTTGGAAGAAAACACGGCATATTGAATATGCACTGAAATAGAAAACGATGCTAATAGGTAGGTATGGTGGACACAGCTGGCAATATTGGTTTTAGGGAGTTGGAAGCACAGGTAGAGCTCATACTTAGTGCAAGTGAAGGCTATCAAAAGAGAGGGAGCGACAAACGAGAGGGCAATGATTGTCATAATCATGCTTGCAACAAAACAAGACTAATTATGGCATGAAAGTGATACAAGAACTCTGAGGCAAAATAAATCATCGAGGCTTACTGACTATTGATTATTCATATGCATGCGTGAGCATGTGCCAAGTCGATTCACATGAATAGTCAGAGGAGGATACCACAATATCATACCAAAATATGAATAAAACAATGCAAGCAAACATTCATATGACATGCTACAAACTATTAGCAAGCTGGAGCTAATCAAAGACAAGCAAGAACTACTAAGCATTCATAATGACATACACCTTACACAAACAGGCTAAGCATGCTCACAATGATGAGTATATGTACAAAAATAAAACAAATAGAGTTCATTACCAGCCTCTTACCACACCTCGAGTTGTCTTAATCTTCATTATTGCCCTTCACTTGTGTGACTTGAATAATAACATGAAACCAAAATCCACTGAGGACAGCTGAACCCTGCAAAGAACTCACAAAACCAAATAAGAACAATAATTCTTTTTGGTGTTTTCGATTTTTTAAAGAAAGCAAACAAAGCAAAAACAAGTAAAGCAAAAACAAACCAAACAAAGCAAAATCTTTTTGGATTTTTCTTTTAAGGCAAACCAAAGCAAAGAAACAAAGAAACAAGCCAAGATAAACAACGAAAATATTTTTGGTATTTTTGTGTTTTTGAGAAAGAATCAACAAGAACCAAAAACAAAGCGAAATAATGGATATACAAAGAACCGACTGAACATGATATATATAAATGAGTGTGATGTTGGTATACCTCCCCCCAAGCTTAGGCTTTTGGCCTAAGTGGGGATCAATCCCATGGTGTCCAAGAGGATGCACCTCCGTAGTATGTCGAGGAAGCTCCCTCGTCCTATCCTATTATGAGCTCGAGGACTCCCCCTAGTGTACCGCGGGGTCATATGAGGGTGCTTCCTCCTGATAGTGCCCATAGAAGTTAAGGGAGCGCAGCAACTCATCCATCCCCGCCTTCGAGCGTGACAAAGGTCCCTGAGAAATACTGAACAAAGTGGTTTGGGGTAGAGGGATCTCTCTCTCTTCCCCATCAATAAACAGCATTCTATAAACCAAGTTCTCAAGGGTAGAGCCAGTAGTGACAAAGTGATGTGCCTTCATGGAAGCAAGATCAAGCCCCTGAGGAGACAAAACTGTATCATGTGGATCAACAGCAATGTTCAAGGCAGTAGCAATACGAGTAGCAATAATTCCCCCATAAATGGGTCCCTTAGCAGCTAAGCGACGAGCAATGAGAGAACCAAGATTATACTTATCTTCATTGTTGAGCGCAGCAGCTAAGAAGGCTAATTGATAGTTGGAAATATTACTAGTGTTCTCCCTACCAAGAACACTGGTGGCAAGATAGTAGGCAAAGTACCTGATGGCTGGGAGTTGAATAATCTTTATCTTTCCCCGTTGAGCTCTGCGGTCATGATCATTGGTTATTCCTCGGTAAATCTCCAACAAATCAGCGGGTAGAGCTGTAATCTTTTTTGCTGACCCAGATGTACAAAGTCCCATGGCCTTACAAAATTGCTTCAAAGTCATAGAATGAGCCCTGCCATAAATTTTGAAAGACACAGCTGGCTTGAACACGCTGTTAGTAAAGGAGAAACTTTCCACATATTTTTTGGTGAGCGTGGCATGTTGTGCGCTCTCATCCTTCATGTAACTTGTTAGTCCAACCTTCCGAACCAAAGTCATAAAATCATTAATAATCCCAGCAGCCCGCAATAAAGTTTCGCAAGGAAAGATGGAGGGGTGCGCATCCCCTTCATCTCCCTCATCACCAAATCGCGGAGTAATGAGATCCTCATTGTATGAGGGTCTAGTACTGGTGGATGACCTTAGAAGCCTTGCCCTTCTAGGTGCATCACTCTTTAATTCTCCAAATGTATAGTTGTCCATGACCTTTCTTTAATTCTGAAATTTTTAGACAAACATCAAACCAAGTGATTTCTAAGTTGATAAATGATGAGCAACTACTATAGGAACTTGCTAGAGGACTACACATGCATCAAAATAAAGTTTCTAAGCATAGAACAAGCATGCAAGCTCAAACAACCTGTTACCTATAGCAGCAAAATACTCAAGATACAATCTACCAATCTGTAGAGGTAGTGTCCCAACCTTTACACAATATAAGGTGGTGTCCCCTGTGTTTACAATGCTAGTCCCTGGATCAATAGCTAGCATCCACAGTTAAGATGTAATATCAAGAAACAAAGGTCATAATACAACTTTATAACCAGGAATAACATAATTTTATTACATCTTACATAGCTCATTTGGCTATTACATTACATTGCAGCAGAAATCTATAAGCATGGGGTCCTTCATCTTCAAAGTGCCACAGGCAGACATGTTGGTTGTAGACTGTGTAATCCTAATCAATCAATCCTCACTAAAAACAATCAAACCTGCAACATAACAAGTTACAGCCACAAGGGTCAATACATTTCAATTGTATTGGCAAGTGATACTATGGTAGTATAGTGGAGTCTATCTTCTATATGCATTTGGCTAAGTGGAGTTGAGGCTTGCATTGCTCAAAATAGATTTTCCTTATCATTTTGAAAATACTAAGTTTTTGTTTTGACAAAATCTTTTCCAAGGCAACTCTCAATCAAAGATTGAAGATTTCAAATAACCCTTGTTCAAACAACAAGATTTTAACTTAGAAATTTGAATGATGAGATTCTTGATTGCTTCCATGTCTTGATGCTCAAATTGTCCTTTACCAGGGACATGGCTAAGCACTTAGATTTTACACTCTGCAGAGGTGGTGCACTTTCCCCACAAGACTTGGTTTCCCAAGACAAGATCTTTCAGAAGCCTTCCCTTAGACCAAAATGGACGCGTTCCAACCTATCAAGCACTACCACCCTCTGTCCATATGGCTAAGTTCTTGCAACCTATATGATCATGGCAGAGCCCATATTGCCAAGTGGTTGCACTTGAAGCTTCTCAACATTTGACATCTCAAATCTCTTTGTTCCTGGGTGGCCATCCACAGGTGAGATACACAAGGTTCACCAGTCCCCTGGCCTTGTGTAACCACTCAACCAAAAACCACCAAGCAAGTCCCATTCCACCCAGGTGATTCATTAACTTAGTTGTTTATTTAAACAAAACACAAGTCCTCAGACTTAGAAATTTTTCCATAGTGTGAATATATATTCCACCCATGTTTTCTATTAGCTAGGCTAAGCTGGATAGTAGTAGGAGTTGTAACTTAGGAAAAATCCTACTAAGGATTCATCTACTAGGTTTTCCTATAGCAAGGTTTATACTTAGCAAAATCCATGAAAGTTTTACTTAGAGAAAATCACTAATGCATAGTGAAAGTAATGGGACAAAAAGTATGAAGCATCACTTGCCTTTTTGGTAGAGTATGGGTTCACGCCTTGTCCTTGCAACAATCACACTCTTCAAGTCACTACAAATCAATCAAGCAAGGCACAAGTTCAATCTACCAATCAAGCAAAACAACACATAAAATGACAAAGTCAAAGTAATGCATGCAAGCATGCCAATCTTTGTTTTGTTTTGAAAAGTGGTTCCTAATGGGTCATAATCTTTTGAAAACACCTAATGGTCATTTTGTAAAGTGGCAAAGTCATTTGCCAAAGGTTTCACTACAAAAACCATTTTCAAAACAAAGTATCATTTTATGTGGTGTAGAAATATTTTTACCAAGGCATTAATCTCCAAGGTTCACCAAATATGTTTTCAAACCATAAAACTTGTTGTTTAGGGTCAGAGAGTTTAAAACAAAACATTTCCCAAAAGTTTTCCTTCAAAATCATTTTTAATAAATAAACCACATTTCTATTTGACTAGAAATGGTTTTAAATCAAAGAATCTTTATTTTGTTTCACCAAATACATTTTTGAGTCCACAAAGTGTTTCCTAATGTTAGTAGGTTCAAATCAATCCAATTGCCAAAGATTTTAACCCCAAATTCATTTTTAAACAATTTTTACATCCTTAACAAGCAATCAAAAGTTTCTGCAAAAACCAACAAGCTAACAGATACTATTTGCTAAACCAAGGGCATGGTTGGCTAGGGTTTGTTCTACTGATTCCAACGATATAAAGTTTGTAATTTTTGGACATGTGGATCCAAAGTTACAAAGGTTTGAAAATCACAATCTAATCTGATTTCAAATTTCTGTTTTAAACCAATCTGGCCACGCGTCGCGCCGCTATTGGTCGGTACCGCTTCGTGCGGATCGTTCGCTGTGGAGCGTTAGATCAAAGTGGGATCGCACGGCATAGATCGCTCGATACCCCTTCGCTAACTTTCTTTCCTAAACGTCAGATCCAAATCTAACGGTCCTAAGCACTCTGGCTAATAATCGGCGGCGCTGGCGGCAGCGCTCAGGCGAGGTCGTCGCCGGTGATACTGGACGCAAGGGAGAGAAGGAGAAGGCTCACCGTGATCGCAGGGTCGTGGGGAAGCTCGACGTGGTTGCGAGAAGGCGAGGGGCGCACTGGGGTGGAACTAATTGCTCGCCGGAGTTTGCTCGGCGTCGGGTGCGTTCAGGCGTCGTTGGGGATGTTGCTTGTAACATCCCAAAAATATCAAACTTAGATAATCAAAACACTAATCCTCAAGTTTAGGGTTAACAAAAACTTTTCTATATCAATTCATGAATGCATGTATATGTGTATGCATGGATTTTGAATTTCTTTAAAACCCACCTTGATTGTGTGATCCATTGCTTGTAAAATATTTCTTAGGTGAAATAAACATCATCTAAAACATTCCCCACACTTTTCCTAAAGACAAGTAAATCAAAACAAATATATTAAGTGAATGGTCATTTTGACCAATTTAACTCACATGCCTACTTTGGCTGTCTCAAACTTTCAAAACCTAACAGAAACTTTTCTGGATCTTTGCACCCCTTGAATGTACTCATAACAAAGTATCAAGGCCCAGTTTGTGATCATCCAGAAACTTTCAAATGCATAGTTTAATTGGCAATTCAAAATTGAATCTTCTTCATATGGGGAGATCCCACTTTTTCAAAACCCACTCAAACAAGCTCAACTTTCAAAACCCAAGCATCTGCAGACTCACCAGAACCAATCTAGCAAACCCACCAAAAATCATTTCAAAATTCAAAACTTGAGTTCATGCGGCCATTTCATCAAACAGGTTGCAGACACAAATCAAACAAACCCACAAACACTATAGTGTGCAGTGTTTTGAGCCTAACTTGTTCCCTAGTTAGCTCTCACACAATCCAGTAGATCATCTAGAAAGGTTAGACCAACACTAGCACCCCTGTGAGCTTGCCATTGCCATTAATGGTGAACAGCCGAGCACTCCCATGTCACCCCAATGTGGACAGCAAGCTAGGAGCAGCAGCAAGCCTAGACAGCATGTCTGGGAGGCAGCCCACCGTCCACCGCCACTGCCTGTCCCAGCCGCGAGCGTTGCCAAGCCCTGGACCACGCGCACAAGACACGCCCAGACCATGCCGAGCGTGCGCCAGAGCGCCACCCGCGACCAGCATCCACAGACCCCGCGCCGCCCTCACCGCGCGCACACACGATCACCACCGACCCAGGAGACCGCCAGACCTCCCCGTTTACCGCCCCGCGCCATACAGCCACCGCCCGCCGTCGAAGACACCGCCTCTGCCGCACAGAGCACCGCCCGTTCCAGACCAAACCACACCGCCTCATGCCTCGCGACCATGTCGTTAAGCATCGCCAGGAGACACCGCACCGTCCCCTACCCTTGCCCATGCCATTAGCTGCCTGTAACGTCGCCCCCGACGAGCTCACCGTGCGCCCCGACGGTCCCCTCGCTCGACTATAAATAGAGGCCACCCCCGCACGATTTCTTCACACCATCTCACTCCCCTCTCCCCACTGATCGTGCCACACCATTCTTAGAGCAAGGCGAGTACCACCTCGCCGGAATTTCACTGGAGCCTGCCGCTGCCGGAGAAGAAGGGAGCCAGCGATTGGAGCCTACCTCGCCGACCCTCGCCCGTACCCCGGTGAGCCCCCAGCACGCCTCACTGGCCGCGCTAGGTTTCGTTCTCGCCGGAGTTGTCTCGCGTCGACGATGACCCTCAGCCGTTGGATTAGAACTAGATCGAACGATCCACGTTGCCCCATACCGCTTCGCCCAGCCCCGTGTCACTGACGAGTGGGGACACCCACTTAAGCAGCCCGCGGGAGCACTGCGCTTAGCAGGCCGGCCCGTTAGAAATTCCCGCGCAGCCCAGTAATTCAAATTAAACCTTTTCTTTTTAAATTCAAACACACTTCTATACCCAACTTCAAAAATCAACCCAGATCGATTCAGTGCACCAAATTAGATGAAACCAATTTTGTTGGAAAGGTCTGTGAATGCTTAATCCAAGCTCGTTGGATTCAAGTCATTTGGATCGGTAGATCACCGATAGCAAAAATAACAAGGCAGAAGCTTTTCTGCATTCAAACATTTTTCAAATTTAAACCACAATAGCTTTTGAGTTGATTCCAACTCTCAAAAATCACATTCAACCATACCTTTCAGATTATATAAAAATATATATAGGTTATTTGCAGAAATATTGTTCAAGCAATAAAAGAATGCTTCATAAGCATTTCGAGCCACTTTAATTAATTAAAATAAAAGGGTAAAACCTTATTAAATTATGACACCACTTTAAATCACATTCCCATGGACAACAATATGTGGTGATGACATGTGTCAACATGATCCCATGTTTAGTTTGGAGAATATTAAATCTTAAGTAGTTTTTCAATGAGTAGAAATTACTTTTCTAAAAATAAAAAGATTTAAACCAAGCTTTAACCTTGTAAGGTTAGAGATGATGCTAGATCATCTATAGGACCCTTGTGTGTGATGATTGCAAGTAGTTAAGTATTGTTTGGTGATTGTGTACCTCGTATTTATTCATAGACGCTAGTACCGACCAAGGATACGAGGAGGAAGGAGGATACTACGAAGAGGAAGCCGAGGAGAACTTCAACCACTGCTCTGCACAAGGCAAGCTAACACTTGCAAGATATTATACCTATGCAAGCTTATATTGACATTGATTGCAAGCCTAATACTACTAGTGGATGTGCAATCTAACACTTGCAAGATACCTTACTGATGCCACAAACCCATACTTGTGAGATGACTACTTTATGCCTTAAGCATATGTGATCATACCCACTTGCTAAACCAATCCTAGTTTTATGTGCAAGCCTCTTACTTTATTTCTTTATCAAAGCTTACTTAGAGTCTACCTAAGAGTTTGGTAGATACTAGACAGTGTGCTGAAGGTTGCATAAAGAGCAGAAAATTTGGCATAAGCTAGAAACCTTGATATCAGCCTAAGATATAAGTTTGGACTTAGTTGAAATTCCACTAGTTACCACCCCCCATTAGTACTACCCCACCTGTAGATGCTAGTGCTAAGCCTAAAACTTGATCAACTTTAGATGGGAATACTTGGTGGAAAAATGGTTATGAAAACCTTAGAATGATGGATCATTCTATTGAAATGTTTTGGACATGTGTTTCCAAACGCTTGATGATTCTGGTGATGAAAATGTTGAGGCATGAGCCTTAGCCCCTTTATAAAACTGATGGTTGTCTGGATGCGATACCATTCCAATTTTATCGTACAACCACAATACCCGAATATTGGGTAGGGCTTGACTGGAAACTTATATACCTTAGTATTAGTTCCCTCATGGCCAAGGTCTGAGCTGAGGCTACCTTGTGAAGATTGTCCACCTGTGCAGTACCCAAGATGAAAGTGGTCATGGTTGGGAGGCCAAACTCACAGGAGAGGTGCTTATACTAGGGAGTGTAATTGAAAGGTTAGGATTGATTATCCGCATGGTGAATTCGGGATTTGTTCCTGACGGATGTATCGAATGTTGTGGTGAAAGTGTACAATCTCTGCAGAGTGTCAAACTATTCGAATAGCCGCGTCCGCGGTTATGGACAGTTGGAGTGGCCATACTGTTCCCCCGTCAGACTTTTCAAAAGGACTTGTGAAATGAATTGTGACCTGGACTTGACCACAATGGAATTGTGTCTTGGAATACATGATCCCACTTAGGAGTTATAAAATTTTGACTAGCTTGGAACTTAGTAGTTATAAACCTGGCTTTTTGCAAAACAACCCTAGAGCCTAGTGTCCTATTATCCAAAACCCCCTTTTCTTGTTAGTATTGGTTTGCGAGTACTTAAAGAGTACTCATGGCTTTGTCCCTGGCTATTCCCATGGCCAGACTATGAATAGGAGTACCTAGAGGATGGACCCCAGGAAGGTTACGACAACTAGGATCATCTCCCATCGTCAGCATTGCCTTTGACCCCGAAGATGGAGCTTCGCCTACGCTACCGTTATTATTACGTATTCCGCTGCTTGATGTTGTATTAAGGACTAGATCATGAGATCCCTATTTGTGTAAGAACTTATGTATCGTTTGTAATGGATGAAGTACTATGGTATCCAATTCTGTTATGTCTCGCAAAAATGGTAATCCTGGGATTGCGATGTATGGCATAACAGGCATCTAGGATTGAAAAATCCGGGTGTTGACAAGTTGGTATCAGAGCCATCCTGACCATAGGAGACCCTAGTTAGATTGGACGTTGAACCAAAAACTTAGTTTCAAAACCCAAGAACAAAACTATTTACGAAAACTTATTCTAATTCTTACCTCTTTAACTCTTTGATAAAACCTCATGTTCCTCAAAAACTCTTCCAAAATAGATAACATTTTGACACACTTGATCACTTTGCTAATCTACTCATCCTCTATTTTTATAGATGGACGTGAAGTACAGCAAGTTTTACCAACTCGGGAATGGAGGAGACCTTATCTTTGAGAGGGATCTGGATCAGCTTTCGGAACTTCTAGAGCGCCCGCATCCCGAGTTCTTCGGAGCTCAGCTCAATGATCAAGGGGGAGAAGATCTGCAGTGGCTAATTCTTGCAAGTCTCCGAGGAAAGATTGAACCTCCCACTGCGGAGGGAATTCAGTTTACCTTAAGGGAAAACAACTGGCTCGATGGACTTGCCAGAGCAATGCAGGAAGCTCTTTCCCGTCTGTGTGGGCAGAGCATCAATCAGATCAAGGGTACTCGCTTTGAGTTTTGCCCAAGACTGATGCAAATGGTCAACCACTGGAAGCCCCATACCACCCCAAGCTGAAGACTCAATTGGACCACCTTAGCTTCATGATGTATGATCGTCAGCAGGAACTGGACAACTGCCGTGACTATTGCAACCACAAGTCTGCCATCATCAAGACGAAGGATCAGACCATCGCCATGCTAGCAAGGGATCGCAAGTCTCGCCGTTGTCAGCTCTACAATAAGGAGCGCATTATTGCCCGTCTTCGCCATCGCATCTCATCTCTGGAAGAGACCATCCATGAGAGAGACATGCAGTTAGAGGAAAGGGAGAATGCCGGAGAAGATCTTCGTGGAGACCCTTACTCCTATCTCAGCGATGACGATGATTTTCTGGAGGATCAGGCCATGGACTTCTTCACCGATGAGGATGATTTCGCCTTCATCGATGATGCAGAAGATGATGAAGCCACAGACTCCGAGCAGTAGTAGCACTGAGCACTAGCGTAGTGAGTAGTAGTCGGTCCCACTGTATCGTAGTTTCCAGAATGGTTCTTAAAACCATCTTTTTTCCTTTGTTGTGGTGTGTGTTATACTGTGTGCTATGAGTGAATGAATGAAAAATCAAGTTGCTAGACAACTTGAGTCAAACTCTAAAAACTTTTCAAAGACCCAAAACCTTAGAAATTTCCCTCTTTTCTCATGATCTATATCAATCTTCAGATGCCACGTGGAGGAAGTGGTTCAGCCCCGGACCCGATGTTGCAGATCCTGCAAATGTTGACTTCTGACCGCGAACCTGAAAGAGCGGAACGTCAAGCCAACCTAGCCACTCTGCAACAGATAACCCAACTAGCCCACAACCACCAAGGCCATGGAAATCAGGACAACCACGGATCTAAGCTCAAGAATTTCCAGAATACCAACCCACCCGTTTTCACCAAGTTGGAAGAACCCCTAGACGCTGATGATTGGCTGCAAACCATGGAAAATAATTTAGAAGTAGCCGGAGTAGAAGCCAACGAGAAAGTCTTGTTCGCCACTCATTATTTAGTCGGAGATGCCAGGGCATGGTGGAACAGTGTTCGTGCAATGACCGGAGGCCAAATGATGACCTGGGAGGAATTCAAGGTCAAGTTTAGCAGAACCCATGTGCCGCCAGGTTTGATCAAGAGAATGAGAGACGAGTTCAGAGAACTGAAGCAAGGAAGGATGACTGTAGTGGAATACCGTGAATTTTTTTTGTCATTAGCTAGGTATGCCCCGGACGAGATAGACACCGAAGCCAAGAAGAAAGAAAGGTTCCTGAATGGTCTGCATGACGAGATGCAGACAGTGTTAGTCAATATCCCCTTTGCTGATATTGAAGCCCTTGTCGACTCTGCTATCCAGATGGAAGGAAAGATCAACCAGGCCAATGAGAACCGCAAGCGTCGCATGATGCATCAACCAGGAACCCATCAGACCCCAAAGTATCGCCCCAACCCATCTCCAGGATTTGCCCCAAGAACCAACAGACCCCCTATGACCCGTCCAACCTATCCCAACCGTGGAAACCCTAGACCCGGAGGAAATCACAACAACCCCGGCAATTCTAGCAATTTCACCCGTGCCCCACCCAAGTTCAACACCAATAATGCTACCGCCAACCCCAACACTGCCCCGAGGACTGGAAGCAATGTTGTGCCTGTCGCAGCCAAGGACAAGTCACAAGTGACCTGTTATGACTGTGGAAATAAAGGCCACTATTCCAACGAGTGCCCCAACAAGAAGAATGCTACAGCCCCTAATACCAATGTCCCAGCTCAGCAGCAGCGTCGTGTCCAGCCAGGAAGAAGATTTGCCCCAGGAAATTCACTCAACCGCAATGGCCGTCTTTTTCTCATGCATGCTGAAGAAGCTCAGGAAGCGCCAGACGTCGTGCAGGGTATGTTTTCTGTTAATTCAGTACTTGCAAGAGTGTTGTTTGATTCTGGTGCATCGCATTCATTTGTCACCGAAGAATTTGCCTGCACTAGTAAAATTCAACCAACCAAACTGAAGCATGTGATGATTGTACAAATTCCCGGATCAACCACCAAGGCTGGGCAAATTTGCAAAGCCGTCCCTATCCGAATCCATGGCATAGATTTTTATGCTAACCTAATAGTACTCGGAACTAAAGGTTTGGAAGTAGTACTCGGAATGGATTGGATGTCCAAACATAAAGGAATGATTGACTGTGCCAAGAAAGCCATTACCATGACCAGTACCGCCGGAATATCAGTCGAGCATATATCTGAAACCTTACCTCGCCAATTCAAGTGTAACAAGAGTCTAGCCCAACCTACCATTGACCAAGTTCGGATAGTCTGTGAATACCCCGATGTATTTCCAGATGTTTTGCCCGGTATGCCCCCAGATCGGGATATCGAGTTTATCATCGAACTAATCCCCGGAACAGGACCCATAGCCCAGAGACCCTATATTATGAATCCGTCAGAACTAGAAGAACTAAAGAAGCAATTGGATTCCATATTAGAAATCGGATTGATTCAACCAAGTGCGTCCCCATGGAGGTCACCTGTCTTGTTTGTGGACAAGAAGGATGGAGGTAACCGTTTGTGTACGGATTATCGAAAATTGAACGATGTCACCATCAAGAACAAGTACCCCTTGCATAAGATAGAAGATTTGTTTGATCAGTTGACCGGTGCCCAGGTGTTTTCTAAGATTGATCTTAGAACTGGCTATCATCAACTCAAGATTCGTGCAGAGGATATCCCAAAGACTGCCTTTACCACCAGATATGGATTGTATGAGTATACAGTCATGTCTTTTGGATTAACCAATGCCCCGCTTATTTCATGAATCTCATGAATAAGATTTTTATGGACTTCCTGGATAAGTTTGTCATTGTTTTTATCGATGACATTCTGATTTATTCCAAATCAGAAGAAGAACATGAGCTACACCTAAGGACCATTCTTGGAACCCTTAGAGAGCATCAGCTGTATGCAAAATTTAGCAAGTGTGAATTCTGGATACAGGAAGTAGGATTCCTCGGTCACATTGTATCAGCCAGAGGAATTGCCGTTGACCCTGCCAAAGTGAAAGATGTGGAAGATTGGCAAGCCCCAACCACTCAAACCCAAGTTCGTTCTTTTCTCGGATTGGCGGGATATTATCGCAAATTCGTAGAAGGATTCTCTAGTATCGCCCGACCCATGACCCAATTGCTGAAAAAGGACAAGAAGTTTGAATGGACAGACAAGTGTGAAGCGAGTTTTCAAGAACTCAAAAGGAGATTGATTTCAGCCCCAATCTTGATCATGCCGGATATCACGAAGCCCTTCGATGTGTATTGTGACGCATCCAAGATTGGTCTCGGATGTGTGCTAATGCAAGAAGGCAAAGTTATATCTTATCTATCGCGACAATTGAAGCAACATGAACAAAATTACCCAACCCATGACCTCGAACTCGCAGCCGTAGTTCTAGCCCTGAAGACATGGAGACATTACCTTATGGGAAATCGTTGTGAGATTTATTCGGATCACAAGAGCCTAAAGTATATATTCACGCAGAAGGAGCTGAATATGAGGCAGAGAAGATGGATTGAGCTAATCAAGGATTACGACCTGGACATTCACTATCACCCTGAAAAAGCCAACGTAGTAGACGATGCCCTTAGCAGATTGCCGTGCCGCTTGAACTCCATGATTTTGAAGGAGCAACCAAGTTTGCACAAAGAGATGGAAGATTTTCGAATGGAATTAGTAAGTGAAGGATTTTTGGCTAGCATAGAACTTCAGCCCACTTTGATCAGTCAGATTAAAGAGGCGCAGAAAGGAAATGCTAGTATCGACGGAATCAAACGTCGTATCGGTACAGGCAAAGTAACCGGATTCACCGAGGACGAAGAAGGAGTTTTGTGGTACAAAGGACGCCTTTGTGTACCAGCAGATTCGGAGTTAAAAGAAGTTATCTTGAAGGAGGCTCATGATATTCTTTATTCTATCCATCCCGGAGGAACTAAGATGTATCAAGATTTGAAAGAGCAATTTTGGTGGCATAAGATGAAGAGAGAAATCGGAAGCTATATCGCCAAGTGTGATATATGTCAGCGAGTCAAGGCAGGACATCAAAGACCCGCTGGATTGTTGCAACCTTTGCAAATTCCGGAATGGAAATGGGATTCTGTAGGAATGGACTTTATCACTGGACTACCTACTTCTAGTAGGGGAAATGACTCTATTTGGGTCATAGTGGACAGATTGTCCAAAGTCGCCCATTTCTTGCCCGTTAAAACTACCTATCAGAGTTCGAAGCTAGCAGAATTGTACATAGCTAGGATCGTTAGTTTGCACGGAATCCCCAAGAATATCGTATCAGATCGAGGAACTCAGTTTACCTCGAGATTCTGGAAGAAAGTCCAAGAAGGTTTAGGAACCCGCCTAGATTTCAGTACTGCGTATCACCCTCAGACCGATGGACAAACAGAGCGAGTAAACCAAATACTCGAAGATATGCTTAGAGCATGTGTGCTAGAATATGGATCCAAGTGGGAAGACTGTCTGCCGTTTGCAGAATTTTCCTACAACAATAGTTACCAAGCCAGTTTGCAAATGGCCCCATTTGAATTCATGTACGGAAGAAAGTGCCGCACCCCTTTGAACTGGTCGGAAGTAGGAGAGAGTCAAATTTTCGGACCCGACATCCTACGAGAAGCAGAAGAAAAGGTTCACAAGATTCGTGAGCACCTCAAGACAGCCCAATCCCGACAAAAGATTTACGCCGACAAGAGACGTTGAGACCTCGCCTTCAACATTGGAGATTTTGTTTATCTGAAAGTGTCGCCATTGAAGGGAATGCAGCGTTTCCAACTCAAAGGAAAGTTAGCCCCCAGATATATCGGACCTTTCAAAATTCTGAACCGTCGAGGAGAAGTATCGTATCAGCTCGAGCTACCAGAAGAGATGTCAGCGGTGCACAATGTGTTCCATATCTCGTTACTTCGCAAATGTCTCGAAGTCCCCGAGAAGACCGAAGTGTTCAAGAATATCGATCACCGGACCATAGAGATCAATGATGACCTGACCTATCCTGAAGTACCCATCCGTATATTGGAAGAAGCCTTTCGAACTACCAGGACCCGAAGCATCAAGTTTCTCAAGATTCAATGGAGCAATCACACAGAAGAGGAAGCTACCTGGGAACGCGAAGATCACATCAGGACGGATTTTCCAGATCTCTGCAAATCCTAGGTAATCTTTTCGTCCTTTTTCAAATCTCGGGACGAGATTTTGTTTAAGGGGGGAAGGTTTGTAACATCCCAAAAATATCAAACTTAGATAATCAAAACACTAATCCTCAAGTTTAGGGTTAACAAAAACTTTTCTAAATCAATTCATGAATGCATGTATATGTGTATGCATGGATTTTGAATTTCTTTAAAACCCACCTTGATTGTGTGAGCCATTGCTTGTAAAATGTTTCTTAGGTGAAATAAACATCATATAAAACATTCCCCACACTTTTCCTAAAGACAAGTAAATCAAAACAAATATATTAAGTGAATGGTCATTTTGACCAATTTAACTCACATGCCTACTTTGGCTGTCTCAAACTTTCAAAACCTAACAGAAACTTTTCTGGATCTTTGCACCCCTTGAATGTACTCATAACAAAGTATCAAGGCCCAGTTTGTGATCATCCAGAAACTTTCAAATGCATAGTTTAATTGGCAATTCAAAATTGAATCTTCTTCATATGGGGAGATCCCACTTTTTCAAAACCCACTCAAACAAGCTCAACTTTCAAAACCCAAGCATCTGCAGACTCACCAGAACCAATCTAGCAAACCCACCAAAAATCATTTCAAAATTCAAAACTTGAGTTCATGCGGCCATTTCATCAAACAGGTTGCAGACACAAATCAAACAAACCCACAAACACTATAGTGTGCAGTGTTTTGAGCCTAACTTGTTCCCTAGTTAGATCTCACACAATCCAGTAGATCATCTAGAAAGGTTAGACCAACACTAGCACCCCTGTGAGCTTGCCATTGCCATTAATGGTGAACAGCCGAGCACTCCCATGTCACCCCAATGTGGACAGCAAGCTAGGAGCAGCAGCAAGCCTAGCCAGCATGTCTGGGAGGCAGCCCACCGTCCACCGCCACTGCCTGTCCCAGCCGCGAGCGTTGGCAAGCCCTGGACCACGCGCACAAGACACGCCCAGACCATGCCGAGCGTGCGCCAGAGCGCCACCCGCGACCAGCATCCACAGACCGCGCGCCGCCCTCACCGCGCGCACACACGATCACCACCGACCCAGGAGACTGCCAGACCTCCCCGTTTACCGCCCCGCGCCATACAGCCACCGCCCGCCGTCGAAGACGCCGCCTCTGCCGCACAGAGCACCGCCCGTTCCAGACCAAACCGCACCGCCCCATGCCTCGCGACCATGTCGTTAAGCATCGCCAGGAGACACCGCACCGTCCCCTACCCTTTCCCATGCCATTAGCTGCCTGTAACGTCGCCCCCGACGAGCTCACCGTGCGCCCCGACGGTCCCCTCGCTCGACTATAAATAGAGGCCACCCCCGCACGATTTCTTCACACCATCTCACTCCCCTCTCCCCACTGATCGTGCCACACCATTCTCAGAGCAAGGCGAGCACCACCTCGCCGGAATTTCACTAGAGCCTGCCGCTGCCGGAGAAGAAGGGAGCCAGCGATTGGAGCCGCCCCAGGAGAAGCCACCGGTACCAGGAGGTTCGCCGTTGTCGACTTCGTGGTTCGCCCGCCTCGCCGACCCTCGCCCGTACCCCGGTGAGCCCCCAGCACCCCTCACTGGCCGCGCTAGGTTTCGTTCTCGCCGGAGTTGTCTCGCGTCGACGATGACCCTCAGCCGTTGGATTAGAACTAGATCGAACGATCCATGTTGCCCCATACCGCTTCGCCCAGCCCCGTGTCACTGACGAGTGGGTACACCCACTTAAGCAGCCCGCGGGAGCACTGCGCTTAGCAGGCCGGCCCGTTAGAAATTCCCGCGCAGCCCAGTAATTCAAATTAAACCTTTTCTTTTTAAATTCAAACACACTTCTGTACCCAACTTCAAAAATCAGCCAGATCGATTCAGTGCACCAAATTGGATGAAACCAATTTTGTTGGAAAGGTCTGTGAATGCTTAATCCAAGCCCGTTGGATTCAAGTCATTTGGATCTGTAGATCACCCATAGAAAAAATAACAAGGCAGAAGCTTTTCTGCATTCAAACATTTTTCAAATTTAAACCACAATAGCTTTTGAGTTGATTCCAACTCTCAAAAATCACATTCAACCATACCTTTCAGATTATATAAAAATATATATAGGTTATTTGCAGAAATATTGTTCAAGCAATAAAAGAATGCTTCATAAGCATTTCTAGCCACTTTAATTAATTAAAATAAAAGGGTAAAACCTTATTAAATTATGACACCACTTTAAATCACATTCCCATGGACTACAATATGTGGTGATGACATGTGTCAACATGATCCCATGTTTAGTTTGGAGAATATTAAATCTTAAGTAGTTTTTCAATGAGTAGAAATTACTTTTCTAAAAATAAAAAGATTTAAACCAAGCTTTAACCTTGTAAGGTTAGAGATGATGCTAGATCATCTATAGGACCCTTGTGTGTGATTATTGCAAGTAGTTAAGTATTGTTTGGTGATTGTGTACCTCGTATTTATTCATAGACGCTAGTACCGACCAAGGATACGAGGAGGAAGGAGGATACTACGAAGAGGAAGCCGAGGAGAACTTCAACCACTGCTCTGCACAAGGCAAGCTAACACTTGCAAGATATTATACCTATGCAAGCTTATATTGACATTGATTGCAAGCCTAATACTACTAGTGGATGTGCAAGCTAACACTTGCAAGATACCTTACTGATGCCACAAACCCATACTTGTGAGATGACTACTTTATGCCTTAAGCATATGTGATCATACCCACTTGCTAAACCAATCCTAGTTTTATGTGCAAGCCTCTTACTTTATTTCTTTATCAAAGCTTACTTAGAATCTACCTAAGAGTTTGGTAGATACTAGACAGTGTGCTGAAGGTTGCATAAAGAGCAGAAAATTTGGCATAAGCTAGAAACCTTGATATCAGCCTAAGATATAAGGTTGGACTTAGTTGAAATTCCACTAGTTACCACCCCCCATTAGTACTACCCCACCTGTAGATGCTAGTGCTAAGCCTAAAACTTGATCAACTTTAGATGGGAATACTTGGTGGAAAAATGGTTATGAAAACCTTAGAATGATGGATCATTCTATTGAAATGTTTTGGACATGTGTTTCCAAACGCTTGATGATTCTGGTGATGAAAATGTTGAGGCATGAGCCTTAGCCCCTTTATAAAACTGATGGTTGTCTGGATGCGATACCATTCCAATTTTATCGTACAACCACAATACCCGAATATTGGGTAGGGCTTGACTAGAAACTTATATACCTTAGTATTAGTTCCCTCACGGCCAAGGTCTGAGCTGAGGCTACCTTGTGAAGATTATCCACCTGTGCAGTACCCAAGATGACAGTGGTCATGGTTGGGAGGCCAAACTCACAGGAGAGGTGCTTATACTAGGGAGTGTAATTGAAAGGTTAGGATTGATTATCCGCATACTGAGTATGGTGAATTCAGGATTTGTTCCTGACGGATGTATCGAATGTTGTGGTGAAAGTGTACAATCTCTGCAGAGTGTCAAACTATTCGAATAGCCGCGTCCGCGGTTATGGACAGTTGGAGTGGCCATACTGTTCCCCCGTCAGACTTTTCAAAAGGACTTGTGAAATGAATTGTGACCTGGACTTGACCACAATGGAATTGTGTCTTGGAATACAAGATCCCACTTAGGAGTTATAAAATTTTGACTAGCTTGGAACTTAGTAGTTATAAACCTGGCTTTTTGCAAAACAACCCTAGAGCCTAGTGTCCTATTATCCAAAACCCCCTTTTCTTGTTAGTATTGGTTTGCGAGTACTTAAAGAGTACTCATGGCTTTGTCCCTGGCTATTCCCATGGCCAGACTATGAAGAGGAGTACCTGGAGGATGGACCCCAGGAAGGTTACGACAACTAGGATCATCTCCCATCGTCAGCATTGCCTGTGACCCCGAAGGTGGAGCTTCACCTACGCTACCGTTATTATTACGTATTCCGCTACTTGATGTTGTATTAAGGACTGGATCATGAGATCCCTATTTGTGTAAGAACTTATGTATCGTTTGTAATGGATGAAGTACTATGGTATCCAATTCTGTTATGTCTCGCAAAAATGGTAATCCTGGGATTGCGATGTATGGCATAACAGGCATCTAGGATTGAAAAATCCGGGTGTTGACATTGCTACAGAGCACGAGAGAGGGAACAGAGGTTGTGGTTAGCTTCGTACGCGGTTCACTGACAAGCGAGCATCAACGAGAGTGTAACACCCTCAGAATCGGACCTATGCAAGTTTTAGCGAAACCCGCCAAACCCGCATAGAAACGATTCAAAGGTGCCCACCAGGCACTTTCGTGCGGGTGGAAAACGAAGTAATAACATTACACAACAGTCCTCGATGGGACCCACAGAACAGATATATATACAACAGCGACTCAAAGAGTCAAGAATACAAATATAATATACAAAGACCCAAATCACCTTGAAAATGATAGAGCGTCCAGCTACGGACAAGATGCAAATGGGGCTAAGAGCCCTGAAGAATAACCAGTGGCGTCCATAACCCTGCCCAGGCCAAGCCGGAAGGGTAACCCTGCTAACGACGTCGATCTCAAACCTGCTTAAACAAAAGGGGTGCCGACAAAGGGCAAAGGAAAAAGAGGAGCGTCAGTACTGAGGCCAGTACACGGCGAGTCTAGAATTCGGCGGTCCTCGCCTACATAGGTATGGTGGACTGAAGCGGCAGCGGCAGCATGCACTAAACAACCTATAGAGACTCGATACCACTGGCGACTATCAGAGAGGGGTAAGAAAGACCTATTCGGAACCAGACTGATACTAACACCAAACAATCCCCTCCTGGTATTCCCCCCCTCGAGACCAAACGAGGAAGTCAACCGAGGAACTCACACCGTTGGCAGTTTTATTTATCCGGTTATCGTTACAGCAATTACTAGTCAGGTTTAGATAATCATCCTGGTTAAGTAAGCAGTGGGCAGTTTTAGTTAACCATTCCGTTATAGTGGCAGCACTTACTAGTCAGATACAATTAGCATGAGATAACCCAAAACCCAGCAGTTGTTGGTACTTTTATTTAGCCATTCCGTTGTAGTTGCAATATTTACTAGTCAGGTACAATGGCCGCAAGCGACAATCCAAACAAGCAGTTGTGGGCAGTATTATTTAGCCATTCCATTATAGTGGAGCTGATTACTAGTCATTATAAAGTCAAATTTATAGCAATAAACTTTAGTTATGCTTGTCTATGGTCGAGATACTGTGCTCCAAGTCGTCCATAACCGCGGACACGGCTTTCAGAAAGTTTTACCCGGCCGGGGTGCACCAATAGCAACACACACTCGATCAACCTCGGAAAAACCAAATCAAAACCCAACGAGGCTTTCACGACAAAGCAATCACAAGATTCAGAAATATTTCAGGGGGCCACCCCTTAAAGTAGACCCACAACGAAGCCGGCCGGCTCCGAGACGGACTTAAGGTTGTGGGGACGGCTGTGAACGACTGGGAACCCGAAAGTGTGGCTGGGCTTGTCGACACCGCGGAATCGTGCCACGATCCTAAACAGTACAGTGTGCTCCTCGCACAAACGTAAATACAGAAGTAGCATGGCATAAGTACATGATAGTAAATAAAACCTCAAACTAGTTTGTGGCCCCAAGAAATAAGACTGAATCAAGCTCTGGCTCAGGGGGGGTCCCATATACCTCCCGGATGTGGATAGCGCGATAAATCAAGGAACAGGTATCAAGTACTCGGGGTCCTACGGGACACAAGTGGGCGTTCGGAAACCAAATATTATCTATCACCCACCGATGCCTCTGCTTACTTCAATTTTAGTTGTTAAACAGGAATTAAAGTGAACGATAAGTAAAACTATGATCACCTCCAACATCAACATGCGGCAAAACATCAACAACTGTGGTACTGGACGACACGCAACAGCACTTGAGCAAGCGACTACGACGCGCAAGTCCATCTATCTACCAAACAACAGGTAATAGGATGTGTCCAAGGCAATATAGGGCTGCACGGTATATCCAGGTACGGAAACTAAAGCATCGCAACACAGATAGCAATAGATCAACAGGAGGAATAAATACTATAAAAGTAAGATAGGTAGAAAGGGGGAGATGCTCGCCTGAAAACATTGTCGAAGGGTCATCCGAAGATCGGGGCGAAGCTCACATCAACTCAACGGTCTTATCCGCGAAGAAGCAAAACACTAGAATAAACACCAGATGCAATATTTAATACTACGGCAAAAGATCGGGCATGATGCGTGTATGATGTATGACATGGCAGAAGTGCGATGCAATTAGGTCAGATTAAGCGGAACCGGGGTCCCGACAATTAATAAGGCGGTTCATGTTATTTAGATACCCCGCAATTTAAATGTTGTTTAAACAAGGCAAAATGATGACACCGGTTCGCTACACAAATTTAAATGAGGCCAATATAAGACTAGATTTGCCCGCATATGGGCCCCATATTTAACTATAAAGTGAATCGGCCTAAGGCCCCCAAACCACACAAATATGCATGCATGAACATTTAAGATGCGACAAGTAATATCATTAATAAAATGAGGGCTCGGGTTTGGGTTCACACATTAGGGTTCGACGCTCTTGGGGTTCCGGGGTTCGGGGTCGGTCTTAGTGTCCAGATCTGGGGCTCAGGGTTCGACGGAACGTTCTCGGTTAGCGGAGTAGATCTTGTCGCGCGGCGTCAATGCTTCCGGGAAGGAGAACTTGTCGTTCAGGGTCTCGGTGTCCGGGGTGAAGCACTTGTCGTCCTCGAGGGAGTACTTGGTTCGGTGTCGGGGCGCATCGGGTTCTTCCGGGTCGGTGTCGATCTTGTCGTTGCGACGATCTTGTCGGGCCCCACGGGGTCGGGCTTCGAAGCCAGGAAGGAGTACTTGGCGTCCGGCGGTAGATCTTGTCGCACGGCGGGATCGGTTTTCGGGTCCGTGAGGCGGTCTTGATGCTCCGTGTCGAAGTCCTTGAGGTTTTCTCCGTATTCTCCGGTGGCGAACTAGGGAACGGCGTCAGGGTCCTCGGGGGGGGTGCGCCACATGCCCGAGATGGCGAACTCGGGCTCCGTGTCGACGGCTTCAGGGTGCCGCGGGTTTTCGGGGACCGGTCTTCGGAAGATCTCGGCATGGGGACGGTTCTCGTCGGGGTCCACCGGGTGGGTGTTGACCTAGTTGTCGACGTGCTCTGAAGTTCTTGTTTTGGGGTCGTGCAGTCACCATGCTACCACCATATCAGTACATCCTCACGCGCCGAAGGGAAAGTTTGATCTTGATGTTGAATCCACGATGGTAGCCATTGGCAGGGGCACGACGGCGGTGACGCTGTGCTCGCAGGGGCGGCGGTCGAGGGGCGAAGCCCAACGGGGACGAGGTCGCAGGGGCGTCGGGGCACCGCGGCGGCCCGCTGCAGCGGAAGGCGACGGCGCTGGAGAAGGCGGGGCGGCAGGGGCGGGGCGACGGGGACACGGGGGGAGGTCCTGGCCGGCGGGGCCTGGCAACGGCGACCGAAGGGAAGATGGCGGCAGGCGCCATGGCCGCAGGGAGGAGGGCGCCAGAGGGCCTGCGAGGGCGCCGGCGAGGTCCTGTCCGCGGGGTCGGTGCCGGCTCGCAGGGGCCTGGAGGAGGCGCAGGTGCCGACGGGGGAGATGCGGGCCGGGGCTGCAGAGGAGCTGCGAGGCGGGGCGAGGCAGGCACGGCCGGAGCGCTGCGATGGCGAAGGGGCCTGGCGGCGGAGCTGCCGGAGCCCGCAGAGGTGGCCGGAGGAGGGACCCGAGGCGGACTGGTGGCGGTGGAAGCTGGGTGGCGAACGGCAGGGCGGAGACGAGCGCGGAGGGGCGGGGGGGGAAGCGCCGGGGCGCGGGGCGGAGGACGAGGAGGGCCGGGGCGCGCGGTCGTCTGGGGGCGAGCTCGAGCCGGCGTGGCTCGAGGCAGAGGGTGGAGAAGGGGAGGGCGCCGAGGGGGAGCTCTCTGGCGGCGCCGGAGGAGAGAGACGGGGGCGGGGCAAGCGGGAGGAAGGGGAAGGTGGGGGAGAGAGAGCCGCGGGGAGAGGGGTGGGTCGGTGGGGGTGGGTCCGGGCGTGGGGACAGGGTGGGCCGCGCGGGTGGAGGGAAGACCGGGTCCAGGGAGAGGGTGAGGGAGGCTGTGGTTGAGTGGGACCCGCGGGGTGGGGGGCCCGGGGGCAGGGAGAGGTGACTGGGTGTGTGGTGTTGTGTTTGCTGTGTGTGTGGGTGGCGTGGGGCCAGGGGGTAAGAGAGAGAGGGCCAGGCGGGTAGTGGAGGGATAGGTGAGAGAGAGAGGGGGAGAAGAGGGGGATTGGTGAGGTGGCAGGGTGGGTAGGAGTTTGGGGGAGGGGTGAGGTGGCACACTACGGTTGGTGGGTAGATTAGAATTGGGTGGGGATAGGTTTTAGAGGGGGCTGGTTTAGAAAGTGTGTTTGTTTGGGTTTTGTTTATTTTAAAACAAGACCACTTTGCAAATAGTTTTTAGGGAAGTAAAATATCCGATACGCTCGGGGTTTTGCATTTGAAATAAAGGGTGTATTTGTACAAACCAAAACTAGGCTATTTCGAAATAGTTTCAGACAAACAAAGCGTGATGATGACGATGCAATGCACAAAGACAACGCGATTTTCTAGTAGTGGTTTTGCGGGATGCCACAATTCGACACCACTAACAATGGATCTCGCCCTCGAGATCCGCCTCATGGTACCGGAAGGAAGGTCGACGATCTGCATCTTCTTGCTTCGGGTAGGTCCTCGCGACACCACTAACAAGAGGTTGTTGTCCGTGATCGTCGAGGGAACACTCCAGAGAAACAAAGGACGAAGGTAGAGGTATCCACAAATAAAGCCACCTCTAGCTTCCGTGGACGGAGTAAAATTGCTGGATCCACTGATTCGATGTACAAGAGCGAATGATAAGAGTAGTCGGATGGTGATCAGTCCATCGCGCACCCAAACCATTACTCTGCAGACGAATAGGCGGATTATGCAACCAACTCTCGGAATTAGACTGAAGATCTCGACAAGCGAGGTTCGGAACAATGGAGGGATGCAGACTCTGCATCGGATCTGGCATAGATGATGTCATCGCGTCTGAAAACACCGGAAGGCACAAACAAGGAATACAGAATGGTAACAACGTAGACGGATTCATCAGGCAGCTTGAACACCGGACGGTAGAACACCGTTAACAGAGGAGGAAGCGAACCCCTGAAGCTACGACGGGAAACCCCACCACGAGAATTCCTGGACTCGAAGAAAAGATAAGAGAGCAGGTACAAAACACGTCGAGATAAGAGGGGAATAGCAGAGGGGTAAGGAGTAAAACCAGACCTATCCAACCGATTTTCAAAAACAGTTTTGACACTCTACTTCGGCCGTTAGCTAGGTTATCCTACAGGGATGGATGGACGGGCGTTGCATGGACGAGTCTAAACATGTAACTTCAAGATCTAGGGCATTGCATATAAATAATAACAAGCATCCAAGTACTAAACAATCCTCCATATATAGTCATACGTGCTCACAATGAGGACTTGCACAACATCTTCTGTCCAGCCAGCCCATGGCAGCGAGGCCTCTAGGGAACTACTGGCAATTATGATGCTCCTTTTAATAGAGCACCGGAGCAAAGAATTAACATTCCATGAACAAATGTGATCCTCACACCACAGCCATCCCCTCCGGTTGTCCCAATTATTGTCACTTTGGGGCCTTTGGATCCGGATAATGATATGTGTACACAACTTGCAGATAAGATCACTAACAAATACTATCATAATGATTCAATAATAAGTTCATATCTGAGATCATGGTACTCGGGCCCTAGTGACAAGCATTAAGCACAACAAGTTGCAACAAAGCCAAATAGCACTAATAGAGATACTAGGCACTATGCCCTAACAGATCTTATTCGATTACATGATAGAACTCATCCAATCCCTACCATCTCCAAGACTACAGCGGGGGATTACTCACTCATGGATGAGGGAAACATCGGCGGTTGATGGAGATGCGTTGCTGATGACGATGGCAATGATCCTCTCCAAATTCCCCGTCCCGGCAGGGTGCCAGAACGGAGTTTCTGGATCCGAATATTGGTTTTTGGTGGCGGCGGAGGAGCGGAACTCTTTCTGGAAAACTATCAAACCCACCTCGGTTTTTAGGTCGAAAGGCAACTTATAGGCGCAGAGGTAGGCCTAGGGGGTGCCTGGGGTGGCTGCACCTGGGTGTGGGCCCCCTAGGCTTCTTCTCCATCTCGTCTTCTGGCTCCATGGATCTTCTGGTGAAATATAATTTTTGGCATATTTTCCGGGATTTTTCCTGATAGTTCATTTTCTGCACAAAAACAAGATACCAAGGTAATTCTACTCAAAACAACGTCAGTCCGTGTTAGTTGTATCCAAATCACACAAGTTTAGAGGATAAATAATAGCAAAGTGTTCGGGAAAGTAGATACGTTTTGGATGTATCAAAGATCACCAATTCTCAAAAACCAAACAAACCTATTCACCTTGACCTTTCCAACTAACCAGAGACTACCTAGTATGTAACTAGTACACCCACCAAGTTTGAACCAAAAATTCAAATTCAAATTCAAATCTCTTTTGCCCATTTTATCAAACACCTTTCAAACAGAAATCAAACAAACTACAAACACTATAGTGAGCAGTGTTTTGGGCAAACCTTGTTCCCTCTCTAGCTCACAGCATGCTATTAGTAGATCATCCAGCTTAGTTAACAAGCTTTAGCTCACTGTGAGCTTGCCATTTCAATCAATGGTGAGCATGTCGAGCCTCACCTTGCCACCCCGTTGTTGATAGCCATCTAGGAGAAGCTCTAGCATCGCCAAACTTGTCTGGGACATTGACCACCATCCACCGCCACCCACTGTCCAACGCCAACGCTCAGCCAACCCCTGGACCACTCTAGAACCGACGCGCCCTATGCCTTTGTGCCATGCCGAGAGCACGCCAGAGCGCCGTACTCGACACGCGACCACAGACCGCGCGCTGCCCTTGCCGCTTGCGTGCATGATCACCACCGTCCCAGGATACCACCAGACAACCCCGTTCGCCGCCTCGCGACCCGTAGCCATGGTGCGCCATTAAAATGTCCATCGGACCCCTACCGTCTCCCACGCCGTTAGCCCACTGTGACAACAACCACGATGAGCTCCATCCGTGCCCTTCGGTATCTTCTTGGCACTATAAATAGAGGCCACCCCTGTTCGATTTCTTCACACCAACACACTCTCCTCTCTCTCAAAACCACCCCACCACATCCCCGGAACAAGGCGAGCAGCAGGTCGCCG
This sequence comes from Avena sativa, assembly GCA_916181665.1. Classification (NCBI taxonomy): domain Eukaryota; kingdom Viridiplantae; phylum Streptophyta; class Magnoliopsida; order Poales; family Poaceae; genus Avena; species Avena sativa. The sequence continues at coordinate 45,505,972 of OV702300.1, read as the reverse complement.
GAATTTTGCCGGAGTCTGCCGCGGAGGAGGAGAAGAGGAGCCAGTGATTGGAGCCGCCCCAGGAGGAGTTGCCGATACCAGGAGGTTCGCCGTCGTCGACTTCGTCGTTCAGCCCCATCGTCGACCATCGCCTGAGCCCCGGTGAGCCCCCGTAGACCCCTACTGGCCGCGCTATAGTTTTGTATCGCCAGAGTTGCCCGACGAAGACGATAAGTCGCAGTCGTTCGATTAGAAGTTGATCGTGTGGTTTAGATTGCCCCATACCTCTTCGCACCCACTGTCTCACTGACTAGTGGGGACAGCCACTTAAAATCACTCGCGTGTGCTGTGCGCTGTGGGCCGGCCCAGTTAATTTCCCGCGTGACCCAGTAATTCAAATTTAGGTTTATTAATTTAGTTTCAAACTTAGTTCTGTACCCATATTTAAAAATCAACCCAGGTTGATTCACTAAACCAAATTGCATGAAACCAATTTTGTTAGAAAGATACTCGAATTCTTAATCCAAGCCCGTTGGATTCAAACCATTTAGAATTATAGATCACATATAGTAAAAATAACAAGGCAAAACCTTTTCTGCATTCAAACATTTTTCAAAATTCAATCATGAAAGCTTTTGAGTTGATTCCAACTCTCAAAAATCACATTTAACAAGACCTTTCTCATATATTAAAATGTCTAGGATTACTTGCTGAAATAATGGACAAGTAATAAAAGAATGCCTCATAGGCAGTTCTAGTCACTTTATTTAATTAAAATAAAAAGGTTAAACCTTATTAAATTGTGACACCACATTAAATCACATTCCCATGTACTGAAATATGTGGTGATGACATGTGTCAGCATGATCCCATCTTTTAGTTGGAGAATATTAAATCTTAAGTTGTTTTTCAATGAGTAGAAATTAATTTTCCAAAATAAAATAAATAAGAAAATTGCTTTGATGATTGTAATGTTTCTGATGATGCTAGATCATCTAGTGAAAACCTTGGTGTGATAAATAAAATTAGTTAAGTATTGTTTGGTGATTGTGTACCTCGTATTTATTTATAGAGGCTAGTACCGACCAAGGATACGAGGAGGAAGGAGAATACTACAAACAGGAAGCAGAGGAGAACTTCAACCACTGCTCTACACAAGGCAAGCCTCACTATACAAGTTGACTTAGCAAGCTAACACTTGCAACTTTACAAGCTTATACTAATATCTTAGCAAGCTACTATCTTAGGTAGCTAAGCTAAACCATGGAAGTTTTACTTGCAAGATTACACCACTTGATACCCTATCCTAGTTTTATTTGCAAGCTTAGTTATTTTTATTTATTTATCAAAGCTTTCTATTTTAATTTATTTAGTGATTTGTAGATTTTGTAAAGATATTTAAAGGTGGCATAAAGAGCATAAAACTTGGCCTAAGTTAGATAATCTTGATGTCATCCTAAGGCATGAGATTGAACTTAGATCATTCACCCTTGATTACCACCCCTCATTAGTGTTTACCCCCACTTGTAGATGCTAGTGGTAAGCATAAAACTTGATCACTTTAGATGGCAATACTTGGTGAAAATGTTTATGAAAACCTTAGAATGATGAGTCATTCTACTGAAATATTTTGACATGTGTTCTTGAACACCAGATGATTTTGATGATGAAAATGTTGAGGCATGATCCTTAGCCCTTTATAAAACTGATGGTTATCTGGATGCGATACCATTCCAATTTTATCCTACAACCACAATACCCGAAATTTGGGCAGGGCTTGACTGGAAATTTATATACCTTAGTATTGGTTTCCTTGCAGCCAAAGGTTTGAGCTGAGGCTACCTTGTGAAGATTTTCCACCTGTACAGTTCCCAAGATAACAGTTGGTCATGGTTGGGAGGCCTAACTCATAGGAGAGGTGCCTATACTAGGGCGTGTAATTGAAAGGTTAGGATTAATTATCCGCATACTGAGTATGATGAATTCAGGATTGTTCCTGACAGATGTATCGAATGTTGTGGTGAAAGTGTACCACCTCTGTAGAGTGTCAAACTATTCAAATAGCCGCGTCCGCGGTTATGGACAGTTGGAGTGGCCATACTGTTCTGTCATTAGATGTTTTCAAAATGACTTGTGAAATGATTCATGAATTGACTTGACCACAATAGGGTTGTGATATGAAATTCAAGTTCTCACTTAGGTTTTATAAAACTTTCAACTAGCTTTCTTTGCTTCTGAACTCAGTTAAGGTAAATCTGGCTTTTTGCAAAACAACCTAGAGCTTAGTAGTCCTATTCAAACCCACTTCACTTGTTAGTATTAGCTTGTGAGTACTTAAAGAGTACTCATGGCTTTGTCCCTGGCTATTCTCGTGGCCTGACTATGAAGAGGACTATTAGGAGGATGAACAGTAGGAAGGTTACGATAACTAGGATCATCTCCCATCGTCAGCATTGCCTGTGACCATGAAGACGGAGCCTCGCCTACGCTACCGTTATTATTACGTTATTCTGTTGCTATGATTGTATTAAGACTGGACCATGTGATCCTTTATTTGTTGTAAGACCTTATGTATGGTTTGTAATGGATGATGTACTGTGATATCCAATCTGTTATGTCTCGGAAAAATGGTAATCCTGGGATTGCGATGTATGGCATAACAGACATCTGGGATTGTAAATCCGGGTGTTGACATAGAGTCACGGTCCAGGTGATGTGACTGCAGCTCTGCTCCCCAAAAGGATTCATTCCCATCTGTACTTAGACCAAACCATAAGTTCCTTATGTCACCAGCAAAGTCTGGGAAGTCTCTCTCGATTTTTCTCCACTGCCGACCATCAGTGGGGTGCGTCAACATCCCGTCTTTCTTACGATCTCCCATGTGCCATCGCAACAACTTGGCATGCTCTTTTTGTTTCTGAACAAACGTTTAAACCGTGGTATTATAGGAGCATACCACATCTCATTGACAGGAACCCTCTTCCTGGGTGGCTCGCTATCAACATCATCAGGGTCATCTTTTCTTATATTATACCGCAATGCAGTGCATACTGGGCATTTATCCATATTCTCGTACTTCTTACCGCGGTAGAGGATGCAGTCATTACGTCATGCATGTATCTTCTGCACATCTAATCCTAGAGGGAAGATGAGCTTCTTTGCTTCGTACATACTGGAGGGCAATTCGTTATTTCTTGGAAGCAACTTCTTCATTAGTACCAGCAACTTTTCGAATCCCAAGTTAGTCACACCGATCTCTGCCTTGCACTTCAGCAATTCTAGTGTGCTACCCAGCTTCTTCCAGCCATCTTCACAAGTTTGGTACAACAATTTGTTGTGGTCCTATAACATCTGCTCGAACTACAACCTCTCCTTTTCCGTGTCGCAATCTCGCTTTGCATCAGAAATGACCCGACCAAGATCATCAACGGGCTCATCTGGTTTCCGTTCTTCACCTCCTTCTTCTTCATTGTCTTCCATTGCGGTATTAGCGTATTCAAGTAACATAGATCAGTAGTTGTTATCATCGTTCTCTTATTCATCATCGTTTTCCAGCATAACCCCTCTTTCTCCGTGCTTGGTCCAAACATTATAGCCGAACATGGACAACACATAAAACCATCCCGCCACTTGTTCGCCTCAGCCACGAGATAAAAATAATGCACGCCTTCTCTGAAAGCGGCAGAGCGTAGATCACCGTACATCCATGGATGGCTCATCTGCATTATGCAACTATATATCAAACGCAATCATGATGCAAAAATTAGTACCGTGGGGTCTAAAAGAGAAAATAGTTGCTATCCTTTTAGGACATCTGGAAACAAAGATGAGAAAACTTAAGTGTGGCTTGGGCACCTCATATCATGTTTGTCTTCTGTGACCTAAAGTTGCATCGCTCTAACCGGCATTTCGCCGAACACCTCTAGTGCATATGAAGAAAAAAAAACTAGCACAAAACTATGCCACCTCCCACCAGAAAAAAACAGTTGTGAGGGAAGGGGTTGTGCTTTATATATAGGGCCAGCCTATTAGTCCTGGTTTGAGATACAAACCGGGACTAATGGGGGTGCCCGCATCGTGCAGCAGGCCTTAGACTCATTAGTCCCGGTTTGTATCTCAAACCGGGACTAATGGAATCTAATGGGCCGGGACTAAAGGTTTGGGGGGGTTCGGGCCGTCCGGTGCGGACCATTAGTCCCGGCCCCAGCCTTGGCTTGGCCGGGACTAATAGCCCGGACAAAAGGGCCGTTTTCCACTAGTACGGGCCCCTAAAAGTGTGTTTGGATTGTGGCAAAAGTGTATTTTACCAATATTTTGTTCATGACCAAAAAGGTTGGCACTCTAGTTCAATTATTAGCTAATGTTGGCCAACTTATGGACAAGCAAAGGCTTAACCAAAATTTTGGCTAGCCAAATATTTGACGGGTAATCTTGGAGACAAACCAAACACCAAACACACCCTGAGTCCGTCTGCCGCCTCCAGCTCGTTGTTACTCCAGACCAGTTCCGCCGCCACCAAGCTCCGAGTCATACCCATCCCTGGATCCCACCTCTCTCAACGAGCTCGCCTCCGACCACTGTCCTCCAATTCGCGGGCCTGATTCCGTGCGTCGTGTCACGACACAGGCCGCCTCCATCTTTCTGCTTATCTAGACCATGTTCATCATCGCCATGCTCTGAGATACTCTGTGACGCCCGTCTGCAATCAGTTACTGGCCTAGCGACCAGTTTGTGGGCGCCCTCATGGCCTCTGCGCCGGATACAGCCCTGACATGAATCTACATTGGATAGTTCACTGCACACCCGATAGTAGTGCTCCAAGAGAGGGGAAGGAAGTCTTCTCCTGGCATATGCTTGTCGGTGAAAAGGATGCTAGGCTTATGTTCGATCTAGAGAAGATCATCGCTTCAGGTGAATACTCAAATTGTTCTTAAATTTCCTTTTGTGTGGTTTAATAGCTTGTTTGTTATGTGGTATTTGATAAACATAATCAGTCTAAATAATCACACATGATGCAATGTGAGGCAACGTTATGTGCCCCTTGCAAAATGGAAGTCTTCAAGTTCTGATCTATGCATCTTGTCTGCTTGTGTGCATCCTACACCATTCAGACTTTGGTCATTTGGAAAGAAGTATAAAGTTGCTTTAAATTGTATGGATTTTTTAGGTATCAACTACATGTATGTATGATGATAGTAATTTACTATGCAGTTATGCAGGGAGAAAACAGAAGGTGGAAATTTCTCTCCACAACACTGCAGCTTCCAGTCATTGCATCTTTTCGAGTAGATACTACACGTTGTATCGCTGCCTCTTGTTGTACAAAAACATTTTTCAATGTGAGAACACATATAAACAAAAAAAATAACCTAAATAAATTCAAATTCATATGATTAGTCACTTAACTGTGGAATTCATGCCAAGAGGCAAGATGCGTGCATGATGTCGCACACCTTCTCTCTCTCTTTTTGTGCAGTGTTACCAAATAAGATCCCTATTATGAAAGTATTGAATTAAAACATATTAACTTAGATGTTTATACACAACCACGCTAACATTAAAGTAACTAAAATGTCCACCTTGCATTTGGAGGATTAAAAAAAGACCAATAACAAAGGTCGGCATAGTGCATATGTAGATATAAGGTGCATAATCACACTAACAACAAATTAATTACCAAATCCACTATGCATTTGAAAGGGTTACAAAATGCATCTGTTGATCTATTTTACACAATAATACTAACAACAAAGTTATTAACCAATCCACTGTGCATTTGAAGGAATTAAAAAAGACCAACACCAGGACGCACCTGGTGCATATATATAGATCTATAGTACACAACCACACTAATAACAAAGTAACTAAAAAATCCACCTTGCTATTGAAGGGATTAAAAAAATATCGACCTAGTGCATATGTAGATCTATAGTGCACAACTACACTAACATGAAATTAATTAATTAATTCATCCTATAATTGAATGGAAGATGAAGGAGGCTGCTCAATAAACTGGAAGTCGAACTATGTATGTGTCTCATATATGTTGTGTATGTGATGTGCCTCTGTTTATAAGGATAAGATCCTCTTACTTCCCCATGAAGAAGAGCCGAGTAAACCTGGACACAAAGCGACAAGCAAGGAAGAGCCGAGGAAATCCGGACGAAAATGACAAGGGAAAATATCTAGGAGAGATATTTTCTGTAGTGTTCTCCAATAGCAAATCAAACACATGAGCTCGGCTCATTCCCGGAACAGCGCGCGCGTCATGACGAGGTAGGCGGCGTTGGAGGAGGAGTGGGCGAGTGCTCCTCCATTTTCTCACTCTTTAGTGAGTGGTAGAACAACCTAGTATATAAGGTGGTGCAACACACCTTACACTAGCAATATGTGACTAAACTTTAGCACCACTATTACAGCCATGAGCTGTATCAAAGAGAAATTCAGAATTTTATTGGTTATGGGGCAAAGACCCAATATCGAAATATTCCAAATTTCAACAAAGGTTCTCCAATAAATGATGCCTTGTAAGAGAACATTACACAAATACCGTTGTCGCCTGATTATCAGATCATGAGTTTTCACCTCGAAAAAGTCCATAAAACTCTAGACAATGCCTTTTAACAAGAAGACGATTCGCCTTTGCTAGGTACAACCAATGAAGGTTGGACCTAGGATTTTCACCCTGGAAATCTAGACTTGGTGCCCAAAAAACATCACTATGAATAAAGTCCCTTGTGTTGCTGCCCCCGCTTGCCGAGTCTGCTGCCAAACACCGATCATCCGGCTCACGGTCTTCTCCACACCCAAATGCACACAATTGAGATCCACCGGTCTTCCGGGTGCAACCATTTTGATATTCTCATGCATTGTCAGCACCACAGTAATCGCAGCTAAGATGCATGGAGGCGTGCCCGGTGGTGCATGCCAACAAAACTAGGACATCTAGACGTGCCTCATAAAACCGCACATGCAGATTCGCGTATGTGCTAATTCTGCCAGGCGGAGAGGTGTACAACTGTACATCATTGGCAACTCAAGACTCCGGTGAAGCAGGCTTGATTCATCCACTCCAACCGAAGAACTCACCATCCTCGGCACACGCACCACTGGCCATCAACCACGAGCACATAGTGAAGTATGAGAACAGGCTGATCATTTGAGGCTCATACGTCGAGCTCTAGGAACCTGGCTAGACCAATATCCAACGACGCATCATCGAGCCATGGAAGAAACCAGATCGAAAGACTCGTGGATGAAGATGGAAGAAACTATGGGTGTGTGGAAGGAAGAAGGTGCAGGGAAACACCACATCGCCGCAGTCCGCCACTAGGTGGCCTCCTCCGGTGGCGGCGGGGGTGAACAACACGAGGGGCACGATCGCCTCTGGAGTCGCACGTCTGCGTGACCCGGGATGGTTGTGGTTTAAAGTTGTAGCAATAAATTTTTATCAAAATAATTTAGATGATGTGGTTCAGGCTGGTGCCGTGACAGACCCCCTTATATTTCTTATGATTGTGATTTAAAATTCTAGCAATAAATTTTAGATCTAACCATCAAATAATCTAGATGTTGTGGCCTCGAAAAAAACCTTATATTGATTTTAGTATATAGATTGATAGATAGATTCCGGCCCATTATATTATATATTACATACGAGTGGCAGTTGATATACACTTGAATTTCCAAATTCATTACTATTTTCAAGGGGACCAATAACTTAGGATTGATCGATGAGAGAACCCACGCACACGGCGTCTTGTCTTGTATAAGAGGGGACAAAGTCAAAGAGAAAGAGTGAGGAGGAAGATGGGGAAACCAGCAGCAGGCGAAGAATTAGCAGCAGCTGGGTACGAGGGGAAGCAGCAGCAGCGTGCGCACTTTGTGTTCATCCCGCTGATGGCCCAGGGCCACGTGATCCCTAGCCTGGACACCGCCCTGCTGCTGGCCAGCCAGGGCGCCGTGTGCAGCATGGTGGCCACCCCGTGGACGGCGGCGAGGATCCGGCCGTGCATCGAGCAGTGTGGTCTGGAGGTCCGTCTGCTGGAGTTCCCGCTGGAGTATGTGTCGGACGGCGCCGACAACCTGGACAACATCCCGCCGGAGCGGGTGGTGGGCTACTTCCAGGCGGTGGCGCTCCTCCAGGCGCCCATCCAGGAGCGCCTGGGCAAGCTGGAGCCGCGCGTGAGCTGCATCGTGTCGGACTTCTCCCACCCGTGGACGGCTCCCGTCGCGGCGGCGCTCGGGGTGCCACGCATCAGCTTCTTCCCCATGTGCGCCTTCTGCGCCCTCTCCGAGCACAACGTCCACGAGTACAACAAATGCCTTTGCTCTCCGGGGTCGGAGGAGGTGGTGGCGGTGCCTCTGCTGGACGCGACGCTGCTGGAGATGCGGAGGGTGGAAGCCCCGTGTTTCTTCCGGCACGCGTCCATGGGGACGCTGGGCGAGGACATCCAGCGAGCGCATGCCCAGGGCGCCGGCATGATCTTCAACACCTTCCTGGAGCTGGAGCCGGACCACGTGGCGGGCTTGAGCTCCGCTTGGGGAGGCAAGAAGGTGTGGACCGTCGGCCCGGTCTCCCTCCACCACCAGCTCGCCGCCGGTGGCACGACCACCACCTGCAGAGGCGAAGCTTCCATGGACGACGACGACTGCCTCCAGTGGCTGGACGGCAAGGAGGCTGGGTCCGTCGTGTACGTCAGCTTCGGGACCATCGCTCCCAAGATGGATCCCGAGACGGTGCTGGAGCTGGCGCGGGCGCTGGAGACCTCAGGCCACCCCTTCATCTGGGCACTCAGCAAGGCCGACCATCCGTTCGCCGAGTCGTCGCAGGAGCTGCAGGAGCTGGAGGCGCGCGTCGCCGCCAGTGGTGGTGGCCGGATCGTGAGAGGATGGGTGCCGCAGCTGCTCATCCTCTCGCACGCCGCCGTCGGCTGCTTGTTCACGCACAGCGGGTGGAACTCCGTCATGGAGGCCATCACGGCTGGGAAGCCCGCGGTGACGTGGCCTCGTCTCATAGGGTCGGACCACTTCGTGAACGAGAAGTTCACCGTGGAGGTGCTACGGATCGGTGTCAGCGTCCGGCCGGAGGACCCTCACATCCAGCCCGTGGAGGTGCGCCGGGAGGCCATCCAGGCGGCGCTCACCGCCGTCCTGGAAGGAGGAGACGAGGGCCAGGAGAGGCGAGACCGCGTCCGCGATCTCTCGCTCAAGGCGAAGGCGGCCATGCAGGCTGGTGGATCGTCGCACGCCAACCTCTGCGACCTCGTCCAACGCTTCACCATCTAGCTATAGCTAGCTACCATTCCAATCGATCGATCTAGCTAGTACCACCTTTCATTTGCTTCTTAGTAGGAGTACTTAATAATAATTGGACTGGTTTCAATTCTAGTATCGGACTGTGCTCAAGATTTTTTTGAACCTAGCCGCCCTGGCCGTGGTGGTTCTAAACCCAGTTTCTACTGGTAGCTTATTAATGAATATTACCAAGGATAAGATCAACACGCTTTTCTCGACCATCATCACCCTCTTTGTTTCTCATCACCATCCTACATATTAATTGCATCATCCACCATTCCTTGCATCATCCACCATTCCCGCCGTTTCTAGAATTGCAAATTGTTGAGCCCTAAGGTCCTTAAGGCATGAAATGTTTGTGGGGATCACATACTCCTCTTATTTTGCAATACTCCCTCTGTTTTGGGATTATAGGTCCTACGCGCATACCTAGGTTGTTAATTTGACACCAAAATATAACTTATATATTACAAAAATTATATCATTAAAAAATATAACCTCTAAAGTTTTTAATGGTATAATTTTTGTGCTATACTATTTATATTTTGTTGTTCAAATTGACAACCTAGTTATGCGCGCGGGACTTATAATCCCAAACGGAGGGAGTACATCAGTACTCCATCCGTTTCAAAATATAAGATGTTTTAGCAGTCCATCAATCGATCTAGTACCACCTTTCATTTACTACTCCTTAATAATAATTGTACTGGATTTTTTAATTCTATAAAGTTTATCGTCCGCGGTGGTTCTAAACCCAGCTTGTATTGGTAGCTTTTTTTGTTTTGCGGGGATCTTGTACTGGTAGCTTAATGAACACTACCAAGGATAAGATCAACACGTTTTTCTCCGACCATCACCCTCTTTGTTTCTCATCACCGTCCTACATATTGCATCCACCATTCCTTGTCCCGCCTTTTATCGTTTTGCAAATAGTTGATCCCTAAGGTCGCAAGGGCTTGAAATGCCGGCACGGTGCCACCGACCTAGTTGGCCCATTTAACCAAGTTTGTGGGGGATCCCATACTCCTCTTATTTTGCAATACATCATTATGTTCTAGTGCATCAAAAGCCCAAAAGTTGCACATGCCTGCGTGGCGCAAAACTTGAATGGCCAACTCTTGAATGCGGTTTTGGATCTCGATGTAAGAATCTTGCTAGTTGCATGGTTTATTGCTTAAATAAGTTTGCGTAAATTTCTCAGAGCTAGCAAAGCTTATTGGACAACTTTTGAAAAAAAAGGGCATTAATTCTGTTTAGGTCAAAGAAGAGCACGGCTGTCAAGATTGTTTGTGTCCAGATTCTAACGCCATTAATTCGATTTAGGTCAAGAGTTGTCGAGATTGTTTTTTTTTTCCAGATTCAAGCAGCATTTATTTGGAAAATATGTCAAACAAATCGAGAGCTATCGAGATTCTGTGTCAGGATTGTAATGGCGTTAATTCGGTTCAAGTCAAACAAGACGTGAGCTATGAAGATTGTGTCTGTCCGGGTGCTATCAACTTTAGTTCAGTTCAGGCCAAACGATAAGTCGACATTGCTTGTGTTGTTTATCTTATTTTGCGTGACATGACATCCAAGCTAGCTCCCTCTCTAAGTTGTTGTGATAGTCTAAAGATCATGTTATTGTTGAGAATCAAGGCAATATTTTAATTATATTAATCTAAAAATAAACATGAGCCAAATATACGTGTACTGATATTTGGTAACGATACTATATAGTACTAGACTAATCGTAGAATCATCTATGGAAATTACTAGTACTATGCACACAAAAATAAGTAAGAGAGGTATTAGCATGTTGTACCCTCCGGTTGAACAATTGGCCGTAGCAGCAGTGGAGGCGGCAGCCTCGTCGGCCGCCCTCTTGGACGCAGCGGCGGCCTATTCGGCTTCGGTATAGTCACGGTGATGACAAAGGCGTGGAAGTAGTGGATCGAAAGCGAGCAGTCACGTCGAAGACGTACCCCCAAAACCTCACTACAACGAAAACCTACCATAGAGACATTCTCCTTGAGACACTTCTTATTTTGTCTTTTTAAAAATCAGGTAGAGACATTTTGCATCCTGTAGAGACAATTGTTGAGAGACGGAAGGATGTGTCTCAAATATAGACACCAGTTAATAAAAATTTCTAACAAAATGAAATTTTCATTCTAGTGACAACTTTTGAGGCATTCTAAATTGTGTCAACAAGTTATATATATGCAATCATTGAGACACATTGCAAAAGGTGTTTACATTTTCTATAAAGACATAATTTGAGGCATTTTATTTGGTCTCTAGAGACATTTGTTTTAAGTTTTAGTCAGGTTGTGCTATACTCAAAAGAAACTAAATCTAGGTATAAACAAGATCTTGTGTAAGGTTAAGATGGTTGGAAGAATAAGTCTTTATCATTAAGGTCAAGAGTTCAAGGATTTCTTTTAACATGTTTTTCATAGTATTTTTTACTCTACTTGTAGAGACATAATATAATGCCTCTTTGTTGTGTCTTATAAGGTTTATAGACATTATTACTAGTGTTCTTAACACACAAGAGACACTGTCCGTAGCGACACTTTTGAGACAATGTGTAATATGTCTCTACAAGTACATAAAGACAATAACAATGTCTCTACGGCACCAAAATAGTGCCTCTATAGGCCAATTCTCTTGTAGTGCCTAATCGCCCCTCTCCCATATAGGATCTGGAGAGGCGGGGTTTCAGATGTCTGCTCTTTTGTCAGCCATGTACGCGGTGGACGGAATGGGATCACCCGCGGTAGCAACAATAGAGGAAACGGCAGTAGCAATTCCGCGTGGAGGCAGTGGTTCTATTCTGTGTCTAGAGAGGAGAGAACTCTCCAATATATAGGCACATGCGGATACGGAATGGTTCAATGGAAATAAACGACTGTAATTAATTAATAGAAATGCCCATAATGAATTACTGAAAATGTACGTACTTAAGACAAAACGTTTCAGCTCGTATTCATTATCATTAACGTTTCAGTTGCAACCATCCGTATCCCATTTCTGCGTGACAAAAAGAACACTTCCGCTCGACGAGATTCCCGCAACCCACGACGCGTGCGTCGTGACAAGGCATATCGAGGAGGGTGGCGAAGGAAGAGGACCGCGCGTGTAGAACGCCTCTCTTCTCTTCACACCAAGTCATACTAGTGTGAGAAGATCTCATTTTATATGTTGGTGAAATCTCTCCCAACTAGCCATGTGGAGCAAAACTTCCACCTCTTATTTTACCATGAATGGTCCCTTAGGGATTTTTCTGAAATTGTTAGATGGGCCTAAAGCCCACCCTATAGTTCAACAATCCCCCACCAGATCCCAAAGTCCCATGGTGTTTCCAACACTGTTTTGATATACTGGTATTTTCAGTGGAGTCATGTTAAGGTTGAACATCCACCTAGAATAGATGGCTACACTCCTTTACAACTGAACAATGGACTATGCCTTGAATTTTCAGTTTGGCGTAAAGAGGTTTCACCAAATGTCTTACTAGTACTAGGATGCCGAAATATGACCCCTCGGGTGGAGCATATTAGTCACACTCCTGGCCTTTTCATGAATTTACTAGAGATCAACCCAATCTCATAGACTGTGACCAGCAGTTGGGCTTATATAGGTGTTGTTCCTCCAAAGATTGCTCTGTAGGATAGCATCTTTCTTATAAAATCTTTGAAACACATTAAGACAAAAGTCAACCTGCCATACAGTTTCTGAGAGTATATTATCTCCAACGGAGTGGGTTAGTAAAACTACTCTCCTTTGTTAACCACTATCTTGTTTTCCCAAGTCCTACTTCAAAGGATCTCCGATCACATAGTTTGGTTTACTACCATCGCAACTTATGTGGGTCTCATACCCATCTCTCTTGATGCATTTTCTATCACAACACGGGATAGCCCTTTAATAAAGGGATCTACCAGATTCTTAGCCGACTAGATATAATCCAACGCTATCACTTCGGAGTTTTGTAAATGTCTGACAGCTTTTAGTTTCATTCTTATGTGTTTGTTGGACTGCATGTTGTCCTTTGAACTATTTACCTTGACAATTACAGTTTGATTGTCACAGTTCTAAGAATAGCCGGTACTGGCTTTTCAACCACTGGCAAGTCCATCAAAAGATCTCGAAGCCATCCTGCTTCGACACCAGATATGACTAATGCTGTTAATTCTACTTCCATTGTTGATCTCGTTAGGATCGTTTGCTTGCAAGACTTCCAGGAAACAGCACCACCTCCAAGAGTAAACACATACCCCGTTGTGGCTTTCATCTCATCGGCATCAGAGATCCAATTTGCATCACTATACCCTTCAAGCATTGACGGGTACCCGATATAGTGAAGTCCATAGTTCATAGTACCTTTCAGATAGCGCATAATTCTTTGAACAACACCCCAATGCACATCACCCAGATTGGAAACAAACCGGCCCAATTTGGACATGGCAAACATGATGTCAGGACTCGTAGCGCTCGCTAGGTACATGAGTGAGCCGATGACTTGAGAGTATCTTAGCTGATCTCAGATTTGATTGATCGAGAGTATTTCAAGGATTCACATATGAGAGTGAGAATAACTAGAGTGGATTTTCAAGAACCTTAGCTCATAAGTCAGGACACTACGATTATATCTTGGCTGTAATGTTTCTATTAGGGAGTAGAAATATTAGCTAAGACTTTTTATGTCCCCACTTGGGTTCAAAGGGGTCAATAGTATATGAAAGTGTCTTTTTTGAAGGATAATAGGGCCCAGTTGTTGGATCATATGGAACATGATATTCTTACTTGTGCGATGCTTTGGGATTAATTGTTTGGAAAAAATACAATGTGGATATCAGGCAATGTTTGACACGGTCACCGCTAGCAATGAGAACTAGACTTCTCTTCGCGACTTCGGGATGCGGATTCCAACCCAAGACAATGGCATGTTCATGTAAGGCTCCTTTAAATCACTGTGTTTCTGTTAGATGCAATGTCGTTTGATGTCTAAACGCAAAAATAATGCATCTTGCCATTCATAGAAAACATATTTCATGGCAGAAATTATTCGAACACTTAGAAACATATAGCTGTACATTTTTTTTGGAAAATGGAACTTTTATTACTTAGAGTAATATTTACACCCGGCCTCTTCATAACCAAGATGCAAACAGCCGCACAAACCACAAAACCAGAGAAAAATAAAGTATAATAAAATTAGAAAGTCTCAACTAAAAACAAGAGGCCTCAATTATGGCAGATCAAGTAAATCACACTGCCATCTATGTAGGGAGAAAATATCTCTCGCCATGTCCTCCAAACGCGTACACCCATCCAAAAACAAGTCGCGAAACTCCATATGTTGGAGAATAATCTATTATCGAAGGATAGTCGTGGCCCGATAAATAGCCTGTAGGAGAGAAGACACAATGTTATTAAAAATCTTGTCATTTTTACAGAGCCATACCGACCAAATAATAACAAGCGCTCCCACCCTAAAAAAATCATGTATTTATCTTCAACTCCATGCAACCAATTACAAAAAACATTGGTCACTAAACATGGAGGAGATAAACCATAAGCTATTTGGATGAATGACCATATAGAATGAGCAAATTTACAGTAGAAGAATAAATAATGAATTGTCTCATCCGTGATGATAAAAAACACATTATGTACTTACATGCCAATTCCTCTTTATAAGATTATCTTTAGTACGGATTACACGTTTACGTAGATAGCAAGCGACTATCTTCGTCTTAAGGGGTATTTTCATTTTCTAAATTTTACTGTTATCATCGACCGGGATATTAGATTGAACCGGTGCTCTCTACAGTGAGGCAACTGAAAATTTACCACTCTCTTATAATTTCCATTTGAACTCGTCTACACTGTCCGACAACTGTATCGTGGATAATCGTAATAACAAATTGTTCCAGATACCAGTCGAGGACCTATGAGACCTCTTTTGAAAGACACGTTAGGAGGATTATCTTCCATAATAGTGGAAAGTGTGTCCTCTTTGTGTCTAACAATCGAATATAGAGCTGGATATTATCCGTGAAGAAAAGTTTGGTCACTAGTGGAAACGAGGCCTTTGGTTGAGGTCAGAAATGGGCTTTAACACCGGTTCTTCTACGAACCTGTGTTAAAGGGGTGGTCCGTACCAGCGTGGTCCAGAAAGATAAAAGGCGCACCCCCCTTTAACACCGGTTTGAGCCACGAACCGGTGTTAAAGGCCCTATCAGCCCTGCCCCACGCAGCCCTCCCCCTTTAACACCGGTTCGTGGCTTGAACCGGTGTTAAACGGGGTGCGCCTATATAACACACCTCAGCCCACACCCCTCTCTCTCATTTTGGAGCTTAGCAAGAGGGTGAGAGGTGTGCTAGTTTGTGTTTTTTTCCTATGCACAAGAGGTGTTCGGTGAAATGCCCGAGAGCTCGAATTACGTTTTCCCATTGCTCTTTCCTTCGCGGTCGAGGTCAGCAACTTTATCCTTTCATGTTTTATTGATGTACTGTATAAGTGGTCATCTCCCTATTAATTTTTTATATACTATATAATGCAGATGAACCGACAATGGATGTACAGTGACCGACGCACTTCCGAGTACATTACGGGCCTCCAAAATTTCATCGTTGTGGCTAAGGAAAACCGTGGTCACAATGGTTTTATGTGGTGTCTGTGTGTTCACTGTCAGAACAAGAAAGACTACTCAAATACCAAAACCATTCACGCCCACCTGCTTCGATCTGGTTTCATGCCCAACTATAATTGTTGGACCAAGCACGGAGAAAGAGTGGTTATGATGGAAGACAACAAAGAAGAAGAGGATGATGACAACTATCATAATATGTATCCTGAATACGCTGATACTGCAACGGGGGTAGATAATGAAGATCAAGAGGCAGCAGATGGGCCCGCTGATGACAATCTTGGTCGGGCCATTACTGATGCAAAGGAAGAATGTGAAACTGAAAAGGAGAAGGAGAAGCTGGAGCAGATGTTAAAGAATCACAAAACATTGTTGTACCCAACTTGTGAAGATGGCAACAAAAAGGTAGGTACCACACTGGATTTGCTGTAATGGAAGGCAGAGAACAGTGTGACTGACAACGCATTTTAAAAGTTGTTGGTAAAAATGAAGAATCTGCTTTCAAGAAATAATGAATTTGTCTGACAGTACATACCAAGCAAAGAAGGTTGTCTGCCCTCTAGGATTAGAAATGCATAAGATACATTCCTGCATTAATGACTGCATCCTCTACCGCGGTGAGAAGTACGAGAATTTGGATGCTTGCCCGGTATGCACTGCACTGCGGTATAAGATCAGACGAGACGACTCTGGCGATGTTGAGGGCGAGGCCCCTAGGAAGAAGGTTCCTACCAAGGTTATGTGGTATGTTCCTATAATACCACGGTTAAAACGTCTTTTTAGAATCAAAGAACATGCCAAGTTATTGCGATGACACATGGAAGACCGTAAGAAATACGCGATATTGAGACACCCCGCTGATGGGTCACAGTGGAGAAAAGTCGAGCGATAGTGCCCGGACTTCGCACGTGACGCAAGGAACTTAAGGTTTGGTCTAAGTACATATGGAATGCATCCTTTTGGGGAGAAGAGTTGTAGTCATAGCACCTGGCCTGTGACTATGTATCTATAACCTTCCTCCTTGGTTGAGCATGAAGCGGAAGTTTATTATGATGCCAGTGTTCATACAAGGCCCGAGGCAACCCGGCAATGACATTGATGTGTACCTAAGGCCATTAGTTGAAGAAATTTTACAACTGTGGGCCAATCATTGATGAGCTATTTGACCTACGAGCGTTGCTTTTCGTAACCATCAATGGTTGATCTGCTCTTAGTAACATTTCAGGGCAGACAAACAAGGGATTCAAAGCATGCACGCACTATTTAGATGAGACTAAAAGTGTATATTTGGATAAATGTAAGAAGGTTGTGTACCTAGGGTATCGTCGATTTCTTCCGAACCTACTTCCCATAAGAAAGAAAGGCAAGCATTTCAAACGTCTGTCAGAACCCCGGAGGAAGTCTGTCCTCCGTACTGGTGAGGAGGTATTTGGTATGGTCAAGGACCTAGAAGTAATCTTTGGAAAAGGTCCTGGCAGTCTATCTGTTCCGAATGACGATGCCGGACACGTGCCCATGGGAAGAAGCAATCTATATTTTGGGACCTAACCTATTGGAAAGTCCTAGAGGTCCGCTCTTCAATTGACGTGATGCACGTGGCGAAGAATGTTTGCGTGAACCTGCTAGGCTTCCTGGGAGTGTATGGGAAGACAAAAGATACACCGGAAGTATGGCAGGACCAGCAACGTATGAAAGACCCTGAAGAGCCTATGCATCCTGAGAACGAGAAGGGTAAAGGACGCCACTTAACTCATGTCAGCTACGCTCTTACCAAAGCAGAGAAGGAAATCTTTTTTGAATGCCTGAGCAGTATCAAGGTCCGTCTGGCTTCTCGTCGAATATAAAGGGAATAATAAATATGGCTGAGAAAAAATTCCAAAACCTGAAGTCTCATGACTGCCACGTGATTATGACGCAATTGCTTCCGATTGCATTGAGGGGGCTTCTACCTGAAAATGTCCGAGTACCCATTGTGAAGCTTTGTGCATTCCTCAATGTAATATCTCAGAAGGTAATCGATCCAGAAAGCCTACCAGGGTTACAGACAGATGTGGCCCAATGTCTTATCAACTTCGAGTTGTTGCTCCCACCATCCTTCTTCAATATTATGACGCATCTCCAGGTTCACCTAGTAGAAGAGATTGCCATTCTCGGTCCTGTATTTCTACACAATATGTTCCCCTTTGAGAGGTATATGGGAGTCTTAAAGAAATATATTCATAACCGTGCTAGGCCATAAGGAAGCATCTCCAAGGGCTATGTAACAGAGGAGGTCATTGAGTTCTATGTTGACTTTATTCCTGACCTTAAGGCGATTGGTGTTCCAGAATCACGACATGAGGGGATACTACATGGAAAAGGCACCCTAGGATGTAAAGCAATGATATGTAGGGACGGGCATTCTCTCAATCAAGCACACTATACGGTTTTACAAAGATCTATCTTGGTTGCCTCGTATATCAATGAACACAAGAATTTTATACGCCTCGAACACCCAGGGAAGTCTGATGAATGGATTATAAGTGAACACATGGCGAGTTTTGGCGGCTGGCTGCAAAGACTTCTCACGAATAACACCACTGTTGGAGATCAGCTGTACTTGTTGTCCAGGACACCATCTTCGACTATATGTACTTTCCAAGGGTATGAGATAAATGGGAATACATTTTACACGATAGTCCAAGATAAAAAGAGCACCAACCAAAACAGTGGTGTCCGTTTCGATGCAACAGAAGACAATGGGCAAAAGACCACATATTATGGGTTCATAGAGGAGATATGGGAACTTGACTATGGACCTAATTTTAAGGTCCCCTTGTTTCGGTGCAAACGGGTCAAGCTGACAGGAGGAGCGGTTGAGGTAGACAAGAAGTACGGAATGACAACAGTGGATCTCCACAATCTTATGAAGGAAGACAAGAACTTAGACGAACCATTCGTCTTAGCCAATGATGTGGCTTAGGTTTTCTATGTGAAGGACATGTCTACCAAACCAAAAAAAGAAAAAATAAGCAAACAGATACATCACACGATGTGTCAAAACGTCATATAGTTCTTTCAGGGAAAAGAAACATCGTGGGAGTGGAGGACAAGACAGACATGTCAGAAGATTATAATAAGTTTGATGAAATTCCGCCCTTCAAAGTGAAGACTGGCCCAACCATCCCGCTAAACGGTGCTGATAATCCACTCCCACGATGTACTTGCATGAGGCACAGGGGGTATGACATGGAAGGATGGGCTTGCCGAGTGGGGAGACTCTTACAGATGGCGCGGGAGAAAAGAAAAAGAGCGTACAAATCGGATGACATAGATAGAACATGCACTTGTGGCGCTGCAGGCGCAAGTGAATGCAGAAAATAGCCAGCAAGCTAGCGGCCCATCGCAGCGGCACGAAGAGCCTTCATTGGAAGCTGCCAGCGGCCCATACTCTGCGCGGAAAAGCAGCGTGGCTTCCACGGAGAACGTGCAACCCACACTTGAAATGGCGGGTCCTCTATACCCCATGGATGAGATCACGGAGAGCAAACACGCTGAGCTGCATGTGATATTAATGGGATTATCCGTTAAGGTGGCGGTCGGCTATGCCTTACCTCCTGTAGCTGGTGGAACTTACCACTGCCGACCGATTCCAGATGGCTATGCTATTGTCGAGGTGGATGAGGTTGTGAAGGAATATGAGGAAGCATAGCTTGACCATGCTACAGGTGAAGGGGAAACTCAACTCAAATTTGAAGTGAAAACAACCATTCTTTGGAAGAATGAACACATCGTGCTTCCAAATTGGAGGCCACTGGCACCCCCGCCGTCTCCACAGCGTCAGCAGTCTGAGCCGCCTCAGCCGTCTCCAAGTCATCAGAATACTCCCCTGTCGTCTCCGCCATGTCAGCCATATTCGGTGCTTCAGCCATCTCCTGCACGTCAGCCATCTCCGGCGCGCTAGCCATCTCCTGCGCGTCAGCCATCTTCGACGCGCCAGCCATCTCCTGCACGTCATCCATCTCCGGTGCGCCAGCCATCTCCTGCGCGTCAGCGTAAGCGGAAGAGCACTGCCACGAAGAGCACTAGCACTACCACGAAGAAATCTGCAGGAAAATGTATGCCAAAGAGTTCAAGAAACTACGTCCCGCAGCCTTTCGCCAAGCCATTGTCAGTATTACCGTGGAATCGTAGTGACGAGGAGAACAAGTGGATCTTGAAAGAAGAGGTCAAGAAATTCTTTGGACCTAGAGAGGCAGAGCCAAAGGAGAAACTAGATCCAGCGGTGGTGGAGAAGTTTTACAATAATCTTTTGAAACCTGAAACCCCACTTGTGCCGAACTACGAGCGCCATATTATGAAGGGGTATGCAAGGAGGAGGGAGTCTAAAATTTGTAGCATGCGGCACCCCAGAAAACAGTTCCCATGCTCGAAGAGCATAAAAACCAATCGTGCGCCCCGCTCCAAGTGTTCGACACAAGGATAGTTCCTCCTGTAAATGATTACGAGGAAGAGCTACAAAGAAAGGCCAATGAGATGGGGATGACCTATATTGCATAATTGAACATCATGGGAGACCACTTTCCCAAAGGCGATGTCAACCTCATACAACCATGGAAGTACGAGAAGAATCTCGTCAAGAAAGAGGGGCTCAAGAATCTACCAACAAAAATGCGAAGATTGCATAAGTGGTACCTTGATTTCTGCAAGACGAGAAAGGAAGAATGGATCACCACGCATATAAGAGATCATATTTTCTTGTGCGGAGATGACGATATCACCTTAAACATTCAAGACTTTCATTTTTTATTCAATCAGAAGGAACTCGACAAAGCTGCCATCAGCCTTTATTGTGTGTAAGTACTATTTCTGTCATTTCTATCTCAGCTCATTCAATTCATTAATTGCATGTATATATATGCTCACCATATATGTATATACTATTATGCAGAAAAAAGGTTATGGAATGCATGAAAGGAGGCCCTTTTGACATTGGGTTCGTTGACCCAAATAGAGTTCATGAACAAGTGATAAAACACAAACCCGGGCAAACAGAAGATTTCTTGCTAACGTCTTTACTGAGACAACAAACCAAAAGGGAAATACTATTACCTTACAACTTCTCGTGAGTGTTGCCCTCTCTTGTACACATTCTGTTTCGGCTTACTCGATGTTAAGTGTAACTGATGATGAGTTATGCGTGCGTAGGTTCCACTTTATTCTGCTAGTCATTCAAGTTGACTCAGAAAAAGTCCTTGTCATGGACTCATTACGAAAAGACCAAGAGCTATGGGCAGACTTTAAACATATGCTCCAGAGGTAATTTCAATCATATTATCGCACTAGATCGGCAACTTTCGTGACAACAAGTAATTAATTTCTCCTTTATCCATTTTCTTTGATGGACAGGGTTTGGAAAAGGTTCATGGGCAGGGCCGTGGGAGAATGGTCAGAAGAACTAAAATTTGTAGATCAAAATGTAAGTAATACTAGCCAGCTAGGTCTGCATATCTCTTTGATTCTGCTTCCAATTCCATTATATCATGCTTTATTGATTATATTTTGATTGAACTGTCTATTCTCGTAAAGTGCGTGCATTAGGGACCCGGCAATAACTTATGTGGATACTACGTTTGCGAGTTCATTCGCAACATGATATGTGCGACGGGCCAAAGCCGCACTAGAACAAATTAGAGTAAATAAAGAAAGTATACACAATATTATTTTATTACCATCAGTTGTGTTGAGTTTCATTCTTATATATATATTGATCCCATTCTTCATATATATTTAGATCGAACGAATGCGGGACAAACGCCTACCATTTGACCGCATACGAGCCATTTAAAAGGAATTGGCTGTAGGGGTTCGTAGCATGGAAAACAAAAAATTTCTACCGCATGCACACAAACAAGCCAAGATCTATCTAATAGATTGTAGCAACGAGTTGATAGAGGAACTCACCCTCGAAGATTCCAAAGCGGTTAACAAGAGCAGATTCTCGTGGGTGATGTAGTCGTACACTTGCCGATCTCAAGATCGCGTAGACGATCCTTCCGGCGCTGCGTTCCGGCAGTGCTCCTGCAGTAGGTCACACATTCGGTACTCGATGAAGACCTTCCTCTCTCTTGTTCCAGTAGGCAGCGGAGGTTGTAGCACTCTCCTCGCGATTCCAGCAGCACGACGGCGTGGTACCGGAAGTAGAGGGGAGATCTCGCAGGGCTTCGCCTTAAGCCGAAGCGAGTATGGTGGACTATGATAGAGGGACTTGGAGATCTATGGTTTAGAGGCACCAAGGGGAGAGCTTGGCCGGCGGCTAGGGTTTGGGGAAACTCTAACTCGGCGACTTAGAGGATGCCCTAGGCGGCGGCTGCACTGGAGGTGGCCGGCGACTTGGGGCTAGGGTTTGGGGTGTGAGAGGTGTAGGTAGAGGTGGGAGGGAGGCGCCTAGGAGGAGGGAGTCCTCCTCCAACTCCTCCTCCTTGGCCAGCGGGTGGAGGGAGTGGGACTTCCTCCCCAAGTAGGTTTCCTATTCTCCCTCCACCAAGCAAACTTGCCCTTTGACTTTTCAAATTGGCGTTTGACTTTTCAAACTAGGATTTGATTTATCCCTTTATTTTTCTCAGCGATTACACCTAGTACATGATGCAACCATTCCAACTTGTTATGACACATTCATGCACCCTTCCCCTCCGGAGTGCCGGACCTTCCGGACCCTTCTAGAACATTCCCGATGAAAACACCGGAATCATTCTCCAACTCCGAAACAGGACTTTCCTTATATTAATCTTATTTTCCAGACCATTCCGGATCTCCTCATGATATCCCGGATCCCATCCGAGACTCCGAACAACATTCGGTCTCTTACTCATCATTCCATAACTAATCAACAACATCGAATCCTTAAGTGTGTCTCCCTACGGTTCATGAATTATGCGGACATGATCGAGACACTTCTCCGATCAATAACCAATAGAGGAATCTAGAAATTCATATGGCTCCCACATATTTATACGATTACTTTGCGATCGAATGAACCACTTACATACGATACCAATTTCCCTTTGTCTCACGATAGTTTACTTATCCGAGGTTTTGATCGTCGGTATCTCTGCATACCTAGTTCAACCTTGTTACCGATAAGTACTCTTTTCTCATTCCTGTGGTATGTGATCCCTTGTGAACTAGTCACATGCTTGCAAGCTAATTGGATGACATTCCACCGAGAGGGCCCAGAGTATATCTATATGTCATATGTATGGACAAATCCCACTCTTGATCCATGTGCCTCAACCCATACTTTCCGAACACTCAATGCCACCTTTATAGCCACCCAGTTACGGTGTGGTGTTTGATGTCATCAAAGCATCCTTCCGGTGATGGTGATTAACATGATCTCATGGTCGAAGGAATTAGGTTACTATGTATCAGAAAGCTTATAGAAAATGAACTATATTAAATGACTTGATCTTTATGCTACGCTTAACTATAGGAGTATGTCCATCACATCATTCTCCTAATGATATGACCCTGTTGTTAATAACATCTCTATGTTCATGATCAGGAAACCATGATCATATATTAACCAACAAGCTAGTTTAACAAGAGGCTTTACTAGGGACTCTTTTATGTTTACAAATCACACAAGTATTAATGTTTCCTGTTAATACAAATATAGCATGGTATGTAAACATTTATCATAAGTATGAAGATATGATAATAACCACTTTATTCTTGCCTCTTGGGCATATCTCCAACAGTTCCCACTTGCACTAGAGTCAATAATCTAGTTTCAAACCTTTGTGTATTCAACACCTATGGCTTTCCGGTGTTGTATGTACACGATTGCTAGTGGTCAACTGATCTGCGGATCTGACACTTCCAGGTCTGTGTGTAATTGCATGTCTTTGCGTCTCTACGCATCACTCATTCTCTAATGAGATGGCTTTGTACAATTTTTGTCCTTTGGTGAGACCTTTAGTTCTTTGGGGTTAAAACATGTTGATAATATTGTCGTACAATATATCTTCATAGTATTATCCCGCTGTGAACTACACCTAGTTTGATAACAAACTACTTGACACAAATGCCCTCTTTAGCTGCTATTATAGCAGTCATATACTTAGCCTTTTGTTGTAGTATCTGTCACAATGTCTTAACTTTGGAACCCATCCAAATCCATTATGGAACTTAATTTCCATTATATTGTGCCACCCTTAGTTTAGATTGAGATAAACTTAATTTGTACCTTGTGACAAAATTAGTATCAATGTAATACTTTTACAATGAACTAACCATCTATTTGCCACTTCTACAAAATAATATACTCTTATTTCTTCCAAAAGATCATAAGAATATCCTTACTATCGTCCAATGATCATCTTATGAATCATTCTGGTATATGCTCGTAACATTTAGAGCATAGGACATATCTGGATTTGTACATATCAAAGTATGATTGATATAAATACCTTTTGTGATTCCATACATCAAGTATCAATCTATACTTCAATCTTTGTTTCACTTACCAAGTGTCAATACACTTTAATATATCATCAATATTGAACTCATTCAATCCTTTCTGTGTGACAAGAACCTTTCTTGTAGTTTCTATATTGAATTCATTCAATACATCATCTATGTACTTTCGGCACAACCATATTAGCGTCTATCGAAGCCAAATATTTGGGTTTTGCCTAAGTCTTTAATCGGGATGAAATTCTTAATATGTGTTAATGAAAGATACATCATTTTCAATCAACAATATGTCTTCCACATAATGTATTAGAAACATGTCTTAGCGCTCCCACTTAATTTCTTGCAAATGCAAGGATCTTCATTGTCTTCGACGAATTTAAACTCCTTTAACAGTTTCATCATAATGAAGATTCCAACTCCGCAATGCTTACTTCAACCATTGAAGTTTGCATATGCTTTTAGCATCCTTTGAATTAACAAAACCCTATGGACCGTGTTAAGCACATGTCCTAGGTAAAAATTCTATTAGAAGAACTTGTTTTGTTTATTCAACTACCACATAACAAAATTATATGTAGTGGTTGCTACATTAATCCGTCTAGACTAAATATCGCTATGAAAGATCAAATCTTGTCATAGTAAACCTTTGAACATTGTTGTGAACTCTTTCCCAACATGTCGACTATTTCATAGATGCGAAACATCCATGTCTATTTCTTTATAGATCCAAACACAACTGTAAGGTCTTACACCTTTCTCGAGGGTCCTTCAAGTTCAAAACTTGATTTCTCGTGTATGGAACTATCACGGATTTTATGGCTTCAAGCCATTTTATGGAGTCAGGGCCCATCATCGCTTCTTTGCATGTAGTCCGTTCATTATTCTCAAATAATGATTCAACCCTCAAATCTTGGTATTTGATTGTTTACTCGACCTACTTGTTTTAATAGGAACTTAGACCTCTGTGACCGCAACCTTTGAGGCACGTGAGCCATGAGCATTGTTGCTGCCTCCGGAACACTTTTCGGCGCTGCGCAACTTTGCACATATAGCTAAGGTTCTTTTAACCTTATCAAAGTTCTATTGTCCTCCCACTTATCTTTTCATGACAAATTCCTTCTCAAATAAACTTGACGTTTTAAGCGACAAACACTTTTGTCTCCGGTGTTATGGAGGAATACTTAAAAGTTATACAAAGACAGGTTCATCCGACTTTGGTTGCAAACATCTTTCTTATGCATAGCATACCAATGTTTAAGAAAGGACAACTTGGGTTTTATCCCAAACAATAACTTTATATGGTGTCAATTCAACGGATTATGATGGAGCTCTTTTCAGTGGAAAAACGGTAGTCACTAAAGCTTTTAATCTTTAAAATATAATGGAAGTTTTATGAATTACACCTTTGATCTTACCATGTCAAACAAGGTTTAATTACATATCTCGAACGCTCCATACTCTTATGGTGTTTCGAAAAATGCAAATCCACGGAACGATTCCTTAAATCTTAGGTATTATGATAAACTTGTAACTCAAATATCTTCCTTTATGATCTTATGATAAACTATTTATATTCTTATTACAATGATTTTGCACTTCATCTTTGAAAGTCTTGGAACTTTTCAAATGTTTCATACTTCATCCTTATTAAGTAAATATTCATATATTCAGTGAAATTTTTGGAGAAAGCATATGAAGTTGAAATCCATCGCTCTTGACTACACATAATGGACTACGTACAACAATATGTACAAGTTCCAATAAGCTAGTCATTCGTTCCCTTTTGGCCTATGAACGAAGTTTTAATTATCTCTAGGAAAGTTTCACAAGTGTCATTTGATCAAAAATCAAAAGACTCCAAAATTCCATACACATGGAGTTTCTTCATGTTTTCTTTCCAATATAATTTAAACGACGATGTCACTTCCTAAGTGATCTTTCAATCAATTTGTCTTTCGACATTTTTAGCACTAGTTTGATGGATGTGATTTCTCCAACGAGATTTGTGAATCATCCATTTTTTATGGATTACGGCAATTATTTGAACAACCCTTTTGTTCTCATAATATCTGATAAAACAAATCTTGAAGGCAAGATTTGATGTTTAACGAGCAACACAATAACCCTTTATTTGTTCTCGATGAACATCATCACATATTATTTTGCTAGTTACTTAGTCCATTGTAGTTCATGAATTCTGTTGTTTCGTATGACGATTCAGACCAACAAATTCAATATCAAATACTTAAGAACCACTTTGTTTAATAAGCAAAGAATATAGCCATAACACGTATATCCTTTATATACCTAAACTGAACAATTCTAGTCTTTTCTTTTCTGCCATATATTCATGAGATTCTCTTTCAGTATTTCTTTTCAGTTTGAAAGAATCTATCAACATCAATAGTGGATCCATACACATGACAAATATTCCAAAGCGTGTATAGTTAAATACCAATGTCTTTGGACTTGCACTTTGAAGTAGATCACCATTATTAAATGTTTGGTGTTCTTTCAAATTCCTTTCTTTAGTAATCTCTTGGTGTAGTAAACATTTTACCTACATCAAATATTCACCCTTATCATGGAATTATCCATGATCAAGCTAATTTTAGCTTATAATGGTGAATTGCGAGTATAATGTTGCTCTCCAAAACCTTTTGCAGGATTAGGACAACTAGTGTCTCCAACCTTTTGCAAATTCTCATCAAATATGAGAACATGACTTTTTCCATATTATACTCTATCATGTTGTAACCAAAACTTCGTTTCAGATATCACAATATCTTCCACACATCATGGTTTCTAAAACAACTCTTTCAGATACTAGATAACCTTGATATTAAGACAATCCTTTGAATATCAAGAATCATGGAGACAAACATGATGCTCATACACTAACTCTTGGAATTATCACTCTTGTTTTAATACCAATTATTAAACTTCATGGAGTAACCAGAACTTACTGAAAGTTTGCAATAGGACTTTTAAACTTTAGATTAACACTTCAAAACAATACGATACCAGTTCGTAAAGTAACTAACCAGAATTCTATAATTCTATCATCTCAATTAAAACTAAGCGCAAGGTGGTAAACGGATGCCAATGACTACAACAACTATGCAAATTCACTTTGATTTAATTTATAATAAATAGTGTTCAACTTTTAATCATATCGCCGTTGAACTCCCACTCAAAACAATATCCCTCACATTGTTTTAGTGATCACACGAACCAAATCCACCACATCAAAACCGATCATCACGAGAGTTGATGTAGCTTCAATGGCGAACAATCAACATGTTCATCATATCTACTATATGACTCATGCTTTACCTTTCGGTGATCCGTGTTCCGAGACCATGTTTGTACATGCTAGGCTCGTAAAGATCAAACCTTAGCTTCTACATGAGCAAATCTGGCTTGCTCACGTTGTATACACTCGCAGAATCTAACACACGCGATCATGTAAGGTTTCCAACGTTTAATAAGGTAGAGTCCCCTGTGTTTACAATGCTAGTCCCTGGATCAATAGCTAGCATCCACAGTTAAGATGTAATATCAAGAAACAAAGGTCATAATACAACTTTATAACCAGGAATAACATAATTTTATTACATCTTACAAAGCTCATTTGGCTATTACATTACATTGCAGCAGAATATCTATAAGCATGGGGTCCTTCATCTTCAAAGTGCCACAGGCAAACATGATGGTTGTAGACTTTGTAATCCTAATCATCAAATTTTACTAACATCAATCAAACCTGCAACAGAACAAGTTACAGCCACAAGGGTCAATACATTTGAATTGTATTGGCAAGTGATACTATGGTAGTATAGTGGAGTCTATCATCTATATGCATTTGGCTAAGTGGAGTTGAGGCTTGCATTGCTCAAAATAGATTTTTCCTTAACATTTGAAAACACTAAGTTTTTGCTTTGACAAAATCATTTTTCTCAATCAAAGATTGAAGATCCTTTAACCCTTGTTCAAACCACAAGTTTTTATCTTAGAAATTTGAATGATGAGATTCTTGATTGCTTCCATGTCTTGATGCTCATATTTTCCTTTACCAGGGACATGGCTAAGTACTTAGATTTTACACTCTGCAGAGGTGGTGCACTTTCCCCACAAGACTTGGTTTCCCAAGACAAGATCTTTTAGAAGCCTTCCCTTAGACCAAAATGGATGCGCTCCAACCTATCAAACTCTACCACCAACTGTCCATATGGCTAAGTTCTTGCAACCTATATGATCCAGGCAGAGCCCATAATGCCAAGTGGTTGCACTTGAAGCTTCTCAACATTTGACATCTCAAATCTCTTTGTTCCTGGGTGGCAATCCACAAGTGAGATACACAAGGTCAACCATATACATGGGCCTTGTGAACCACTCAACCAAAAACCACCAAATCAAGTCCCATTCCACCCAGGTGATTCATTAATTTAGTTGTTGTATTAAACAAAAACACAAGTCCTCAGACTTAGAAATTTTCCATAGTGTGAATATATTTCCACCCTTGTTTTCTATTAGCTAAGCTAAGCATGATAGTAGTAGGTATCTTGACTTAGGAATTTCTACTAAGGTTTCATCTACTAGGATTTCCTATAGCAAGGTTTATACTTAGCAAAAATTCCATGCAAGTTTTACTTAGAGAAAATCACTAATGCATAGTGAAAGTAATGGGACAAAAGTATGAAGCATCACTTGCCTTTTTGGTAGAGTATAGGTTCACTCCTTGTCCTTGAAACAATCACACTCTTCAAGTCACTACAAATCAATCAAGCAAGGCACAATCTAAATCTACCAATCAAGCAAAACATCACATAAAATCATAGAACTAAGATAATGCATGCAAGCATGCTAAGGACTGTTTTATTTGGAAAAGTGGTTCCTAATGGGTCACAAACATTTGAAAGCACCTAATGGTCATTTTGTAAAGTGGCAAAGTCATTTGCAAAAGGTTTCACTTTAAAAACCATTTTCAAAACAAAGCATCATTTTATGTGGTGTAGAAATGTTTTTACTAAGGCATTAATCTATAGGGTTCACCAAATACATTTTTGAAACCACAAAGTGATCCCTATGGTCAGTAGGTTCAAATCACACCATTTTCCTAAGATTTTATCCCCAAAAACATTTTAAAACAATTTTTATAACCTAAACAAGCATACAAATGTTTCTGCAAAAACAAACATTTTTCCAGAAGCTTTTGACTAAACAAAAGGCATGGTTGGATAGGGCTTGTTCCACTAATTCCATTGATATAAAATTTGCAAATTTTGGACGTGTGGTTTGAAAGTTATGCAATTTTCAAAATCACATATCATATTGAAATGTTTCTGTTTTTAACTCACACTCAGAGCCACGTGTCTGATTCCCATTGGGTCATACCGGTTCGTTCGGATCAGCAACGTGGACCGCAGGATTTAAAGTGAATCGTGCGGCATAGAACTAATCGTACCCCTTCGACTAAGGATCTATCGTGAGCGTCGGATCAAAATCCTACGGTGTACAGCGTGCCAGCCATAGATGGGCGGCGCTGCGGTGGATGCTGGCGGCGGAGCGGCCAGACGGTGGCGGCGCTGGCGATACAGGAAGCTAGAGTGGCTGGAAAGGTGCTCACCGCGTTCGCAGAAGCCTAGGGAAGCTCAACGTGTTCTCGAGGAGTCAAGGGGCGCTCGGAGTAGTCCTGAATCGCTCGCCGGAGCTGTGCTTCTCCTCGGGCGCGGTCAGATGTTGTCGGAGGCGAGCTTCTGGGGCGCAAGCGAGAGAAACAACGCATCAGGAAGATGCACATGAGTTCAAGGTTCACGAAAACACTCACCAGTGAGCAAGGGGCGCACGAAGTCATCGGCTATGGCTCACCGGAGTTGGGCTTATCGTCGGTGGCGCTCAGACATGGACAGAGTCGAGGTTGCAGGTCATGTGCGGGCAAGCTGGCGCTATGGGGAGGTTCGCCTGGAGGTGGGGAGAAATCTTGGGTGCGCCAGAGAGCAAGGGGGGCGTGGGCTGGCCGGAATTTCCGTGGTTGTTCGTCGGAGACGGCGGCGGTGCAGAAGAAATTGGAGGCATCCTGGGGGCTCTCCTGCTGCGGTGTCTGAGGGGAAAGGAAGGGGAGGGGGAGGTGGTTAAACGAGCGTGATCGCGGGGAATTTCAATTCGCAGAATAACTCGCATTGATTCGATTTAAGACACGGAGGAAACAGTCAGAGGCGAGTTCATCGGGGGTGAAGACGACGATGATCTGGCTGTGGGGCCCGGCGTCAGTGAGG
The DNA here is from genome assembly GCA_916181665.1 of Avena sativa. Lineage (NCBI taxonomy): Eukaryota > Viridiplantae > Streptophyta > Magnoliopsida > Poales > Poaceae > Avena > Avena sativa. The sequence goes on along the minus strand of OV702300.1, from coordinate 45,475,320 downwards.
GAGGAACGTTTCAAGTGGGGTCCTCTGGTCAGCGTCTGTGCGGGTTACATCGTGAGTGGAAGAAAACGCTTCGGGGAAGGGAGACTGGGCTGCGACTGGGCTTATTGGGCTGGCTCAGTTGGGTCAGGTTCGTTTCCATATTTTTTTTCTGTCTGAATCTTTTTCTTTTTCCAATTCTAATTTCTGTTTTGAAATTCAACCAACAATTCAAACAACAAAAACAAACATTCAAACAATTCAAACATTCAACACACTTTGCAATTGAATTTGGTTCTGTTTAACAACATAAACCAAAATCCAAAATAAAATAAAATAATTTTATTTTAGAGTCCATTTATAATTAAATAAAATGGACACTAGTTAATAAATCAAATGGGTTTTAATTTATTTAAAAACCCCATTTGAAAACTAAATATTTTCAAAACCAAATCAGTAGGTTTTATTTGAAAATAGAAGATATTTGGAAAACTTGTTTAAAATAAAATAACATTTTATTTTAGGGTCCATTAATCATTAAATAAAATGGACCTTACTTATTAAATCAAATAGGATTTGTTTTATTAAAACCTTTATTTTGAAATCTAAAATAAACCAAAAACACTTCACTAGGTTTTAATTGAGAATAAAAAAATACTTGGAAAACTTATTTAAAATAATTTAATAAGTTTTAGTGTTTATTTAAAATGGAAAAAGCCTTTATTTTAAATAAAACTGGATATTAATAAATCCTCATTATTTTGTTTAAGTAAACCTTTACTCTTTTAATCAAAGCAAAAAAATTTATTTCAAAGCTTGGCCAAGGTTTAATTTGGCTCTAAAAAAATAATCCTTATTTAAAAATCCTCCTTTTCTTTTGAAAACCAAATCTTTTATTTAAAGATCCAAAAATAGTAATGTCAAATATTTAATATTTTCTTTATTAATTATTTTATCTTTTTAAATCCCTTTAGGATTTATTTGTTAAAAATAGGATTGAAGGTTTCCAATTGGAATCAAAAGTTTCTTCTCACCCTGAAAATCAACAAAGTTTTATTTTATTCATTTATTTTTCACATTATAAGATTTGGAAAATCTTGGGATGTGATAGGCTACCACCCTTAAAATAAATCTCGTCCCGATATTTGGGGAGGCTAGGGTTACAAATTGGCTCAAAAGCAACTAGGGTACTACCACCCTTAAAAATTTTCCAACTAAATTACATCTTGTCTCACTTGGGATCTTGGTGCAACTTTCCTAGACAGAAGTTTGCACAGTGGCCTAGTTCCTTGCATTTGAAACATGTGACAAGGCTGAGATCCCTCATAGGCTTGTTTATCTTGTGTTTCATCTTCTCTGGACAGTTGCTTGCATAATGTCCTAGCTCTTTGCAGTTTTTGCACCACACTTGGCTAATATCTTTCTTTTCCTTTGGTATCATTTTCTCTTGTTTGTTTCCTTGGTTCTTCTTCTTTTCTGGGCAGTCACTGGCATAGTGTCCCTTCTCTTTGCAATTGTAACATTGCAACTGGCTTATGTCCTTCTTCTTCTTTTTGGGTCTCTCCAAAGCTAGGAGTTCTTCTAGTTCATGTTCTTCATATCTCACCTCAGAGGTGGGAAATCTTTCTCTCTTCTTGGGGAATTGATCTTCATGTTCCTTGGATGCATGATCTTTGTCTCCATAAATATTGCTAGCTTGGGTTCCTTCAAAGATTAACATCTTTGTCATCCTTGTTGTCATTAGCTCTTTGGGAAAAGTTTTCTCCCATGTTGATCACTTGAGTAACCAATCCTTGCAACAATTGGGATTGAAGTTTCAAAATCCTTTGTATGGCTGGGTCTAGTCCATTGTTGTTGGCTAAAAGCTGAGTTGTCTCTTGGCTCAACTGGTTTTGGGTTGCTATAAGTTCTCTCATGTTGTCTTCTTGGTTATTGTTTTTGTCATTAACCTTGATGTGGGAGTCTCTTGGAGAAGTCATCTGTTTGAGTTGGATGGAGATTAGAATAGGCAAGATTTTTCTAAGGAAATATTTCTAACCAATCACATCACAATTCACACAAGCAATGTGCAAGCAATCACAAGCAAACACTCCACTCAAACAACAAAGTTTTCAAGCATATACTTAGGCAACCAAAATATTTTTGTTACACCACATAAGTTGGTGTGTTTGACTTAACTAAAATATGGTGGTCCATCTATATGGTTCACTTGAGATCTTTCCATCCTTCTTAGTTGATTTTTCATGAACAAGATCTTTGTATCCTTGGAGAATTTCTTGAATCTTGGTCACAAAACTTCAAATGTGATGATGGATCCTTCTGACTTGTGTTTCCTTAGTCTCCAATGCTTGAGCAAGCTTTCTTGTCTCACTTGTCCTTAGTGATATCCAAGGTTGAAGTCCTTGGTGAATATGCTGAAGATGTTGAATTCATTAGAGTTGAAGAAGTTGAAGTCATTAGAGTTGAAGATGTTGAAGTCATTAGAGTTGATGAAGTCCTTTGCATATGGTGAAATCTTTGGTCATGGGGTAGGTTTTTCCATCAAGTTGAAATAGATGAGATGTAGAGTCAAAACCAAAATGGTTGAGGAAAGAGTTTACAAGGTTGTTTGTAAATAAGTTTTGGAACAAATACAACTCCTATTTTCTAAGGGTTTTTGTCCAATCCTAGGTTTACAAATCCTACAGGCAACACAATGCTCTGATACCATCTGTAAGGTTCCCAACCTTTAATAAGGTAGAGTCCCCTGTGTTTACAATGCTAGTCCCTGGATCAATAGCTAGCATCCACAGTTAAGATGTAATATCAAGAAACAAAGGTCATAATACAACTTTATAACCAGGAATAACATAATTTTATTACATCTTACAAAGCTCATTTGGCTATTACATTACATTGCAGCAGAAATCTATAAGCATGGGGTCCTTCATCTTCAAAGTGCCACAGGCAAACATGTTGGTTGTAGACTTTGTAATCCTAATCATCAAATTTTACTAACATCAATCAAACCTGCAACAGAACAAGTTACAGCCACAAGGGTCAATACATTTGAATTGTATTGGCAAGTGATACTATGGTAGTATAGTGGAGTCTATCATCTATATGCATTTGGCTAAGTGGAGTTGAGGCTTGCATTGCTCAAAATAGATTTTTCCTTAACATTTGAAAACACTAAGTTTTTGCTTTGACAAAATCATTTTTCTCAATCAAAGATTGAAGATCCTTTAACCCTTGTTCAAACCACAAGTTTTTATCTTAGAAATTTGAATGATGAGATTCTTGATTGCTTCCATGTCTTGATGCTCATATTGTCCTTTACCAGGGACATGGCTAAGTACTTAGATTTTACACTCTGCAGAGGTGGTGCACTTTCCCCACAAGACTTGGTTTCCCAAGACAAGATCTTTCAGAAGCCTTCCCTTAGACCAAAATGGACGCGCTCCAACCTATCATACTCTACCACCAACTGTCCATATGGCTAAGTTCTTGCAACCTATATGATCCAGGCAGAGCCCATAATGCCAAGTGGTTGCACTTGAAGCTTCTCAACATTTGACATCTCAAATCTCTTTGTTCCTGGGTGGAAATCCACAAGTGAGATACACAAGGTCAACCATAGACATGGGCCTTGTGAACCACTCAACCAAAAACCACCAAATCAAGTCCCATTCCACCCAGGTGATTCATTAATTTAGTTGTTGTATTAAACAAAAACACAAGTCCTCAGACTTAGAAATTTTCCATAGTGTGAATATATTTCCACCCTTGTTTTCTATTAGCTAAGCTAAGCATGATAGTAGTAGGTATCTTGACTTAGGAATTTCTACTAAGGTTTCATCTACTAGGATTTCCTATAGCAAGGTTTATACTTAGCAAAAATTCCATGCAAGTTTTACTTAGAGAAAATCACTAATGCATAGTGAAAGTAATGGGACAAAAGTATGAAGCATCACTTGCCTTTTTGGTAGAGTATAGGTTCACTCCTTGTACTTGCAACAATCACACTCTTCAAGTCACTACAAATCAATCAAGCAAGGCACAATCTAAATCTACCAATCAAGCAAAACATCACATAAAATCATAGAACTAAGATAATGCATGCAAGCATGCTAAGGACTGTTTTATTTGGAAAAGTGGTTCCTAATGGGTCACAAACATTTGAAAGCACCTAATGGTCATTTTGTAAAGTGGCAAAGTCATTTGCAAAAGGTTTCACTTTAAAAACCATTTTCAAAACAAAGCATCATTTTATGTGGTGTAGAAATGTTTTTACTAAGGCATTAATCTATAGGGTTCACCAAATACATTTTTGAAACCACAAAGTGATTCCTATGGTCAGTAGGTTCAAATCACACCATTTGCCTAAGATTTTATCCCCAAAAACATTTTAAAACAATTTTTATAACCTAAACAAGCATACAAATGTTTCTGCAAAAACAAACAAAATTCCAGAAGCTTTTGACTAAACAAAAGGCATGGTTGTCTAGGGCTTGTTCCACTAATTCCATTGATATAAAGTTTGCAAATTTTGTCCGTGTGGTTTGAAAGTTATGCAATTTTCAAAATCACATATCATATTGAAATGTTTCTGTTTTTAACTCACACTCAGAGCCACGTGTCTGATTCCCATTGGGTCATACCGGTTCGTTCGGATCAGCAACATGGACCGCAGGATTTAAAGTGAATCGTGCGGCACAGAACTAATCGTACCCCTTCGACTAAGGATCTATCGTGAGCGTCGGATCAAAATCCTACGGTGTACAGCGTGCCAGCCATAGATGGGCGGCGCTGCGGTGGCTGCTGGCGGCGGAGCGGCCACACGGTGGCGGCGCTGGCGATACAGGAAGCTAGAGTGGCTGGAAAGGTGCTCACCGCGTTCGCAGAAGCCTGGGGAAGCTCAGTGTGTTCTCGAGGAGTCAAGGGGCGCTCGGAGTAGTCCTGAATCGCTCGCCGGAGCTGTGCTTCTCCTCGGGCGCGGTCAGATGTTGTTTGGAGGCGAGCGTCTAGGGCGCAAGCGAGAGAAACAACGCATCAGGAAGATGCACACGAGTTCAAGGTTCACGAAAACACTCACCAGTGAGCAAGGGGCGCACGAGGTCGTCGGCTATGGCTCACCGGAGTTGGGCTTATCGTCGGTGGCGCTCAGACATGGACAGAGTCGAGGTTGTAGGTCATGTGCGGGCAAGCTGGCGCTATGGGGAGGTTCGCCTGGAGGTGGGGAGAAATCTTGGGTGCGCCAGAGAGCAAGGGGGGCGTGGGCTGGCCGGAATTGCCGTGGTTGTTCGTCGGAGATGGCGGCGGTGCAGAAGAAATTGGAGGCAGCCTGGGGGCTCTCCTGCTGCGGTGTCTGAGGGGAAAGGAAGGGGAGGGGGAGGTGGTTAAACGAGCGTGATCGCGGGGAATTTCAATTCGCAGAATAACTCGCATTGATTCGATTTAAGACACGAAGGAAACAGTCAGAGGCGAGTTCATCGGGGGTGAAGACGACGATGATCTAGCTATGGGGCCCGGCGTCAGTGAGGGAGGAACTTTTCATGTGGGGTCCTCTGGTCAGCGTCTGTGCGGGTTACATCGTGAGTGGAAGAAAACGCTTCGGGGAAGGGAGTCTGGGCTGCGAGTGGGCTTATTGGGCTGGCTCAGTTGGGTCAGGTTCGTTTCCATATTTTTTTTTCTGTCTGAATCTTTTTCTTTTTCCAATTCTAATTTCTGTTTTGAAATTCAACCAACAATTCAAACAACAAAAACAAACATTCAAACAATTCAAACATTCAACACACTTTGCAATTGAATTTGGTTCTGTTTAACAACATAAACCAAAATCCAAAATAAAATAAAATAATTTTATTTTAGAGTCCATTTATAATTAAATAAAATGGACACTAGTTAATAAATCAAATGGGTTTTAATTTATTTAAAAACCCCATTTGAAAACTAAATATTTTCAAAACCAAATCAGTAGGTTTTATTTGAAAATAGAAGATATTTGGAAAACTTGTTTAAGATAAAATAACATTTTATTTTAGGGTCCATTAATCATTAAATAAAATGGACCTTAGTTATTAAATCAAATAGGATTTGTTTTATTAAAACCTTTATTTTGAAATCTAAAATAAACCAAAAACACTTCAGTAGGTTTTAATTGAGAATAAAAAAAATACTTGGAAAACTTATTTAAAATAATTTAATAAGTTTTAGTGTTTATTTAAAATGGAAAAAGCCTTTATTTTAAATAAAACTGGATATTAATAAATCCTCATTATTTTGTTTAAGTAAACCTTTAATCTTTTAATCAAAGCAAAACATTTTATTTCAAAGCTTGGCCAAGGTTTAATTTGGCTCTAAAAAAAATAATCCTTATTTAAAAATCCTCCTTTTCTTTTGAAAACCAAATCTTTTATTTAAAGATCCAAAAATAGTAATTTCAAATATTTAATATTTTCTTTATTAATTATTTTATCTTTTTAAATCCCTTTAGGATTTATTTGTTCAAAATAGGTTTGAAGGTTTCCAATTGGAATCAAAAGTTTCTTCTCACCCTGAAAATCAACAAAGTTTTATTTTATTCATTTATTTTTCACATTACAAGATTTGGAAAATCTTGGGATGTGACAGATCATCACGTGGTGCTTCGAAACAACGAGCTTTAGCAACGGTGCTTACTAAGGATGAACACTTTAAAACTTGAAATTTGTGTGCTTGAGGGATCATCTTATAATGCTACCGTCGTGAACTAAGCAATACAAGATGCATAAAAGGATTAACATCACATGCAATTCATAATATGTGATATGATATGGCCTTTCTTCTTGTGCTTCCGATCTCCATCTTCAAGCACGAACATGATCTCCATCATCACCGGTGTGGCGTCAAGGCCAATGGCGCCGCTTCATGGTTGTCTTCCACCAGCATCAACTATTATAACTACTTTGAATAATAGACACAAAGGATTTAATGGAAACAACCATATGGCTCCTGCTAGTTGCCAACTTACAATAAGGAACATTGCATACATCATATATAATCACAATCATGGCCATATCACATCACAGCACACCCCTGCAAAACAAAGTTAGACGCCTCTAATTTTCTTTGCATGTTTTGGGGCTTTCAATAAGTGTCGTTCTAACTTACGAACAAGAACCACAACATTGATACTAGTATTGTCAATCACCCGTTGTAAATTGAATCTTAACTATGTTGGGAGAAACAGGCACCCGCAAAGCCACTTATGCAATACAAGTTGCATGTCAAGTGTAGAGCAAGTCTCATGAACGATGTCATGTAAGGTTAGCCCGGGCCGCTTCATCCCACCATCCCGCAAGATGCAAAGTACACAAGAAGCAATCGACAACAAAAGCATCAACGCCCACAATGACCATTGTGTTCTACTCGTGCAATAGATCTACATATAGACACGGCTCTGATACCACTGTAGGGGTTCGTAGCATGGAAAACAAAAAATTTCTACCGCATGCACACAAACAAGCCAAGATCTATCTACTAGATTGTAGTAACGAGTCGATAGAGGAACTCACCCTCAAAGATTCCAAAGCGGTTAACGAGAGCAGATTCTCGTGGGTGATGTAGTCGTACACTTGCCGATCTCTAGATCGCGTAGACGATCCTTCCGGCGCTGCGTTCCGGCAGCGCTCCCGCAGCGCTCCCGCAGTCGGTCACACGTTCGGTACTCGATGAAGACCTTCCTCTCCCTTGTTCCAGCAGGCAGCAGAGGTTGTAGCACTCTCCTCGCGATTCCGGCAGCACGACGGCGTGGTACCGGAAGTAGAGGGGAGATCTCGCAGGGCTTCGCCTTAAGCCGAAGCGAGTATGGTGGACTATGAGAGAGGGCCTTGGAGATATAGGGTTTAGAGGCACCAAGGGGAGAGCTTGGCCGGCGGCTAGGGTTTGGGGAAACCCTAACTCGGCGACTTAGAGGATGCCCTAGGTGGCGGCTGCACTGGAGGTGGCCGGCGACTTGGGGCTAGGATTTGGGGTGTGAGAGGTGTAGGTAGAGGGGGCACCCCTGCCCCTTCTTTTATAGGTGGGAGGGAGGCGCCTAGGAGGAGGGAGTCCTCCTCCAACTCCTCCTCCTTGGCCGGCGGGTGGAGGGAGTGGGACTTCCTCCCCAAGTAGGTTTCCTACTGTCCCTCCACCAAGCAAACTTGCCGTTTGACTTTTCAAATTGGCGTTTGACTTTTCAAACTAGGATTTGATTTATCCCTTTATTTTGCTCAGCGATGACACCTAGTACATGATGCAACCATTCCAACTTGTTATGACACATTCATGCACCCTTCCCCTCTAGAGTGCCGGACCTTTCGGACCCTTCTAGAACATTCCCGATGAAAACACCGGAATCATTCTCCAACTCCGAAACCGGACTTTCCTTATATGAATCTTATTTTCCGAACCATTCCGGATCTCCTCATGATATCCCGGATCCCATCCGAGACTCCGAACAACATTCGGTATCTCACTCATCATTCCATAACTACTCAACAACATCGAATCCTTAAGTGTGTCTCCCTACGGTTCGTGAATTATGCGGACATGATCGAGACACTTCTCCGATCAATAACCAATAGAGGAATCTGGAAATTCATATGGCTCCCACATATTTCTATGATTACTTTGCGATCGAATGAACCACTTACATACGTTACCAATTTCCCTTTGTCTCACGATAGTTTACTTATCCGAGGTTTTGATCGTCGGTATCTCTGCATACCTAGTTCAACCTCTTTACCGATAAGTACTCTTTTCTCGTTCCCGTGGTATGTGATCCCTTGTGAACTAGTCACATGCTTGCAAGCTAATTGGATGACATTCCACCGAGAGGGCCCAGAGTATATCTATCCGTCATATGGATGGACAAATACCACTCTTGATCCATGTGCCTCAACCCATACTTTCCGAACACTCAATGCCACCTTTATAACCACCCAGTTACGGTGTGGTGTTTGATGTCATCAAAGCATCCTTCCGATGATGGTGATTAAGATGATCTCATGGTCGAAGGAATTAGGTTACTATGTATCAGAAAGCTTATAGCAAATGAACTATATTAAATGACTTGATATTTATGCTACGCTTAACTATAGGAGTATGTCCATCACATCATTCTCCTAATGATATGACCCTGTTGTTACTAACATCTCTATGTTCATGATCAGGAAACCATGATCATATATTAACCAACAAGCTAGTTTAACAAGAGGCTTTACTAGGGACTCTTTTATGTTTACAAATCACACAAGTATTAATGTTTCATGTTAATACAATTATAGCATGGTATGTAAACATTTATCATAAGTATGAAGATATGATAATAACCACTTTATTATTGCCTCTTGGGCATATCTCCAAAATTGGCGGGGTTCATACTTGATGAGGTCGTCACGCCTGGCGGAGAACTCTTTAGATATCCAAAATGAACGTGTTATTTTGTATATATGCTTGAACGTGTTTGTCTTGTACTTGATGCTTCAACGTGTACGGAGAATACCACAATGAAGACGTTTGTGTATAATAATAGTTGCTTAATTATTCATGTACTCGTATGTACCGATGATGTATGTATATACCTATCCCGATCGATACCCCCTCCCTCCGTCCCCGTCCCCCCCCCCCCCCCCCCCCCCCCCCGTCCCCGCCACACCGCAGATATCCACCCAAAACGGGGCGACGGCAGAACTCTGCTGCGGCAGAGATATATGGCATTTTCCTGCCGTGGCAGAGAACCTTTAACACCGGTTCGTGTTACAAACCGGTGTTAAAGGGGGACTGAGCACTGCGGCAACCCCACGTGCGCCACCCTTTAACATCGGTTCGTATAAGAACCGTTGTTAAAGGGGGGGGCTCTAACACCGAACCCTCAATAGAACCGCGGTTAGATGGCCTTATGAACCGGTGTTAGAGGCCACCGTCTGCACTAGTGGATCGAGCCATTTATCATCCCAAAATCTAATATGTGATCCATCGTTCATATTGAAAGCACCAAAACAAAATATATAGATGTACATGGCTAATTTTGTGTCTTCCTTAGACGAAACGACTTATACAATAGATAAGTATATAAAACCCTCACTGGTGGAAAAAGGGCCTCAAGTCCCGGGCCGCAACTGGATCTAGTCCCGGTTTTGGGCCCAGGACTGCGAAAACGGGACTAGAGCCCCCCCTCTAGTCCCAGCTCGCTACGGCCCGCGACTGATAACTGCCACGTGGCTGTTTCAGCGTCGTGGGGGGCGGAAACCCTCTAGTCCCGGGCTGTAACACCACCCGGGACTAAAAGGTTTCCTGCCACGGCAGAGAAACACACATTTCTCTAGCGCGGCAGAGATTGTGTATTTCCTTTTTTTTCCATTTCGTTCCTTTTTCGTTTTGTGTTTCACTATAATTCAAACATATATTTCAGTATACATATTATACGCTACTACATACACACTACACGTCGATGCATTTATATAATTAATTGATCCCTTGCAAGCGTGCATATAATCAATCATATCAAAAGGAAGAAATGTTTTGAAATTACATGGTCATGATGAATATATATTCATATCAGCTACATGAATATGAATAAGGCAAATCGAGTTCCACGTCATCCGCATAATGCTCTCCATGTACATCAAGGACTTCCTTCATCATAAATCCCGCCAGCTCCTCTTGAATTGCTCTTATGCGCTGGTCTGGCTCTAGTTTCTCCCCAAATCATAAATATAATGTGAGTCAACTTTCCGCTCACTGTTCAACTCGCGGATGTACTAGTAGACGTAGTATCCACATAAATGAGTTCCTGGTGGCTGCTGGAAACTCTCCACCATTTTATAAGTTAACTCCTCTTTGAATGGACCTGGTATTTTCTGTCTGAATCGTGTCCAACACCTGCTCGGCAAAGAAAATGAACAAAGGAGTTATTAGTTACTTGATATCAGGAAATGAATGAAAGAGGACGATATAATGCGATAATGATTGAAATTACTGATGGAGCATTGCTTTCATGTCGCTCCACTACTCTTGGTCCCAACTTAATGAGTCGTGGACTTCAACTAGGGAGTTGTCAACTTGAATGTTTAGCAAGATCCAGTGGAATCTGCGGACATTTACATAAGCATACATGCATAGCTCATCCAGTAAGCAAAAATAAAATGTGTACAAGATATAAACACTCACTTGAATTTGTAAGGAAATAGTATTTCCTTAACAAAATTATGCTCGGTTAAGAACCTGCACAAGTCTTCCTCCACGTCCTTGGGGTGATTCTTTAACGTATATTCATTAATGATATATGGGTCAATGAACCCAACGTCGTATCTTCTAGCTCTTTTGCATTCAAGCATCTTCAATCTGCAGAATATAATATCATCATACAAAAGGATATATAGTTAGGATAATATATTAAATGCAATGAACAAGCTGAGCTACAAACTTAATTATAGAAATAAATAACTTACAGACAGTAGCAACCAATGATAGATTTGTCAAGGGCGCGCTGGTTGTATAACTGAAACAGTTCGATCATTTGAACCTGTATCGAGTATGGTTTGAAGTGATGCTCCTTTATAACGTCCACCGGAAACCAATCTTTCTGATGCTTTTTTTCTGAATGCGACATGTACCATTCGTGCAGATTTCGCATATGTGTGGATAGACGCGCGAGCTCCTCATTACTGACTAGAGGCTCCCCTTGGACATACTGTCGTACTATCTGACCCACTGGCGTATCTTCATAGCCTAAATATTGACCAAGAGACATATTTGCTTCGTTAGCAATTGCTTTGGCCTGCGATACAGTGATTTCCATAAGTGTAGCATTATTACGGGCTCTAGGGTCCATTATTTGCATGTCCATATCCATTTCAGCTCTGAAGGCCTTGTCGAGGTCTGAAATGACTCTGAGCGGGGCGACCGATTGATTCTTCTGTGCTCCAAGCTGGGCAACTTGCTTCCCGCTTTTTGCACTTGTGATTTTTTTCTTCTGTGCTTGCTTAATAATCTCCCGGTCATAGTCTGATTCCAGATTCATCGATATCTGGGATGGTTGCTCAAGAAAGGACTTAGCCCACTTTTTGGTTTTTTCATTATATACCGGCTTTGGCTCAGGCTTTTTGGGTGCAAAATGCGCCTTAACTTGGGCAGCCACATCCGCGTTAGTTTCCTCATCGGTCTTGTCCTAAGGCCTCTTTGGAAGAGCCGGCGGGATGCTATTATCTTTAGCGTTTGACCTTTGTTCGATGTGGGGCGCGGGGGACCTTCGAACTTCCATTTCTTCGACGAGGTAGTAGTATTGCACGGAGGCAGAGGCGGAGATCGAGTATTGCGCGGAGGCGGAGATCGAGTTGATGTACTCCTGCTGCGGAGATCATCAGCGGGGCGGGGTGGACTTGGAGGTTGGCGATAATCGGGTTGGGGTGGACTTGGAGGTTGACGATATTCGATGCGGGGTGGACTTGGATTCCTTGGAAACTTGATGTACTTCTTATTCCATAGAATGATGTTGCGCTTGACATCTCCTAGTTTCGTAAGGCCTTTAGGCGTAGCGATTTCAATCTCTAGGTCCGCAAAATCCACCACTATGTCATCCACCGTGACACGAGCATAGCCTGGTGGAATCGGAAGTGAATGGTGGAGTGCTCCAGGTAGACAAGGTAAAGCAGTGCCGATCGCCACCTTGAAGGACAGGTTGTTCATTGGCTGATGTAGCTCACATTGTGCCATCTCTCTGACATCATCCACGGGGTAGTGAGGAGCAGGTGCATGATCCAGCAGTGCTTGATCATCAGCCTGGACCTCCGTGGAAGCCACGCTACCTCTCCGCTGGCTAAGATCCAATGCAGGATCATCAGACCGCGGGTGAGTTGACGATGGCGGCCTTTGGCTAATTTCATGCATGAGGTTCTTCAGATGAGATAGGTCCTGCTCTACCCTGGAGATCCGGTCTGCCTCCCGGTACTTCTTTCTCTGACGGCTTCTGTAACTAGCATCGTACTGAGGAAACCCTTTCTTCCATGAGACACCGGCGCCATTGCCTCGTGTTCGTCCTCCCTTTTTAAGATTCCCTAGGGCGCGTGTCAGCTCGTCGTTCTATCTCTCGGGACGGAACAATCCCAATTGAGCATCATTCATTGCTTTAATAAGGTCTTGGGAGGGTTTTAGAATTTTCTCATGAAATAATGTCTTCCCTGTTTCTGGGTCCAAGGATCCCCCATGCCCGTACCACCAGTGCTTTGACCTCTCGGGCCATCCATCTGTACCAGGAGTGACGCCTCTAGCCCTCATTTCCTTCTCCATAGTTTCCCACTTAGGGACGGCACTCTTGTAGCCACCTGTCCCCATTTTATGATGGTATTTCTTGTTGGCAGCATTTAACGCGTTCTTTGCCGACTTTGCCTTCACTAGTAGAAAAAGAGGCTTCGGTTCGATCTAGAGTCTGACACTAGTCCCGATTTATTACGGGCCGGGACTAGTATAAGCACTAGTCCCGGTTCGTACTGTTTTTAGTGGCTAGGAGACAAAGGAAACTCTAGTCCCGGGTCGTGATACGGTCCGGGACTAAAGGTGTGCAGGCACGGGCAACACCCTTTAGTCCCGGGCCATGATACAACCCGGAACTAAAGGGTCCCGGGACTAAAGGGTGACCCTTTAGTCCCGGGTCATGATATGGTCCTGAACTAAAGGGGTGCGACGTGGGCAACTTAAAATTGCTATAACTTTTGCGTACGATGTCAAAAAAAATGTACAACCTATCAAAATGTGTGGAAAAAAATTTGAGTTTGATTTTAACGGCCTTATTTGGATTCCTCACATTTTTAGATTTTTAAAATTATAAATAATGGATCCCTCACATTTTTCTGATTCTTTTACATTTTTAAAATTTGAAAAGGGAAAAAAGTTATTTAATTTTTTTTTATTATTTAGCAAGTTTTTATTCCATATTTTGATTCCTCACATTTTTCTGATAATAATGAATATATTACTTGTCCAATTTCGATTTACAGATTTAAAGATATTATTTATGCCATATTAAATGAATAATGGCAAAAAATGAATAAAATATTATTTTATTTAGTTTTTTACTTTCATTATATTAAAATATTATTATTACTTATTTATTGTTGTTTACTAAAATAGTTGTTTGCAGTTTCAATAAATAAAGATGTATAGCATATTGATATGGGCTAATAGGATTGATATGATAGTGTTGACAACAAGGTACAAAAGGGCTTCGTGCAAGGGCATCCGGATGGAACAGAGAAGTTAAGCGTGATGAGGGTGAAGTAGTGCCAGGATGGGTGACTGAATGGGAAGTTTGACCACAAGTGTAATTTGACCTAAGATTAAATATTCTTAGTGCTAAAAATGTTCCAAGTGAGAGGATTACGAGTCAAACAATTCAAAAGTTTAAGAAAAAATTCGAAAAAAATTAAAAAAAATTGAAAAAAAAATCTTTAGTCCAGGGCCGTATTACGACCCGGGCCTAAAGGTCCTTCATCCCCCTGCAGCAAAAAACGGCCATGCGGTGGCCCTCTAGTCCCGGGTTGTAACAAACCGGGACTAAAAATAGGGGCCTTTAGTCCCGATTTCACAGTCCCGGGTGCAAAACCGGGACTAAAGGCCCTTGCAAACCGGAACTATATGCCCTTTTTCCACTAGTGCTTTGCTTTATCAGATTGCTTGTACTGTACAAAATCGGGCCACTGTTCTCTCAACTTCTCATTTACTCCTTTGTAGTCTGGAGTTTTCTTTTCGCGTATAAACTTTTCTTGTGGTTCCGGTACAGTTCAACCATCTTGCTCAGTGCCCACTCCTTGACTTTCGCTCTATTTTCAATCCCACCCGGCCTTGGGGTAATACCATCTACCTCAAATTCCTCATACTCTAGAGGTAGTATGAAATGCGCTATGAGCTTCTGCCAAAGGTCATCTTTGGCATCATCGGTGACATAGCTGTTGGATTCTTCACTGGGTTTCTTTGACTTATTCCATTCTTGGATGGTGATCGGCAGGTTGTCCCTAACAAGCACCCCGCATTGATTTATAAACATCCTCCGGTGCTTCTCTAGAGCAATCGGTTCACCATCATCATCTATTTCTTCGATGGTGAACCTCTGATTACCATCCAACTTTTTGTTCGGCCCTCGTTTCGTTCGAGCTGTCGATTGCTTCGATCCAGTGGGCTGAAAGAAGAAGAGAGAGTGATTAATATATATCTAGATCAGTTAATGAATAGAGGTAACACGAGACTTTATATATATATGTACCTCGCCGGATCCTGTCGAGGGGCCTTCATTATTGTTGTTATTTGTTTGCCCTTCATCCATCTGGTCTTCCCCTTGGTACATTAGGTTTTCCTCTAGTCCATCACCGGATGGATTCAGATATGAGGATATCTCTTCCTCGAGCAAAATATCTTCGCCGGTAGTAATATTAAGAGGAATTTCACCTCTTATCATGCCCTGAAGAAAACCTTCACCGATACGACCAGGATCTTCGGATGGATCCATGACTTAATTATCTATAACAAAAAGAGAGTTAAACAGGTTAAAAAAACAATAATCCTAATAACTAAAACAATATAATCCTAATTATAATAATCCTAATATTATTTGTGCTAAAATAATAATCATAATAACTAAAACAAAAAATAACCCTAACAAAACAATAAATAAAACAATATAATTCTAATAAATAAAAAAATAACTAAAATAATAATCCTAATCCTAATTCTAATATTTTAATTAAAACAATAATCCTAATACTAAAAAAAACCCTAATATAAAAAACTATAAAAAAACTATAGAAAAAAACTATAACAAAAAACTAATTATAATAATCCTAACTATAAAAAACTATAGAAAAAACTATAGAAAAAACCCTAATAATCCTAATTATAATAATCCTAATAATCCTAATTATAATCCTAATTATAACAATCCTAATAATCCTAATTATAATAATCCTAAATATAAAAAAATATAAAAAACAATAGAAAAAACTATAACAAAAAACTATCAAAAAACTATAAAAAAACCACCCGCGCGGCCTCTCGATCGAGCTCACCGACGAGGGGCGGTGAGGCGGCACGGCGGCAGCGAGTCGGCGAGGCGGCGGTGCGCGGCGGCGAGGCGGCACGCGCGCGGAGAGGCGGCGTCGCGTGGCGGCGAGACAAAAAATGCGTCGGCGCGCGGAGCGGCGACACGTCACGGCATGGTGCAGCGGCGGTGGAGCGGCGGTGGCGGAGCGGCACGGCGGCGGCGAAGCGGAGTGGCACGGCGGAGGCAGACAACACCTCCCCTGTGTCATCTTCGATGCGTCTGTGTGCTTCGTCTTCGCTGCGTCGAGGAATGCCAAGTGCTGGGCAGGGGCGGTGGCGCGCAGAATATATAGGGACCCCCCCTTTAGTCGAGGGTCAATCAACGGGACGGGACTAAAGGGTCTTTAGTCCCGGGCCATGGCTTAACCCGCGACTAAAGACCCCCCTTTAGTCGCGGGTTAAGCCACGGCCCGGGACTAAAGGGTTTTTTCGGCCGCTTCGTTTTCGCGCGCGCAGGCACCCTTTAGTCCCGGGTCCAGCCACGACCCGCGACTAATTGTTTTTTTTTGTAAATTTTCTTTTTTTAATTCAAAACTAATATAAAAACTTTAGAAAATCATATCTTTCATTGTAATAATCCAAATAAAACAAATAATATGTCTATTATTATCAGAAAAATATAAAGAATCTTAATATAATATCCATTTATCTGTTTGCATCATTTATAAATTATTTCATTTGTAAATTTTCTTTTTTAATTCAAATCAAATATAAAAACTTTGGAAAATCATATATTTTATTGTAATAATCCAAATAAAACAAATAATATATCTATTATTATCAGAAAAATATAAAGAATCTTAATATAATATCCATTTATCTGTTTGCATCATTTATAAATTATTTAATTTGTAAATTTTCTTTTTTTAATTCAAATCAAATATAAAAACTTTGGAAAATCATATCTTTTATTGTAATAATCCAAATAAAACAAATAATATGTCTATTATTATCAAAAAATATAAAGAATCTTAATATAATATCCATTTATCTATTTGCATCATTTATAAATTATTTCATTTGTAAATTTTCTTTTTTTAGTTCAAATCAAATATAAAAACTTTGGAAAATCATATCTTTTATTGTAATAATCCAAATAAAACAAATAATATGTCTATTATTATCAGAAAAATATAAACAATCTTAATATAATATCCATTTAGTCCCGATTGTAGTCACAAACCGGGACTAAAGATATTTCCCAGCATTTCCCACCGCTTCCCGCCAAGTTTTCCCGCCCTTTCCTTTCTACGAGAGCTTTTAGTCCCGGATGTAGTCACTAACCGGGACTAAAGATATTTCCCGCCATTTCCGAAAGCTTCACGCCAAGTTTTCCTGCCCTTTCCCTCTATATTTAGGGCGATCGCGCCATGGCTATCCACACATCCACACCTTCCTCTCTTAGAACAATGGACAACGTCTACTGGGCCATTCTGACCCTCGAGGAGACCGAGGCGTTGTGCGCCTCCAACTACCCTTATCCGCCGGGTTACCGGCCGCCCGCCGGCTGGATGCTGAGCGCTGGAGGGGTTCCTGTACCTCCTATCCCTCAAGGTTCTGCACGCCAGGCGGCCATCACAAACCACTTCTACCACGAGCTCACGCCAGAGCGGCGGATGGATCCCAGTGGGATCCCGACAACTACGACACCAGAATGCCTTCTTCGCTAATAGGCGGGAAAGGGAGCTCGCCAGGTACGAGGGTGATGGCCCGCCCCCGGTGAACCACAACGAAGCCGGCCGTCGTCTGTGGTGGGCGAACCGTACTATCATCGGAGTGATGCGCTACATCGCCGGGGGAGACCATCCTTGCCTGCGGTGCCCACGAGTCCACCCGCCACAGAGCCACAAAAAGGCCCCACACTGGCCCGACGGTAGCGGCATCGTCTTCCAGGAGACCCCTTCCCCGCCCTCCGTGAATCCGAGGCTGGAATGGCCCCTGGTATATGCCATGGATGGGCTAAGGATCCCCGGAGTGGCAGGTGACGATGACGATGATGATGATGACGATGATGATGACGATGACGAAGAAGACCCTGAAGCTGCGAACTATAGGACTAGGCATGATTATGACTAAAGGGGGCGGCTTTAGTCCTGAGTGTTAGCTAGTCCAGGTTTGTCCCGGTTTTTAATATTAATAAATGTCTTGAGTGTTACCTAATAAATAGAGGGAAATGCCTATAAAGAGAGGGTTCATCTTTAGTCCCGGTTGGAGAAACCAACCGCGACTGAAGGGATTGCGGCAGACTGGGCCAGGCAACACTAATAATAGGGGTGAGTGTCGACATTATGTCGTGCGGCTTGTACCTTGTCCCGGATGGTGTCACCAACCGGGACTAAAGATGAACCTTTAGTCCCGGTTGGAGACACCAACCGGGAAAAAACATGAGTCAGCACTAATAATAGGGGTGAGTGTCGACATTATGTCGTGAGTATGGACATTATGCCGAGCTGCTTGTACTATAAATAGGCATCCTTGTGAGTCCAGTCCTCCAGCCAGTTTGAGGCATCTCCAAGATGGTTTTCGAGAGCAGGGACACCACTACGGCCAGTTTCAGGGAGATGTCGCCGGAGCCCAGTCCTCCGGCATCTCCGAGAAACTGGTCATAGAGGCACTCCCTAATATGTGAAATTAGTTAGCTCCCAGGCGTATTGACCTAGTTAGAGAAGTTATAAGCTGCAAGATGGTTTTCGAGAGCAGGGACACCACTACGGACAGTTTCAGGGAGATGCCGCCGGAGCCCAGTCCTCCGGCATCTCCGAGAAACTGGTCATAGAGGCACTCCCTAATATGTGACCTCACGCGTTTGGAGATCAGATCTTAATGGTAAGTACGAATCGGGACTAAAGGCCCTCCTTTAGTCCTGGTCCAGCCACAAAAAGGGACTAACACACTCAAGATTTTTGCAGACAACACTATAAAAATGGACACATGGAGCATCTTCACTCATAAAATGTTACAATTATTACATATCATTTCTTCGTGTGGGTTCCTTTCTTATCCCGTCGTATCCATGGAGCATCTTCATTCATTAACATGATGCTTGGGTCATCCTTCACCGTGAAGGGCAGAATTTCATGAAACTTATCACAATCTTCTGACATGTCTGTCTTGTCCTCCACTCCCACGATGTTTCTTTTTCCTGAAAGAACTATGTGGTGCTTTGGCTCATCGTCTGATGTATTCTTTTTCTTATTTTTTCTTTTTATAGGTTTGGTAGACATGTCCTTCACATAGAAAACCTGAGCCACATTATTGGCTAGGACGAATGGTTCGTCTAAGTACCCAAGATTGTTGAGATCCAACGATGTCATTCCGTATTTCTTGTCTACCTCAACCCCTCCTCCTGTCATCTTGACCCAATTGCACCGAAACAAGGGGACCTTAAAAGTAGGTCCATAGTCAAGTTCGCATATCTCCTCTATGTAACCATAATATGTGGTATTTGACCCATTGTTGTCTGTTGTATCAAAGCGGACAACACTGTTCTGGTTGGTGCTCTTTTTATCTTGGGCTATCATGTAAAATGTATACCCATTTATCTCCTACCCTTGGAAAGTCGATATAGTCGAATATGGTGACCTAGACAACAAGTATAGCTGATCTCCAAGAGTGTTGTTTTTTATGAGATGTTGCAACCAACCGCCGAAACTCTTCATGTGTTCATATCTAATCCAAGAGTCATGCTTTCCAGGGTTGTTGGAGCGTAAGATTTTCTTGTGTTCCTCGATATATGGGGCTGCCAAGATAGAATTCTGTAGAACGGTGTCCGTCCCTACATATTATTGATTTCCTTCCTAGAGTACCCTTTCCACTCAGTCTCCCATCATACCGCGATTGAGGAAGACCAATCGGCTTAAGGTCAGGAACAAAGTCAACACAAAATTCAATGACCTCCTTTGTTCTATAGCCCTTGGAGATGCTTCCTTCTGGCCTAGCACGGTTACGAACATATTTCTAAGATTCCCATGAACCTCTCAAAGGGAAACATATTGTGTAGAAATACAGGACCGAGAATGGAAATCTCTTCGACTAGGTGAACCAGCAGGTGCGTCATAATATTGAAGAAGGATGGTGGGAACACCAACTCAAAACTGACAAGACATTGGACCACATCATTCTGTAACCATGGTAGATCTTCAGGATTGATTATCTTCTGAGAGATTGCATTGAGAAATGCACATAGCTTCACAATGGGTACTCGAACATTATCTGGTAGAAGCCCCCTCAATGCAATCGGAAGCATTTGCGTCATAATCACGTGGCAGTCATGAGACTTTAGGTTTTGGAACTTTTTTTCTGCCATATTTATTATTCCCTTTATATTCGACGAGAAGCCAGACGGGACCTTAATACTGCTTAGGCATTCAAAAAATATTTCCTTCTCTTGTTTGGTAAGAGCGTAGCTGGCATGACCTTGAAACCATTCTGGATGCAGGCCATCTGGGTCTTTCATACGTTGATGGTCCTTTCGTGCTTCTGGTGTATCTTTTGTCTTCCCATACACGCCCAAGAATCCTAGCAGGTTCACGCAAAGATTCTTCGCCACATGCATCACATCGATTGTAGAGTGGACCTCTAAGAATATCCAATATGGTAGCTCCCAAAATATAGATTTCTTCTTCCACATGGGTGTGTGTCCTTCAGCGTCCTTCGGAACAGGTTTTCCTCCAGGACTCTTTCCAAAGGTTACCATTTGATCCAAATCTTTGACCATATCAAATATATCAGCACCAGTACGCTCCTTAGGCTTCGTCTGGTGACATGCCAGACCGTTGAAATGCTTGCCTTTCTTTCTTAAGGGATGCTTGGCCAAAAGAAATCGACGATGCTCATTGTATACATTCTTCTTACAATGTTCCAAATATATACTTTCAGTCTCATCTAAACAGTGTGTGCATGCATTGTATCCCTTGTTTGACTGTCCTGAAAGGTTACTAAGAGCGGGCCAATCATTGATTGTTAAGAAAAGCAATGCTCGGAGGTTAAATTCTTCCTGCTTGTGCTCATTCCACACGCGTATCCCGGGTTCGTGCCACAACTGTAAAATTTCTTCCACTAATGGCCTTAGGTACACATCAATGTCGTTGCCAGGTTGCTTCGGACCTTGGATCAACACTGTCATCATAATGAACTTCCGCTTCATGCACAACCAAGGAGGAAGGTTATAGATGCATAGAGTCACAGGCCAGGTGCTGTGACTGGAGCTCTGCTCCCCAAAGGGATTCATGTCATCTGTACTTAGACCAAACCTTAAACTCCTTGCGTCATCTGCAAAGTCCAGGTACTTTCTATCGATTTCTCTCCATTGCGACCCATCAGCGGGGTGTCTCAACAGCCCGTCTGACTTACGTTCCTCTTTATGCCATCGGAACAACTTGGCGTGCTCTTTTTTTCTGAATAAGTGTTTCAACTGTGGTATTATAGGAGCATAGCACATCACCTTGGCAGGAACCCTCTTTCGGGGGGGGGGGGGGGGGGGGGGGCTCGCCCTCAACGTCACCAGGGCCATCTCGTCTAATCTTATACCGAAGTGAAGTGCATACCGGGCATGCATCCAAATTCTCATACTCCTCACCGCGGTAGAGGATGCATTCATTAGGGCATGCATGTATCTTCTGAACCTCTAAACCTAGAGGGTAGACAACCTTCTTTGCTTCGTACGTACTGGCGGGCAATACGTTATCTTTTGGAAGCATATTCTTCATCATTTGCAGCAACTTTTCAAATGAGGAGTCAGGTATAGCACACTCAGCCTTCCATCGCAGCAATTCTAGTGTGCTACCCAGCTTTTTCAGACCATTTTCGCAATTTGGGTACAACAACTTTTTGTGATCCTCAAACATGTGATTGAACTTTTCCCTATCCTTTTCAGTTTCACAATCTCTTCGTGCATCGGCAATGGTCCGACCAAGATCATCAGCAGGTTCATCATGTGTCTCTTCTTCATCCTCCCTTCAGCATCCCCCATGGAAGTATCTCCGTACTCAGGGAAACCATGATAGTTGTCACCCTCCTCCTCTTCTTCATTGTCTTCCATTATAACCCCTCTCTCTCTGTGTTTGGTCCAACAATTATAACTGGGCATGAAGCGGGACTTCAACAGGTGGCTGTGAAGGGTTTTTTGAGTCAGAATAATCCTTCTGATTCCTACATCCATTACATGGACAGAATACAAAACCATTGCACTTGTTTGCATCAGCAACACGGATGAATTCATGCACGCCATTAATGAACTCGCCAGAGCATCGGTCAGTACCGTACATCCATTCCCGGACCATCTGCATTATAGTAAAAGTATATCAAAAACCATTACACAACATGATAAAATTATTACAAGTTATATTGAGAGCTTCTAGAGCATTAATTTTGAATTTTGAAAAATTTACATGCACCAATTTTGTGAATTGGAGAAAACAATCAACATGATAAATGTGGAGTTTTTTATTATTGTTCTATCAGTGAAAACCTCATTCCATTCTAAGCTCTGAAACTCTAAAATTACACATTTCAATTTTTAGTAACTATGTGCCTAATCAAAATTTGTTACACATATATATCAAAATCCTTCTAGCTACTTCTAGAGCATGCATGTATTTGATCCATATCTCTATACTTCTAGAGCATTATAGAGCTAAAGTAGCAATAAGAGATGAAAGAATGAAGTTCTAACCTTTTAAAGCTTTGGATTTAGGTGTTGCAAACTAAATCTTGACAAATCTTGAGAAAAAAATGGCATAAACTCTCTTGCTTTTTTGAGAAAAATGGCCATATAGTGGTGCACAACTAGTCTCGGGCCGTGATCCGACCCGGGACTAATATAGTCTATGAAAGGATCAGCTGGCCTGCTTTAGATTATTAGTCCCGGGCCGTATGACCTGGTCCGGCCCTGGACTAGTGACTACGGCTGTTTCTAGCCGTTAGAGGCCTCACGGCCCGGGACTAGTGCTCCCACTAGTCGCGGGCTGTGCTAGGCCGGGACTGTTTTCGTTGTTCACATTAAACCGAAGACCCTTTTTCCAGTAGTGCCTATCTAGACCCACCGCTATGTGAACCAGCTTTGTTATTGGAGTCCACCGTCACGCTCTCCCAAAAAGACCAAAAAAGACCCACCGCTATGTGAACCCGCAATAGCGCCTGAGCCGATGATAGAACAATGCACGCGGAAAGCATCTCTACATCGATAGCTCTATAGCTTCCTTCAGCAGCAACCATTTCAAAAAACGTGACCTTGGCCGGACTCTGGCTTGACATGGCATTAAACGTCATGTAACGCATATAGAAGAATGTTTACGTCCGTGCGATACCACATACCGTCAAAGTCAATGTACCGAGAAACGTGAAATCCACCTTGCTAATCGTGGCGTAACCAAAGAAATATTAAGGTGTAGTAATAAATAGCAATGATGTATTCAATATGATGCCCGGAACAGAAGCATCAACACGCGGACAAAAACAAATTTATTTTCGAGCAGAAGAAAAAGACTTTTCATGTAAGTCGCTTTGTCCTATTCACATTGTCAAGCTTCATGCACTAGCCAACGCAATCAAAAGTTCGAACTGATGGAAAAGATTAGTGCAATCCACTTATACACTTCAACACCCTCTCTCACGTGTGATGGGGAGAAGTTGACACGTGCAACCGGAAGAAAGCGACGGCGCGCGAAACTCACGTATGACTCAAGAGGCCTATACGTGGATACAGAGGGGTCAACAGCAATTTTAGTATAAATTGCGAAAGCCAGGACTCGAACTCAAGACCTTAGACTCTGATATGATTTCAAGCTTCATGCACTAGCCAACACAACCAAAAGTCCGAACTGATGGAAAGGCTAGTGCAATCCACTTATAGACTTCAACACCCCCTCTCACTTGTGACGGACGGAGAGAGGTCAGCACGTACAACCGGAAGAGAGCGACGGCGCGCGAAACTCACGTATGACTCAAGAGGCCTATACGTGGACATAGAGGGATCAACAACAATTTTAGGATAAATTGCGAAAGCCAGGACTCGAACTCGAGACCTTAGGTTCTGATACTATGTTAAGCTTCATGCACTACCAATGCAACCAAAAGTCTGAACTGATAGAATGGGTCAGTGCAATCCACTTATACACTTCAACACACATGTTCTTATTGCAGAGAAGACAACCGACACAAAAGCAGACCTTTAGCATACGCACGGAACGATTATGGTAAATATTTCATGGGTTCTTATCAATGAGAAGACAATGGATACAAAAAGAGACTTTAATTTATAGCATACATGAACACAAATATTACATTAACACTCAGATACATAGCTTGGCAAAAAGTGCAAACGATATGCGAGAAAAGCAAACATTTTAGACGACGATTACAACAAATACCAATTACATTGCTACGTAAGCACGTACCGCTAAGTGTACAACAAGTAATAAACCCACACAAAGACTATACAATGCACACGAAGCCATTATACAGGATTGACACCACAACCAGACTTTAGAACTACAATGACGACCTTTCTTCCTCCTCGCACACAAAGACTCTATACAATACACAGAAAGCATCTATACACGATTGAGTCCACGATTGGAGCTACATGACCTTTCTTCATCCCTGGCCGCGTCGTACACTCCCGGCTACCATCGTGTGGTCACTGTTGTCTGCCATCAACATCTGCTAACCATGACGCCGGTTGTACCAACTGCCGTAAAAGTTGATAAAACTCGTGGTAATAAACGCGTTGGAAGTAGATTTTATAGAGGCGTCCTTCACTTGAGCCTACCAACAGAAAAGCGTCATCTAGTTATCGGGCGATGGCAAGACGAAGAAACAGAAGCGGAAAGGAACAAAGGTGCCACGAAGCATAGGCGAAACCGCAAGGAATGCCGTGCTACTTGGTGGCATCATGGTGTCTAATGCCTAAGAGGTGAAGCCATGTGGCGAGGTGGGTTCTGTAGCCATGTCGAACAATCACATCCTTACCCGCTTAGAACCCTACTGGAGCGACCAGCGAGCTGGGCGAAAGTAGCAGAACCATGAGGAAGTGAGCTAGAGGGAAGAAAACTACGCGAAAAAATAGATTTAATGTTGACGGAGAGATGCACCGAGGTGTATCTATATAAGAGGTGAGGGGCACGCCGAAGTTGCACCTATGCATGGTCGGGACCCACCATACTACCTTGCCGCGAGCATATGGTCGGGACCCACAAAACTACCTCGCCGAGGCGCATTGTACAACCTCGGTGTGATGATTCGCGACGACCATAGTTTCCGCTTCTAGCTCAGCTCTCAGCCACGAGAGCCCGTGGTGGCGAGGGTTTCCGCCTCCACGTCGTTTCCTGGCGACGAGAACCAGCGGAGGGCAAGCGTTATCACTTCCCTATTGTCCCTCAGCCATGACAATCTACACAGGGCAAGGGTTTCCGCTGCCACGTCGGCATAGACGGGGCCAACATCCCGGTGGACGGCGAGCGCATGTCTCCCTCCAAACGCCTCTCACAGAGTGATATCCGACATGTAGCCACTAACAATGGGCCCAGGCCATGCGTGCGTCCCACCTTCTCGTGACCTAGGGTAGGAAAGGGCGTGTGAGCTCTCTGTAACAGGGAATCCCATGCAGCAGGGCCCGCCTCCCCGGGATATCCGGGCTCTGCCACCATGGAGCCACGTGTCCACCCCTGTAGTCCATCCCACGGGTGAAAATAATAGGCTGAAACTTTATACGCTATTATTTACTCTGATATATCAAATAGATTATTATGATCAAAATGATAGACTTGTCGACATTACAAGTTACCTTGATGCATTCATTCGGCATGGTTACTATGGAGGTCAAGCTTATACGTACAAGCCATATTATTATGGCATAATCTTTTTATATCCATATGGGGAGTGAGCCTAGCTCAACTGGTTGGGATAGTGGATGTATAAACCCGACACCTGAGTTCAAATCCTCAAGGAAGCGAATTAAGGTTCCTATTTATACTTGAGGACCAGGCTTTCCTGGTGCTCATGCAATTTATCTTGAGGACCAGGCTTGGTGGTTAACCAAGTTTAAAAATCCTGCTACTCATGCTTAATGGCTGTGTGCATCCCTAGTTGGTGCAGAGGTCGGGGAAGTGAAAATCCTCCATTTTAGGAGAAACCAAAATAACCATCTACCACGGTGCATAAACTTACAACAGATGCGCCTGGGACAAGGCGAGGAATGGTGAGGGCCTCAAGGCGGCGGTTAACCCTGGCGCCTGGGGGTATGTCGCCGGCGGGGTCGTCCGGATCGAGGTTCCGCTGCCTTGGGTCTGACTCCGAATCGGTTGGAGCGGACGGTTTTGCGGAGCGGGAAGCCCTAGAGGCGTTGGAGGATGATTCCGGCGAACTTGGATGGACTACGGTGGCGCGCCGTCGACGGAAGACCGACGACGAGCTCAAGCAGGATTTCTGGGAGGAGATTGGGTTTCCCACCCCGGCGTCGCGTTTTTGGGAGAGGAGATCGCCTTCGTCGTCGTGCGGTATTCTGTCGCCGAAGCCTGCCGTTCAGCGTCCAAGGTCGTCATCGCCACAGAGCTATGGTGTGGGTGCTTCCCCGTCGGGATTGAGGCTGGCCAGGGGTACGAAGGTGAAGCCTTGGAGAGGTCCGCTGCCTCCTCGGCGGTTGTCTGCGCCGCCGGTTTTTGCTGAGTTTGCGGCGGCGGCGATGGATCACGTACATGCAGGCCGTTCCCTTGATCCGGTTTTCAAGCTGTCCTCGTCTGATCGTGTGTGTACGGGAGTTGTGGAGGCTGAGGTGGCAACTAGTGTGGGACCTATTCTGATCGTACCTGAGCTGATCTTTTCTTGGACTGCAATCGCGAGGAGGTTTGCTACTCGGTTTCGGTCGGACTCTGGTCCGTCAATCCTTACCCGCACGTCTCCTGTAACCTATCAGTCTACGTGCTCCTCCGCCTCGCCATCGCCCCAGGTTCCGCCGCCAGGAGCACCAATTCCATGGAGGGAATCGCCAGGGCGCCGCTCGTTCCTGGAGGTGGTTGCCGCTACTGTACCCATGGCAGCTCCAAACCCTAGGGGGCAGGCCCCCAATCAAATTGCTCCTGCCGCGGGTAC
Organism: Avena sativa; assembly: GCA_916181665.1. NCBI lineage: Eukaryota > Viridiplantae > Streptophyta > Magnoliopsida > Poales > Poaceae > Avena > Avena sativa. Next base: position 45,448,164 of record OV702300.1, on the reverse strand, counting down.
TCCTGCACCTGCCGTGGTACCTGCTCGTGCCGCTGCGCCTCCCCTAGCTCGCACTCCTGGGTCGCATGGCATGCAGCCGGCGACCGTTCCTCAGTTTCAGGCCGTCAATCTGATGAACTTTGGTCCGCCTTCCTTCTCCGGGCCGCCAGGGATGCCGCCGCCCGGGGCGCTCTACCAGGGGATGCCGTCGCGGCCTACAAATCAGTTTCAGCCACCAGCGGTTTACTTCAACTATCAGGCTTCGCAATTTGTTCAGCAGCCCCTTCAACCGCCTTGCCGAGGTCCGACGGTGGGGAACAGTGTTGTCCCGTGTGGCTCGCAGGGGATGGCAGCTGCTTCACCGACGCTTGGAGGGTCGGGGCAGCAGTTCGCGGTGGGTCTTGGGGCTATTGGTGTTCTTGTTCAGAAACGGATGAAGAAGAAGAAGCAGCAGGAGAATCAGCAGGTTCAGCAGCAGGGTTATGGTCAGTATGGGGTTCCTCAGCCTCAGGTTCCTGGTCAGTCTGTTACGTCTATTCCAGCTCAGGGTGAACAAGCTCACTATCCATACACTTGTCATCAGGGCACTACAGGTGCACCAGTTGTTGCGACTTCGCAGGTATCTTCTGTTGTTGGGGCAAGAAGACTAGCAAGTTTATTCGGTGCTGGAAGTGTGCGATTAATACTCATGCAACCAAGGATTGTAAGGCGGTCCACTATTGTTACATTTGTGATTGCGCGGCACATCCCACACTGAGGTGTCCGGTGCTGAAGAAGCCGCGCTTAACTCCGTATATGGCTGGTATTGGCAATGACCAGACTCTGTTCACCCAGATTCCAGATGCTGTGACTCGGGATCATCTTGCGCATAGTCATACCCCTATTGCTCTGGTACGAGTTTCTGGCCCGATGGTTTCAGCGAAGGTTGTTCAGAGACAAATTGCCAGGCGGTGCCAGGTGCAGGTTCAGTGGAAGTGGGAGGTGGTGCCACATGGAGACTCAGCCTTCTTAGTGAGCTTCCCGACGTTTGAGGATCTGGACAGGGTGGATGGAATTCTGATGACTGTTCCGCTCAGTACCACTTAGCTGACCTTCTCGGTTTACAGGATGGAGGAGGTGCCGCATAAGCTTGAGATGCAGCAGGTTTGGCTACATGTGGAGGGGGTACCCCATATTTTGCGATCCTTTCAGGGCTTGTGGGCTATTGGAGGACTCATGGGGAACACTCTTGATGTGGATCTGTTCAGCCTGCAGAAGCGGGGGTCGTCCGTATTCTCGTAGAGATGTTTGATACGAAGGTTTTTCTCAAGGCGAAGGATACACTGGGCCACTTTATTGTGTCAGATGCTGTGGCTAAGCATAAGATATTTGAGTTTCATTTCCGGATTGAGCCTGAAGGTTATATTCCGGAACCAGAGTTTGTTCCTTTCTTGTGGAGAAAAGGAGATGATGATGCGTATGATGATGCCAATGGGAAGCATTTTGAGGATGCTATGGATACTTCTGAGGCTGTTGCTACTACTCAGGGGGTGGGTTCTGGATCTTCCTCGGCTGTGCAGGGTTCTTCTGTGCCTACATCTTCTAGCCAGGGGGTGCAGAGGGTGCTTGCGGTCACCCCTTTTAATGCTAATCCGGTACCCCACGTCATCAACTTCTGGATGCTCTTACTTTGGATTCCCCTCTTCGCGGGAAGGGTTCTACTTCAGAGCCTCGAGTTTCTCAGGCTCAGTTACAGGAGGATCTTCGTTCGGTTTCCATTCCTGCTCGGCGGTCTTGCCCAGCTTCGTCAGTGAGGTCCAGGACGCATATTTTGGGCAGGTCTATTCCTGTGTCCACTCCTGTACATGAGGAGGTTATTCCTTCGGTGTGTTCGCGGAAGCTGATCCAGGAGTGGTCGGCTGACCGCGACGTTCGTGTCCAGCTTCGGGATGCTGTCGTGCTTGGTCCGACCCAGGCGGGGTTGGCCAACCATGACGAGGAGGATGACCGTGTACCCCCGGTCAGAGAGGACCTGGGGACACCTAGGGTCGTCTTGCATACATTGGTGGATCAGGAGACTTCGGTGGTTGATGGGGGTGACCGGATCCAGGAGGGGTCTGGGATGCCTCGGTCTCCACCACGGGTTTCTTCTCCTGGTGACGCTTCGCTAGTCGCTGTGCAGGGGAGTGGCACAACCTTCAGGCAGAGCGCGCACCATGGAGTCGATGCCTCTGGGGCGTCTGCGACTGATGAGGACTCCATGCTCAAGGCCATGCGACGTAAGGCGGAGAGGAACTTAGCTTCGCCAGGTATAATGAATTCTCTGAAGTCCTTTTTGTCTTTTTCTACTCCTGTTATTTCTTCTAAGCTAGCCAATGTTGGCATTAGTTTGGGTAGCTCTGTACAGGAAGTATCTTTTTCTTCTAATGTTTTGCGACACATGGAGGTTGACCGTCTAACGGTTACTCCTAAGGTCGGTGTTTTTCCTGATGCTTCACTAATTGAGGAGGAGGAGTTGCATGCCACAGTAGATGGTCAACTCCTTTCTCACTTAGTCGGTGAAGTGTCGGAGGTGGACTTTGATGAGACCGGGCTTGCCTCTATGTATGAGTTGAAAGCTTCTGGTCAAAAATCAAAGAGCCAGCGATCGCGAAAGAGATCCCGTGTATCCAAATCTCCTATATTTTCTCAATGAATGGAATGTTTTCAAATAGCAGAGGTCTTAGGGACTTGGCTAAACATTTATTCTTTGCTGATTGTGTGAGAGACCATAAATTGGATTTTCTGGGTATTTCTAAGACTGGTAGACGGGATTTTTCACAAGCCCTACTCAATCGCCTTTCTGGTGGAGTGGACTTTACGTGGATATCACGTCCGCCGCACGGTCGATCTGGGGGCATCCTGTTAGGCGTTAGAGATGAGACTATGGAAGTTTTAGCTAGTTCGGTGGGAGATTTTTTTATAAAACTCCATATCCGTAACAAGGCTGACAATTTCACATGGTCTTTAGTCGCCGTATATGGGGCCGCTCAGGATGTTTATAAGGCTGACTTTTTACGTGATCTTGTGAATTTGGCAAAGGACAATCCATACCCTATTCTTATAGGAGGGGATTTTAATTTACTCAGATTTCCTCACGAGAAGAGTCGGGGCCGGTTGGATGAACATTGGCCTTTTCTGTTCAATGCTGTTATAGACAGTCTGGAATAGAGAAAGGTTACAATATTAGGAAGGCAATTTACATGGGCTAATAGTCTTCCGGAGCCAACATACGAAAAATTAGATAGAGTGCTTATGGATACTGACTGGGAACAAAATTTCCCTATGGTAACTGTTCGCACTCTAGAACGTATTGAGGCTTTGTCGGATTATGCTCCTTTACTTTTATCTTTTGGTTCACCGCCACGGAAGTCTACGAATGAGTTTAAATTTGAACTCGGTTGGATGATCCATGATGGCTTTTACGAGATGGTTAAGGATATTTGGGAAAAACCGGTCAATGGCCAAACGCTTATTCTTTGATGGAATAACAAAATGCGTTCTTTATGCAAGTTCCTTCGGGGCTGGGCCAGGCACACAGCTGGTAACCTAAAAAACGAAAAATTATGCCTAACATCTATAATTGAGGACTTAGAGGCTTCCACAGAAGTCAGGCCATTAACTGCATAGGAAATTGAGCTTAAAAGCCAATCGAATGCGGAGATAGCCCGACTTCTACGGGAGGAGGAACTCAAAAGGTACCAATGCTCTAAAGCAAAATTTATCCTGGAAGGAGATGGCGAATACTAGATACTTCCATGCTGTTGCCAATGGCAAGCATAAGAAGAAACTTATTCATTCTTTGTTTCAGGATGAAGGTATGATTGAGGGACAGGAGCATCTAAAGTCATATATCACTACCTATTATAAATCCTTGTTTGGGGCCCCAGAGGAGAATTCTTTCTCTATGGATGAGTACCAAACGTCTGATATTCCCCAGGTTTCTGATGAAGAAAACAACTTTCTAACTGCCTCATATACCGAGGAAGAGGTTAAGAAAGCGGTTTTTCAAATGGAACATAAGAAAGCACCAGGACCCGATGGTTTCCCAGCGGAATTTTACCAAAAATTATGGGACATTATCAAAGAGGACCTGATGAATTTGTTTGGGTTTTTACAAGTCGGACAATTGGATCTCTTTAGACTTAACTTTGGCAACATAATTTCACTGCTTAAGGTTAACAATGCAGAACGTATACAATAGTATCGTCCAATTTGCTTGCTTAATGTTAGCTTTAAGATTTTTACGAAGTTTGCCATGATTAGACTAAACTCAGTTGCTAACAATGTTGTTAGCCCGTCTCAAACCGCGTTCATGCAAGGAAGAAATATCCTAGATGGTGTTGTAATCTTGCATGAAACAATCCATGAACTACACTCAAAAAAATTAAATGGTGTATTGTTCAAGATTGACTTTGAGAAGGCATACGACAAAGTTAATTGGTCTTTTCTCCAGCAAACTCTCCGTATGAAAGGTTTTTCTGAGGAGTGGAGCTCTCTTATTCAGTCGTTTGTGTCTGGGGGTAGTGTTGCCATTAAAGTAAACGAAGATACTGGCAAATACTTCCAAACCAAGAAAGGAATGAGACAAGGGGATCCATTATCGCCTTTACTATTTAATATAGTGGCTGATATGTTGGCTATCCTTATTGAGAGAGCAAAGGCTGATGGTCAAATTGAAGGAGTGGTTCCACATCTTATTTATGGTGGACTTTCTATTCTTCAATATGTCGATGATACAATTCTTTTTATGGAACATGATCTGGAGAAGGCTAAGAATCTGAAATTGATATTATCAGCATTCGAGCAGCTATCTGGGCTTAAAAATAAATTTCCATAAGAGTGATTTGTATTGTTTTGGCGAGGCCCAAAACGTGGCTCTCCTATATGCTGAACTTTTCGGCTGTGGTCAGGGCCAGTTTCCAATCAATTATTTGGGATACCGATTCATTATCGGCGTCTCACAATTGCTGAATGGAAACATGTTGAGAAAAGGTTACATAAACGTCTTAATAGTTGGAAAGGTAAATTGTTATCCCTTGGTGGAAGACTAGTACTTATAAATTCAGTACTTACTAATATGGTACTGTATATGATCTCGTTCTTCCAATTACCAAAAGGGGTCTTGACCAAAGTGGATTATTTCCGTTCAAGGTTCTTTTGGCAAGGGGATAGTGAGAAAAAGAAATACCGACTATCTAGATGGAATGTGGTTTGCCGCCCGAAGGAATTTGGTGGACTGGGCATACACAATATGCAAGTCAAAAACACCGCACTCCTGGGCAAATGGTTTTTTAAACTACTTTCAGAAGATGGTGTTTGGCAAACCATGTTATGGAGGAAATATGTGGGGTCCAAGGCTGTGTCTCAAGTGGTTTGGAAACCCGGAGATTCACATTTTTGGGCGGGTCTTATGGCCACCAAGAAGCATTTCTTTCATTTTGGTGCTTTCGAGATTAAGGATGGATCACAGATTAGGTTTTGGGAAGATAGATGGCTTGGCCAAACTACTCTTCGCGAACAATATCCGGCTCTATATAGATTTTTAGACATAAAGGGGATACAATTTCCACAGTGATGGAAGACTATCCTCCTAATGTGTCTTTCAGAAGAAGTCCCATCGATCCTAGATTGGTATCTTGGAACAATCTATTATTACGATTATCCAGAATACAATTATCGGACGGTGTTGATGTGTTCAAATGGAAATTACTGGAAAGCGGTAAATTTTCTGTTGGCTCACTATATTAAGCCTGGATACAACCTGATATTCCGGTCGATGATAATAATAAAATTTGGAAAATGAAAATACCCCTTAAGACGAAGATATTCGCTTGGTATCTACGGAAAGGGGTAATTCTAACAAAAGATAATCTTGCAAAGAGGAATTGGCATGGAAGTACACAATGTGTTTTTTGTCATTAAGATGAGACAATTCGCCATTTATTCTTTCATTGTAAATTTGCTCGCTCTATATGGTCATTCATCCACATAGCTTCTGGTATATCTCCGCCAAGTTCTGTAACCAATGTTTTTGGTTATTGATTGCATGGAATTGGTGATAAGTACAGAACTTTGTTTAGGGTGGGAGCGCTTGCCATTATATGGTCGCTATGGCTTTGTAGAAATGACAAGATTTTTAATAACATTGTGTCTTCTCCTCTACAGGTTATCTATCGTGCCACGGCTATCCTCCGTTCATGGAATATTCTCCAACGTATGGAGTTTCACGATTTATTTATGGAGGGATGTACGCGATTGGAGGACACGGCGAGGGATATTTTCTCCCGACATGGATGGCCACGTGATTTGAGGATTGATATGTCTTAGATTCTAGTCATTTATTTTGATAGTGCCTTTGTGTAATGCTAGTCTACTTTTTACCTTAGCTCTGTCGTTCGTGTAGCTGTGTGCATCTTTGTTATGCAGAGGCCGGGTGTAAACATTAAATTTTAATAAATGCGCCCATTTCCAAAAAATGTAATGAAAACATTTGCTATGCCTGCTGGAAAACATGTCTTGATAATTTGGAAGACCTGGAATTGGATTATATGTTTGGGTTTATTGTGGCTAATGTTGTTTGTCCTGCTACTATTACTCTCCCATTCTTGCCATACTAAAAGCAAAATAAAACACTTATGTTCCCAACGGGGAATTTTTTGTTGTATATTATAGCCAAGAGCTGGAGTATGCCCGCGATTTGGATTATTAGATTGTACCACTCAGGGATTACTTGTTTGAGGAGATGATTGGTCCTTTCAAAATATTTGTGCGAGATCTCTTTGCCAGCAGACAAGAAGCTAAAAATAATGGTGACGATGCTATGGCATATGTTTACAAGATTCTCATGAACTCACTATACGGGAGATTGGGTATTAATTCGGAAAGTACTATAATGGAGGTATGCAAAAAAAGGAATGATATGACTATTTGATACAGAACTCTAATTTCATCTCAGGAGATATGCTAAGCGATCATTACTATATGCTCAGTTAGAATAGCAAAACAAGACATGTTGACAACTCATCTGACTAGAATCTTCCTACAAACACAAATGTTCACATCTGACCGAGCATCTGGTGCCGCACTTGCATTTTGGTGCATTCTTCTTCTTTTTCTTGGTCCTAAGTTCCGTCATAGCTAAATAACTTATCTAATTATAACGTATTAACCGTTAATGTACCTTTTTTTAATCAAATCTCAGGGACATGGTCTAATCATGAGGGTAGTATTTTATCATGGTGTTGGATCCCAAGTTTTTACAATTCTTGTTTTGTTCCGGGGTCGACCATAAAGCCATAATGTCTCAAAATGAAGAGGCTATAGAATCAGCTTCCTTACTGTGCAACAAGACGGATACCTGACCAACTCTTGCCTGGTTGGAGATCTCAATGCAATGTCGGTGGTCAATTAAGATCATCAGTTCATTAATGGAATTGTAGATCTCGATGTATATAGTATGATTCTTACAACTTGATACTCCCTCCGTTTCAGTTACAAGTCCTACGCGTATATCTAGGTTATCAATTTGACCTATATAATTTGAATTATATAATATAAAAATTATATCATTGGAAAATACAAAGTCTAAAGTTTCCGGTGATATATTTTTTGTAATATATACATCGTACTAAGTTACTCAATTTAGCGACATAGAACTACGTGCAGGACTTATAAACCGAAACGAATGGAGTATTTGTTTTTGCAAACTAGTCATAGGGGAAGTAATTTTTACTACACATGCTTAGTCTATGTTACAACCTAAACTCTTACACTTGACTTATTCTATCTTAGGCCGTGTCAATGGTACGAACAGCTATTTATCACAATTATCTCTCTCATCACTTAACGACTTGCCATGTCATCAGTATGCCCAGTTAACACTGCATATAGCTCTATGTTACTACCAATGTTACTCTCACTATGAATAGTCGCGTTGGCACCTAGTCTGGGTTCGTTTGTTATCTAATCTCCATGCTTGGTGCTTGATCGGACGCTCTAAGACACATGCGTTGGGTAAAATAGTACTAGATGGTATATATTAGGAGGCCTTGCGGAATTCATGGAGCATTTTTATGTGTTGTCTGCTATGAGGGTCTGACATATGCACACACTGACAGGTAACAGACAATTACTGGCCTTTATTTTCCGCGATCCTCGTTGGTAGAACCCTAAGCATATATCGTAGGTCAATCAAGACAAGATATGATGAACTCATTAAATGGAGTTTGAGATCTCAACGTAAGGTGGTCAAACAAGAACTGATCTACAGATCTTGATGTATGATTCTTGCAAATTTTTGTAAATTTATTCGATCAAGCTACTAGATCTACAATTCCGGCTCACGGTGAAGCTTCTATCTCTGTACCATCTTTCCATCGAATGTAAGACCTGGGAAAAATGTACACACCAATATTAGCCTTATTAGTCTTTAGGTACGCTTCGTGATAGTCTCCGAGTACCCCGCCGCCGAATTCGCCGGTATCTCCCTACATCTTGATCCCTGGAAAGGGGTGGTCCTTAGTCCGTTTCGATTCGTGCCATGTCCTGATTTTGGTTCAATGTTTGATTTTTAACATGAGGAAAACTTATAAGCCCGTACGAATGAAGTACTATTATTAATTATCTTTACTCGCTAACAGATCCCGGGATCTGCCGAACTAGTTATCGAGTCCCGACAGTGAGGCGGAGAGACGTAGGTGCCGGTGAAAACTGAGCCATTGGTGGGTGATAGCGGCGTTACCACATCGTTACATTGATGAAGGAATCACCGTGCACCCAGTGTCGACCTAAATCGTGCTACTTCAACGTAAACCATAAGATCTTCGGATCGGGCGATGGCGGCGCCACGACGTTGTGTTTTCTCTTAGGAGCATCGCTTCTGGAGCAGCGCTAGATGGAAGAGGCAGGAGAGACGGAGCGGCTAGCACGCAGGATGGTGGTTCTACTTGGCACCACAGTGATGTCGGTGGAAGGTATGGCGAGAGTCTACGCATCGATCTACATGCTAAAGATGGTTTGGCCAAAGATAGTGAAGGCGGCGACATCCGGAGTGTGTGCGCTGTTCTGTGGATAGGCTGTGCGGATCTAGGGCTCCTTTTGTATGAGTTCAAGCCTCCACGCCCAGGCGCTCCTTCTTCTCTTGCAAGTCACTGAGAGAGAGCGAGAGAGATTGTGGCACGGGGTCGAAAGCAGCAGCCAGCTGTTTGCTAGATCTTGTCGGGGAGCCGGCGATGCAGTTATCGTTTTTCTCGGTGATTTGTTTTTGGGATCCGGTTTTTATAATCTTTCTAATAGATCTTGCCAAACACTTTGGTTCTAAGAATAAGGCCGGTCATAGTGGGAGTAATTTAGCTATACCAAATAAGCAAACTGGTGACATGGCATGATAATTAATAAAGAAAGAGAGAAAGGTAGTAACTTAGCTATTTAGTTACCATAACACCACACATATCAATAACATATGAGTCTATAATCTAATTAAATAGTCTTTAAATGACACCACACATATGTTACTACCCACTATAAAGATAGTAACATGAACTAGTAACGTATACATGTTACTAGTCTAAGTTACTTAGCACTATGACCAGCCTAAAGGTTGTGTGCATGGCTACATGCAAGGCTTTGCTCGCATTTCGGAAAAAGGATTAATTATCCTTACTGCTGGCAACTTATTAGTTTATTAGGCTTGCCGGTGTATCTATGTCCTTAATTCGACCAATGTAAAATAAATCATATAATACAAAAATCATACCATTAAAAAATAACATCTAAAGTTTATAATAATATGTTTTAGTAATATATACTTCAGTTGGTCCCCAAGATTATACACGTCCAAGGCTAATAAAATAACAAGGAGAGAGCTAGTAATATACACACGTTGAAGCCTAATAATTTAGTGCTATCCTCAGTGAGGTGTTTGCTACTCTAGCTACTAGTGGAGTAGGCTATAAGAGGGCGATGAGGGATAGCAAAGGTTTTTGTGTCACTCACCACACAAGACAAGATATTCTATCATCATGGGGCATGTCCACACTACTAGTGAAAACAAGGCGATGATGAGCACGGAGGAATTCCTCCAAGCTCAGACGGAGCTGTACAACCTCTCCTTGGCTTATGTCAAGTCCGTGGCACTGAGGGCCAGCATAGATCTGCAGATCCCAGAGGCCATCCACCGCCGTGGTGGTTCCGCCACCTTGTCGGACATCGCCGCTGAAACCGGGACCCACGGGACGAAGGTCTCCTACCTCGGGCGGCTCATGCGCGTGCTCGCCATCTCTGGTGTCTTCTCCATGCACAGCGACGATGGCGGCGCTGTGTGCTACAAGCTCACCCACGTATCCCGCCTACTTGTGCCAGCCCTATCCCCCATGGTTCCGGTGCTCGTGGACCCGCTCGCCGCGACCGCCCTCTTCAGCCTAGCAGATTGGTTCACCGACGAGCGGGTGTCGGAGCTCACACTCTTCGAGGCGGCGCACGGCTGCACGCGGTCGGAGATGACAGCCAAGAAGGGCATGGGCGGCATGTTCAACGCCGGCATGGTCGCCGACAGCCGCGTCCTTACGGATATCCTCCTGAGTGAACATGGCGACATGTTTGAGGGCGTGGGATCCCTGGTGGACATTGGAGGTGGCCATGGTGGCGTCGCTGAAGCTATTGCCAAGGCGCTGCCCAACATGAAATGCACCGTGCTAGACCTCCCACACGTGGTCAAAGAGGCAGCCACCGGCAATGTGCAATTTGTCGCTGGGGATGCGTTTCAGTACATCCCACCCGCCGACGCGGTTCTACTCAAGGTACTCTACATTTGTTCGTTTTTTCTCCTTTTTGACAAAAGCATATGTAAATTTTTCTCTCTCTCATTTTTTCTACCCAATGTAATAAACCTTTTTTTAGCAAAGGACTGACGTATAAACCAATGAACTACTACGTACAGTGGTTTTTGCAGTTGTTCAACGACGAAGATGCCATCAAGGTGCTTAGACGGTGCAGGGAAGCCATCCCCGCCAAAGGAAAGGTGATAATCTTTGATGTTGTGGTGGGGTCAAACTGCAAGGACGGGCCCACCAGGGAGACGCAGCTTTTGTTTGACATCTTCATGATGCGCGTGGGCGGGCGTGAGCGAGAAGAACAACAGTGGAGGAAGATTATATTTGAAGCCGGATTCACGGACTACAAGATCTCTGTAGTATTGGGATTTCGATCCATCATTGAAGTATACCCGTGATAGGTGCTTCATTTTCATTTGAGAATAATGCCTTGCTACAACACTGTTTACAACACTACTTACTACATGTATACCTTCTTTTTTTTTACAATGAATGCATGGCAAGCTTTCCAACGATTATACTTATGTCCTTTTTTGTATCATTGTGCATGTCTTAGTCATATCACACACCCATATATATCAATCTACGAGATAAAGTCACATGTCTGAAATTCTGAAAACAGTATGGCAATAATTTCGGAAACAGTCTGGTCTTGAAGCAAATATGGCACAATGTGCACGAGTTGTTAGCATAAAACAACCATATTATGATTTAAATTTCAACTTTTGTATCACTTTACGATTTGCGGATAAAAATCTACCATATTTTGTTAAGGAGAAAAAACAATAAACTTGAGTTGAACACGAATTGACGCTGTTTCTGACAGAAGAGAGACCCACATGCCGGGTCCTATTTGCTCATGTGGACTGGGTCCCATTTGTCATCCCACATTAAAGAGTCAAAATATACCATAAATAAAAGAAAAATCCCCTCACTATTCTCTTTCCTCCTCTCTCTCTCACACCACGGTGGCAGGCCACTCCAGCGACCATGCGGGGTGGCAGAGCACGATGCACGCGAGGCCACATGCAGCTTGTAGGTCGGGAAGACGTCGGCCTGATCATAGTGGAGAGGTCGATGCACCGGACGATGCTCGCGTTCAGCTCCAGCGCCACTGTCGCGCCCCGAGCTCACATACGAGCACCACTGTCAAGCCTCCTGGACATCCTCTTAGCCGTCCTCCTGCACCCCCTTGCACGCCCCCGTCCGCACGTGTCACGATCCTTGGCCGCGCCATCCACGCACTGGCGCCACCCCAGGGCGCCCCTTGTCACGCACCTCCTTGGTCATGGCCAACTTGGTCACTGGCTTTGGGCGCACTTGGAGAGAGTGGCACGGGGAGGGGATAAGGGAGTGGCAGCGGATCTCGGCCTCAAGACGGTGGACAATGTTAGGAATAGTAATCCCGATAGGATTCAGAACGGTGTCGTGTGCGTGTGTGTTCCGAGTAGGACTAGTGGTCCAACACCTATTCGTATTGACGTTGCGTCTTGTCGGGTATATATACACCCATATAGTAGCCTTGTAAGACAACCGTGAGATTCAATACAAACAACAGGACCGAGAGGGCCCTGTAGCCATCAACATTGTTTTTCCCCCGTACGTACTCATGTGAGTTGAGAGAGCTAGTTCTTTTGATCAGGCTAGATAGCTAGCTTGCTGATCGTTGTTAGCTGGTTCTTATACGTGCGCACAACTTGCCGGAATACTTCGTCGTCGTCACGCCGGACTGCACTCGGCGTTTGGGGCTGGGCCAACAATTGGTATCAGAGCCTCGCGGAGGATCTCCTAGTAACGGGAGGTCATGACGGGCAAGGATCAAGGCGAGTACTCTGGTGCGGCTGCGGGTGCATCGGTGTCGTCGCAGTACCCGCGGTATGATCGCGGCAACTACACGACGTGGGCGAAACGGATGGAGTGGGCCATGGAGGGCAACGACATCTGGGAGGCTGTCGATCCCGGCGGCGACGAGTTCAAGAAGGGCGCGCCGAAGTACCGCAAGGACCGACAGGCACTCACGGCCATCGGCTCCGTGGTGCCGGCGGACGTGATGCAGCACCTGATCTCGAAGGATTTTGCAAAGGCGGCGTGGGAGACACTCAAGACGTTGAATCTTGGGCACGAGCGCGTCCGCAGGGCGACCCTACAAACCTTGCAGAAGAAGTACGAGAACCTGGAGATGGAAGGAGATGAGACGCTGGACGCTTTTGCCTTGAGGGTAGCCACAATTGTCAACGGGATTCACGCGCAAGGTGAGAAGCTGGAAGATATCTCAGTCGTAATGCGTTTTCTTCGCGCGGCGCCGCCGCGGTACATATCTGTGGTGTCGGCAATCGAGCAATGCGTTGATCTCACCACCCTCACGATGGATGACCTGGTTGGACGGTTCAAGGCGCATGACGAGCGGATGAAGATCACCTACGGCGACGCGAATCAAGATGAGCACCTCATGCTTACACGTGCCCAGTGGCAGGCAATGGTCGCCAAGGAGAGGAGCGATAAGGCATCTGGCAGTGGCGATGGTTCGGTCCCGGCGAAGAAGTCGGACAGCAAGCCGAAGAAGCCAAAGAAGAAATTCGACAAGAAGAATCTTCGCTGCCATAAGTGCAATCAGCTCGGGCACTTCAAATCGGAGTGTCCTAACCGTTCAAAGGAGAAGGCTCTCATGGCGAAGGAAGAAGATGATGGACCGATGATGCTCATGCTCGAAGCTTGCGAGTTAATGACCACCAAGGAATCAACTCCTCGGGAGTCTGCTACGGAGATCGTCACGCTCGTGGAAGAGAAGGTCTTCCCGCGGAGGATGCAGACGGCTCACGACGTTTGGTACCTCGACACAGGCGCTAGCAACCACATGACCGGCGACAAGGCTCAGTTTTCTGAGTTGAACCTCACGGTTGGAGGCTCCGTCCGATTCGGCGATGGGTCGAAGGTGGAGATTGCAGGACGAGGCACTGTCCTGTTTGAGTTGAAGGATGGAGGTCACAAGGTACTCACTGACGTGTACTATATTCCCAAGCTTAAGACCAACATTATCAGTCTTGGTCAACTCGCGGAGCGTGGATGCAAGATCGTGTTGGAGGACGAGTTCCTGTGGGGATATGACCGCCAAAGGCAGCTCATCATGAAGGTGGAGAGGTCAAAGAATAGACTCTACATCCTCAATCTCAATCGGGCGGATCCATTATGTTTGATGACAAGCATGGAAGACTCGGTGTGGAAGTGGCATGCACGCTACGGACATCTAAATTTCCAAGCTCTACGACAACTTGGACAGAAGGAGATGGTACGTGGCTTACCGTGTGTTGATCATGTTGAGAAGGTGTGCGACGGTTGTCTCATTGGGAAGCAAAGGCGAGCCCCGTTTCCAAGGGAGGGACAATATCGAGCAAGTAAGGTTCTTGAGTTGGTGCATGGAGACTTATGCGGACCAATCACGCCGGCGACCCCCGCCGGGAACAAGTACTTTTTGCTCATCGTCGACGACTTCAGTAGATACATGTGGGTTGTGTTGCTGAAGAGTAAGGATCAAGCTTTGCAAGCATTCAGGATTGTGAAGATGGCAGCCGAGGTGGAGTCCGAGGCAAAGTTGAAGGCCCTCCGTACCGATCGGGGTGGGGAGTTCAAATCCAATGAATTCAAGGAGTTTTGCGAAGCTCATGGGATCCGGCGGTATCTCACCGCACCAATTCACCGCAGCAAAACGGTGTTGTGGAAAGAAGGAACCAAACCGTGGTGGCCATGGCACGCAGCATGATGAAGATCAAAGGCATGCCAGGCAGGTTTTGGGGTGAGGCAGTTAGTACAGCTGTTTATTTGCTGAACAGGGCGCCAACTAAGAGTGTAGTTGGTATGACGCCGTACGAAGCATGGTACGGGCGCAAGCCCTCGGTTGATCATCTTCGCACTTTCGGGTGCGTGGCGCATGTGAAGACGGTGACCGGGCATACTAGAAAGTTGGCAGATCGAAGTACTCCAATGGTCATGATCGGCTATGAATACGGTTCGAAGGCGTATCGCGCGTACAATCCAGTGAACAAAAAGTTGGTGGTGACACGTGACGTCGTCTTCGAGGAGGAGAAATCATGGAATTGGGGCTCTGCGGAACCGGTACAATCAATTTCTGATGAAATATTTACTGTAGTCTACAGTGATTCGCATGCAGATGATCAAGAAACAGCGTCCCATGGCGTTACGGATTTAGGCGCTGGTTCAGAAGATGGAGGTCTGGAAGTGAGCAGCAGCAGCGCTACGCCTGGAGAGGTATCTTCGCGTGGGAGTCCCGGCACGAGCAGCAGCTCACGCGCTGCACCTGGAGGCTCGATGTCGCCATCCAGTCCACGCGCGGACGAGAGCCCTGGCGCAAGTGTCCCATCAGCTGCACACTCCCATCCAGGAGGGACTAGCGGTAGTCCAGAAGTGGACGCGGGCGACGATGTCACGTCGCCAACATGCAGTACACCGACAGAAACTGCAGGAAATTCAGTAGACGCTGAAACAAGTACTACATCAGCTTCCACGTCTCCTCCAAGTGCACGGGAAGAAAGGAGACGACCACCTACTCCAGAAAAATTCCGAAGTGTACTGGAGTTGTATCCGCCGGAGACCCTTCGTACAGCGCGTGCGCGAGGGAGAGGACAAGGTCGGTGTTTACTCACCGAGGAGCCGACGAAATTCGAGGATGCTAATACGGAGGAGTGTTGGCGTCGGGCTATGGATGAGGAGTTGGGGTCGATCCGCGACAACGATACATGGGAGCTTGTCGATCTACCCAACAATCACAAGGCCATAGGACTCAAGTGGGTGTACAAGATCAAGAAAGATGCCGAAGGGAAGTTGGTGAAACACAAAGCTCGGCTAGTGGCCAAGGGATACGTGCGAGAGCAAGGTGTGGATTTCGAAGAAGTGTTTGCTCCCGTTGCAAGGATGGAATCGGTGAGATTACTTATCGCTCTCGCAGCTCAAGAATCTTGGAAATTGCATCACATGGATGTGAAATCCGCGTTTTTGAATGGGGAGTTAGAAGAAGAAGTTTATGTGAAGCAACCACCGGGATATATCAAAGAGGGAGAAGAACACAAGGTTTTGAAGCTACACAAGGCGTTGTACGGGCTACGGCAAGCCCCTCGGGCGTGGAACATCAAGCTTGATCGTACATTGATCTCTCTCGGATTCGATAAGAGCCCACTGGAGCATGCGATGTATAAGCGAGGTAAAGGAAGGGATCATCTACTAGTTGGCATCTATGTTGATGATCTATTGATAACTGGAGCGGATGAGAAGGAGATTGCAAAGTTCAAGCTACAGATGAAGGAGTTATTCAAGATGAGTGATCTAGGCTTGTTGAGTTACTACCTTGGGATCGAGGTACATCAAAAGCTGGGTGAGATCACGCTATGCCAAGAGTCATATGCAAAGAAGATACTCGAGAAGTGTGGCATGGAAGAATGCAATCCAACTCATGTTCCGATGGAACCTCGTCTTAAACTGAGCAAAAGGAGTGAAGCACCTGCGGTTGATGCAACGGAGGATAGGAGCGTTGTCGGAAGTTTGAGGTATCTCATCAACACAAGACCCGACTTGGCCTATTCCGTTGGCTATGTGAGTCGCTTCATGGAAGAACCCACAATGGAGCATTGGACAGCCGTGAAACATATACTCAGGTATATCAAAGGTACTACAAACTTTGGTATTGTCTACTCGAAAGAGAAGGAGGAGGTGAAGCTACTTGGCTACAGTGATAGCGACATGGCAGGAGATATTGACGACCGTAAGAGTACCTCGGGCGTGGCATATTTCTTGGGAAGAAGCATAGTAAGTTGGCTATCACAAAAGCAAAAGGTGGTGGCACAGTCATCCTGTGAAGCTGAGTATATTGCGGCTGCAACTGCAGCGTGTCAAGGTGTGTGGCTAAGGAGTCTACTTGGTGATCTCACCAATCGGGAGGTGGAACAAGTGGTGCTCAATATTGACAACAAGTCTGAAATTTCATTGTGCAAGAATCCGGTGCATCATGACAGGAGTAAGCACATTGATACGAAGTATCACTACATACGGCAGTGTGTAGAGGAGAGCAAGATTGAAGTCAACTATGTTTGCACCAAAGATCAGCTTGCGGATATCCTAACTAAATCTTTGGGACGAGTGAAGTTTGCGGAGATGCGAGGAAGGATCGGCGTCCAAGCTGTGAAGTTAGGCACATCGTGCTTAGGGGGGTGATTGTTAGGAATAGTAATCCCGATAGGACACGGAACGGTGTCGTGTGCGTGTGTGTTCCGAGTAGGACTAGTGGTCCAACACCTATTCGTATTGACGTTGCGTCTTGCCGGGTATATATACACCCATATAGTAGCCTTGTAAGACAACCATGAGATTCAATACAAACAACAGGACCGAGAGGGCCCTGTAGCCATCAACATTGTTTTTCCCCCGTACGTACTCGTGTGAGTTGAGAGAGCTAGTTCTTTTGATCAGGCTAGATAGCTAGCTTGCTGATCGTTGTTAGCTGGTTCTTATACGTGCGCGCAACTTGCCGGAATACTTCGTCGTCGTCACGCCGGACTGCACTCGGCGTTTGGGGCTGGGCCAACAGACAAGATAGAGGCACTCGGCCACGAGCAAGGTCATCGGAGAGGACTGCTCCCACCAGCGGCGGTGGTAATTGGGTGAGGAAGAATGATGGGTATTTTTTATAATTGTAATTTTTTATTTAACTGACATGTGGGACCCACTCCAAGTCAGCAAATTTTGCCACCTTATCCAAGAAAAACAGGTACTCAGATTTCATGTGAATTCACGTTTAATTCGAGTTTAGTGTTTTTTTTGCGACCTCCCGAGGAAAATGTGGTCTACTGCTATGGATCGAGCGGAGGTCTCTCCTCCTCCCAGGCTAGAGAGGACGCCCTCTTGGGCAAAGAAGTTGATGAAGAAGATCAAGAAATCCTTTTGCTTCATGCAAGACCACGGGTACCAAGCATATGTTGACCGGAGGCATAGTGCCAAGAGAGAGAAGGCCAACATGAGGAAACTCGATATTAATGTCTCTCCTGAGTCCAGCTCTGTCACCGCGTCCAAGGATCAATGGGTGAATATGAACTGCAGGTGGTCTGAAAATGATGAAGAGAATGATGATGACGTCACCGGTCCCCCTCCACACGCTTGGGATCACGCCACCTGGAACTCCGATCCCTCTCGTACTTATGTTGGTGGTTGGGGCACGTAGATTGGCCTGTCTTCCCTTTTTGGCGTCTTGTTGCCAAAGGGGGAGAAAGATATCTATTAGGGTGCTACGGGATTTGCAAGGGCCTCGTCGCGAGATTGTTTCTTCTTTGATCTTTTTATGCTCGTGAACATTTCCTTTTCTATGTGTGTTTCTGTACCTCGTTTATTTGTGCTACAATTTGTATGAGACTTTCTGTTATGTTATGTATGTGGTACTCTCGTGATTGGTTGTATATGGTGGATCCATATTTGAAAGGAATTTCTATTTTCGTGCCCTTGGTTTGTTAGTTTTACTCACTTTCTCCTAGCCGCTTAACTTTTCCTTACTTTTCCCCTCGCCATGTTAAGAAACCCTCGCGGGCGGTCGGACGGAGGGATGCCGTCAGGTCAATGGATCGACCGTTATATTCTGACTGGTGGGACAACATTGGGGTGGGTCGGGCGTTGAGCGTTATGTTACGAGGCCTCGACCGTTACATTCCTGACCAGTGGGGCCGCGTTGGGACGGGTCCTGCATACGTGGTGAAGGGTGGGGCCGCATAGAGACATGTCGGACCGGTCATTCTCGCTCACCCAAAGCATTCGCTTCCCCCTGAGCCTGGAACAGCTCCCACACCATCGCTCTGCTGCCCCGCCGTTATGACCTCCTACCTTATGTCGTCCTGGGCCCCAGAGCCGCCCCCCCCCCTAGCCGTGGAGCCCACTCCACCTCCGGTTCTGCTCCCGCCCTTGCTAGATCTACCCCTTTTGCGGAACATATGCAATGTCGGCTGGTGCATCGTCCATCCCCGTCGAGCACGGAGAAGATTGGGTGGAATTGCAGGGATCTAACGCATGGATTCCATCTGGGTAAGCATCGTTTCCCTTTTGTGGGTTGATTATTCGCAGTATTTGAATGTGAATCGCTCATGCTCAACTAACTGCCTTGATTTTCGAATAGGATTGATCCAGTGTTGGCGTAATTCGTGGTTGTGAACAATATCTCTCTGGGTTTTACTTCCAGCGGTGGTTTCAACCTCCATAACTCTCAGAGATATATAAAATCTCCCTTAAATCTATGTTAAATTCCCCTGGAGCAACGACGATTCATTTGGTTTGCAAGAGTGTTTGTAATTATGAAACTCTCGCGCGGTCTGAAACTATAATTGAAACAACTCTCGCACGGCTAGTGATTCACTTTCAAATTAAAAAAATTATACAACTCTTAATGTAAACGAGTGTTTATAATTGACACAACTCTTGAACACTTTCAAATAAAAAAATATACAACTCTTAATGTAAAAGAGTGTTTATAATTGACACAACTCTTGAACACTTTCAAATTTAAAAAAATTATACAACTCTTAATGTAAAAGAGTATTTATAATTGACACAACTCTTGGACACTTTCAAATTAAAAAAACCATACAACTCTTAATGTAAACGAGTGTTTATAATTGACACAACTCTTGGACACTTTCAAATTGAAAAAAACCATACAACTCTTAATGTAAAAGAGTGTTTATAATTGACACTACTCTTGAACACTTTCAAATTAAAAACAATTATACAACTCTTAATGTACAAGAGTGTTTATAATTGACACAAATCTCGGACACTTTCAAATTTAAAAAAATTATACAACTCTTAATGTAAAAGAGTGTTTATAATTGACACTACTCTTGAACACTTTCAAATTGAAAAATTATATAACTCTTAATGTAAAAGAGTGTTTATAATTGACACTACTCTTGAACACTTTCAAATTGAATAATTACACAACTCTTAATGTAAAAGAGTGTTTATAATTGACACTACTCTTGAACACTTTCAAATTGAAAAATTATACAACTCTCAATGTAAAGGAAAAGGGTGTTTACCTTTGAACATTATGAAATCGCACTTAATACGTGATAATGATGTGGTAAGAAAATCTTGAGAGATTATCATTTTCATAGAATGTAGGGATGTAATGCATACACTTGCATATCGCAAAAATTATACACCTTTAAACTCTTTGAAATCGCATTTAGGACATGGAGTGAAATATAATGCAAAAATTATACACCTTTGAACACTTTCCCTTTAAATTATATTCAAAATCATTTGTTTATGGAGTTAAATAATCGGTGGCAAACTCGTTATTTTGCATGGATAGAGGGTGCCCCCCGACAGATACAGGGGTTATCCTATCCGCTAGATCCCAGAGGATCAATCAGAGGATCAACGGTTGGTGGGTACATGTAACATCCCAAAAATACTAAGCTTGGATCATCAAACACTAGTCATCAACATTTAGGGTTAACAAAAACTTTGCTAAATAAAATCATGAAGGCATGCATATGTGTATGCATGGATTTTGAAATTCTTTGGAACCACCTTGTTTGATTGTTTCATTGCTTGTAAAATGTTTCTTAGGTGAAATAAACATCATCTAAAACATTTCCCACACTTTTCATAAATACAAGTAAATCAAAACAAATATATTAAGGGAATGGTCATTTTGACCAATTTAACTCCCATGCCTACTTTGGCTGTCTCAAACTTTCAAAACCTAACAGAAACTTTTCTGGATCTTTGCACCCCTTGAATGTACTCATAACAAAGTATCAAGGCCCACTTTGTGATCATCCAGAAACTTTCAAATGCATAGTTTAAATGGCAAATTCAAAATTGAATCTATATCATATGGGAAGATCCCACTTTTTCAAAAACCACTCAAACAAGCTCAAATTTCAAAACCCAAGCATCTGCAGACTCACAAGCACCAACCTAGCATACCCACCAAAAATCTTTTCAAAATTCAAAACTTGAGTTCTTGCGGCCATTTCATCAAACAGGTTGCAGACACAAATCAAACAAAATCTAAACACTATAGTGAGCAGTGATTGGAGCCTAACTTGTTCCCTCTTTAGCTCATAACCATCTCAGTAGATCATTTAGCAAGCTAAACTAAGCACTAGCACCACTGTAAACTTGGCATTGTCATCAATGGTGAACAGCCGAAGCTAACCATGCCACCCCAGTGGAGACAGCAAGCTAGGAGGAGAAACAAGCCTAGCCAGCATGTCTGGGAGCAAGCCAACACCCCACCGCCACTCCCTGTCCACCGCTCGAACGTTGCCAGCCACTGGACCACGCGCAAGAACCATGCAAACCTCGCCAACAACCATGCTGAGAGCACGCCCCGTGCGCCACGCTCGACCGACGCCCACAGACCGCGCGCCGCCCTCGCCGCATGCATACTTGATCACCACCGTCCCAGCAACCCCGCAGACACACTCGTTCGCCGCCGCGCGGACCACGTGCGCTGTGCGCCATTAAAATCTCCGTCAGACACGCGTAGAGCACCGCCCCGTTCCGACCAAGCCGCACCGCCCCACGCCTCGAAACCATGTCGTTAAGCATCGCCAGGGAGCACCACCGTCCCCTACCTTTGCCCATGCCGATAGCCGTCTGTACCACCGCCCCCAATGAGCTCACCATGCGGCCCTTCAGTCCCCTCGCTCGACTATAAATAGAGGCCACCCCCAGTCAAATTATTCACACCATTCTACTCCCTTCTCCTCAATGATCGTGCCACACCGTTCCCGGAGCAAGGCGAGCACCACCTCGTCGGAATTTCACCGGAGCCCGCCGCCTCTGGAGAAGAAGGGAGCCAGCGATTGGAGCCGCCCCAGGAGAAGCCACCGGTACCAGGAGATTCGCCGTCATCGACTTCGTCGTTCGCCCGCCTCGCCGACCCTCGCCAGCAACCCAGTGAGCCCCCAGCGACCCCCACCTGCCGCGCTAGTTTTCTGTCTCGCCGGCGTTGCTCAACGTCGACGATGACTCCCAGCCGTTGGATTAGAACCAGATCGAACGACCCACATCGCCCCATACCGCTTCGCACCCCCCTGTGTCACTGACGAGTGGGGACACCTACTTAAACAGCCCGCGGGAGCGCTGCGCTTAGCAGGCCGGCCCAGTAAC
Organism: Avena sativa; assembly: GCA_916181665.1. NCBI lineage: Eukaryota > Viridiplantae > Streptophyta > Magnoliopsida > Poales > Poaceae > Avena > Avena sativa. The sequence continues at coordinate 45,426,163 of OV702300.1, read as the reverse complement.
TTTTCCCACGCAGCCCAGTTATTCAAATTAAACCTTTTTCTTTTTAATTCAAACACACTTCTGTACCCATTTTCAAAAATCAACCCAGGTTGACTCAGTGCACCAATTTGAATGAAACTAATTTTGTTGGAAAGGTCTGTGAATGCTGAATCCAAGCCCGTTGGATTCAAGTCATTTGGATCTATAGATCACCCATGGTAAAAATAACAAGGCAGAAGCTTTTCTTCATTCAAACATTTTTCAAATTTAAACCATAATAGCTTTTGAGTTGATTCCAACTCTCAAAAATCACATTTAACCATGCCTTTCAGAATATATAAAAATATATAGGGTTACTTACAGAAATATTGTTCAAGTAATAAAAGAATGCCCCTTAGGCATTTCTAGCCATTTTAATGAATTAAAATAAAAGAGTAAAACCTTATTAAATTGTGACACCACTTTAAATCACATTCCCATGAACTAAAATATGTGGTGATGACATGTGTCAACATGATCCCATGTTTGGTTTGGAGAATATTAAATCTTTAGTAGTTTTTCAATGAGTAGAAATTACTTTTCTAAAAATAAAAAGAATTAAACCAAACCCAAATCTTGTAATGTTAGTGATGATGTTAGATCATCTATAGGACCCTTTTGTGTGATAATTGCAAGTAGTTAAGTATTGTTTGGTGATTGTGTACCTCGTATTTATTTATAGACGCTAGTACCGACCAAGGATACGAGGAGGAAGGAGGATTCTATGAAGAAGAAGCCGAGGAGAACTTCAACCACTGCTCTGCACAAGGCAAGCTGATACTATACCTATGCAAGCTAGTAACCTTGCAAGCTAACACTTGCAATTTAGCAAGCTTTATTAACTAAGTGAACCAATGCAAGCTAACCCTTGCAAGATACCCTACTGATGCCACAAACCACTACTTGTTACTATGCCCACTATATGCCTTAAGCATATGTGATCATATCCACTTGATAAACCAATCCTAGTTTTACTTACAAGCTTGATTACTTTATTTCTTTATCAAAGCTAGTACTTAGAGCTTACTTAAGTGAATGGTAGATACTAGAAAGATATGTGAAGGTTGCATAAAGAGCATAGAATTTGGCCTAAGCTAGATAATCTTGATGTCATCCCAAGGCATGAGATTGAGCTTAGTTGAAACTCCACTAGTCTACCACACCTCATTAGTGCTTACCCCCACCTGTAGATGCTAGTGCTAAGCATAAAACTTGATCAACTTTAGATGGGAATACTTGGAGGAAAAATGGTTATGAAAACCTTGGAATGATGGATCATTCTATTGAAATGTTTTGGACATGTGTTTCCGAACACCGGATGATTTTGGTGATGAAAATGTTGAGGCATGAGCCTTAGCCCTTTATAAAACTGATGGTTGTCTGGATGCGATACCATTCCAATTTTATCGTACAACCACAATACCCGAAGATTGGGTAGGGCTTGACTGGAAACTTATGTACCTTAGTATTAGTTCCCTCACGGCCAAGGTCTTAGCTGAGGCTACCTTGTGAAGATTGTCCACCTGTGCAGTACCCAAGATGACAGTTGGTCATGGTTGGGAGGCCAAACTCACATGAGAGGTGCTTATACTAGGGCGTGTAATTGAAAGGTTAGGATTGATTATCCGCATACTAAGTATGGTGAATTCAGGATTTGTTCATGACGGATGTATCGAATGTTGTGGTGAAAGTGTATAATCTCTGCAGAGTGTCAAACTATTCAAATAGCCACGTCCGCGGTTATGAACAGTTGGAGTGGCCATACTGTTTCCCCGTCAGACTTTTCAAAATGACTTGTGAAATGAAGTGAGACTTTGACTTGACCACAACAGGGTTGTGATATGAAATACAAGTTCCCCTTTAGGTGTTATAAAACTTCAACTAGCATTAGTGCTTTCATAAAAAGTAGTAGAGATAAATCTGGCCTTTGCAAAACAACCCTAGAGCCTAGTGTCCTATTATCCAAAACCCCCCTTTACCTACTAGTACTCGTTGGCGAGTACTTAAAGAGTACTCATGGCTCTGTCCCTGGCTATTCCCATGGCCAGACTATGAAGAGGAGTACCTGGAAGATGGACCCCAGGAAGGTTAAGCCAACTAGGATCATCTCCCATCGTCAGCATTGTCTGTGACCCCAAAGATGGAGCTTCGCCTACGCTACCGTTATTATTACGTATTCCGCTGCTTGATGTTGTATTAAGAACTGGATCATGATATCCTTATTTGTGTAAGACCTTATGTACGGTTGTAATGGATGATGTACTGTGGTATCCAATTCTGTTATGTCTCGCAAAAATGGTAATCCTGGGATTGCGATGTATGGCATAACAGGCATCTGGGATTAAAAATCCGGGTGTTGACAGTACAATCAGCGTGACAACTGTCTCGACCAATCAGAGCGTAGAAGCCAAGATGAGGACATGTATGAGAGTTTGTCACTAAGAGGGAGGGAAAAACTGAGTAGAACTTAAAAACCAAGGGCAAAACTGACAAAGGGGTTCAAATATAAAACAAAAGGAGATTTAAAAAAATGGAAAATTCTTCTTTTATACAATAAAATACATATTGGCCATATCAAACTATTTGAGTTTCAAATATACATCAGTTTGACAATTATTGCCTCATTCAGACAAATTATGTTTTGGGGAGAGGCTTGAGAAGAAAGCCATGAACCTTCATAGATTGTAGGTGATTTAAGAAGTGATGATTTAGATTAAAAATTGATTTATATACATTTCTTATGGTGGCAGGTCACATAATAAGACTCCCTGGGTAGATGCCACTATGTTTTGATATTTTTGAATTTGTTGTGCATAAAATGACTCAATTAGCTAGCTAAAACCCATTCGTTGACTCTCTGTTGACCAGCCACCGGAGGATAAAAGTGAGTATATTACACACGGCAATGTTCTTACTCGACGGCAAAACTGAGTACAACCAAACTACCAGTGCTACACTCGAGGGTATAAATGAGCACAACTAAGTGGCCAAGGTTAGACACGAGGGGGAAAACGTGACGCACGGTAGGCGTGTCGCGGTGAACGAGGCGGTAGAGGACGCGTGTGGCCGTGCACGGTGTATGGTGGTGCAACAAAACATCTCCTCCATTCACCTTTAAAGAGGCCTCCTCACTCTCACTCATCACTCACTCGCTCACTCACTCACACAACCATCTCCAATGTGCCATCACCTTCTGCAAACCCCCAAGAAAACCCCAACCACGCCGGCAATGGAGAAGAACGGGGCGGTGTCCATCGTCGCCTCCAAGGCGGCCGACGAGGAGCTCCGCCGTTCCCCGTCGAGGCATTGAAGGCAGCCACCATCCCCATCTAGACCCATGTCCCCGCTTCCGCCATAGCAGCCGGCGAGGAGACCCCCATCCCCGTATAAGCCCCAGCCGTTCTCATGCAGATCTCGCACGGCTGGGACCCCTATGGGGACAATGATTACATCAGGCCGGAGAACCCCTTCGACACCAGCTTAGCCGACCCATGGTCGGAGGTAGCTAGGGTTTTGTCCCCTTCCTTTGTTATTCCCCCATTCCCATCGTTGGATGCTATATCGTGTGTTATTAGGGCTCGGCTAATCGGTGGAGGCTAGGTATTTTTACAGTAGCTAATCCTCTTGTGTTAGATCTTGTATTTCGATGAATACCCCTAGTTGGGATCAGTATTAGCACCGATCTATAGTTGGGATCAGTACTAGCACCGATCTGTAGTTGGGATCAGTACTAGCACCGATTTGTAGTCAGGATCAGTATTCCATTTGGTTTGAGATTTGGGGACTGGGGAATAATCAGGGGATCTCAATCGGTTAATTTATGCAAGTAATCAATCCTGATAATCACGGTATCTCAATCATGTCCTTATTGCACGCTACTATTTTTTGTAATAGGTGGATAGCAGCGATGTTTGCAGCGACGACGAGTCCATGGACACCAAGACTCGTCAGGTGCTGAGGAAGATGAAGTCCGGCCAGTTCAACGGCTTCTTCACCGGCGGCGTCTATAGGTGCCCCTTCTGCACCAGGAGCCTCGCCACTGACTTCAACTCCCTCGTGATGCATGCCGAGGACATGAAGAACTGTGGCCCGTCATACGCCTTCAGAACCCAGCACAAGGCGCTCGGCTTTCACCTCCGCAACCTCTAGAAGGTGGCCATCGAGGAGGGTCGCATGCCCCCGATCAAGCCCAAGGCACCCAAGGTCAAGGGACTAGGCAGCAAGAAGAGGAGGAAGTGCCACAGGGAGGAGGCGGAGGCCCTCCTAGCGCAGGCCATGAGGGGCCACTGATCCTGGGCTGATGCTGCTGCTGCTGTAAAGCAGCTTCTTTTGTTTTATTGTCTATGTTGAACTTGTAAGCTGCTGTTGCTAAGCATCCTAATTATTGAACCTGGTTTAAGTATCGTACTATATAATTCTTTATTAGCTGCTTTATCTACATCTGCTCTGTTCATCTATATATTTATGGTGCTGGTTAGATTTGCTGCCAGATTGGGAAAATACGAGGGCCAAAAGGAACCATGAATGAAGAGAGAAGCTGCTCTCGATTTGCTGCCTTTTTGGGCAAAAATAACAAATGTTAGCAACATAAAGAGAAAAAAGGCTCTCTTAAAAAGGCCAATCATAAAAATAACAAAAAATAAATATTCCAATTTAGGCAACAGGGCGCACGTAAATACCAAACATGCCCCACATGGTCCCACGCCACATCCCCAAAACACGTTCCCAACAAGCCGGCCCCACGCAGTCCAACATGGAGGGGGTCCTACTATGGGACCCGACTGAACGTGGCCCCACCTATCATCACGTAACGGGGTTCCACTTGTTAGCACGTAACGGCCAGGGTACACTACGGAACCCACCTGAATACGGCCCCACTTTTCAGCACGTAACGGCGAGGGTCTACTAACGGTACCCGACGGAGAGCGAGTTTCAGACCAATGTGAGAGTTTCAGACAAGGAGTTTGGCAAAAGTGTGGAAAAGTTAAGAAGCTGGGGAAAAGTGAGTACAGCTAACAAAGCAGGGGCACGAAAATAGAAATTCCTATTTGATATTATCTCATCTATTGTATCTCACCATGTGGTTCTTGGTGCAAAGGTATGTATTACTTTTTTACTTTGATATCATTTCACTTGGGTTGCTTTTGTAATGGTAATGGGGAGCCTACCCTTGTGTGGCTTGGTTCATTCCATAAGCAAATATTCATCTCTTGCACATATCTAGGAGAAGCCTCTCTTACATTACTCCCTCCGACCCATATTAATTGAGTCACATATGTCTAGATTTGGATGAATCTAGACACTATTTAATATATAGGTTCATCCAAATTTTTGACAAATCCATGTAAATTAATATGGGTCGGAGGGAGTACAAAACTCTTTTCCTTTTGTTCTTACATAATGCTCAAGGAGGAGGGAACTCATATGGTTAGCAAGGCATGCCTGTGGAGGAACAATCTAATGGTGTTGGCACGGACAATAGAAACTCTGGTTAGTAATAGACACTAGTAGAAAACAGGACACTAGTCCCGGTTTGTAAGAGGCTTTAGTCCCGGATTGCAATCCGGGACTAACGTATCGGAACTAAAGGTTAGGCCTTTAGTCCCGGTTCTGTTACAAACCGGGACTAGATTGTCTCCACGTGGCCGCTCTGTGCGCGCTGGGCTGGAGGATATTTAGTCCCGGTTCGTAACACGAATCGGGAATAAAGTTCTTCTCCCGCGGCAGCGTTTTGCACCAAACTGCTGCCGCGGCAGGAGATGGAGTTTTAGGGTTTTCTTTTTTTTGTGTTTGATTATTTTTTATTTTGTGTTTCCATATACATATTATTCTACGCTACTACATGTTGTATACATTGATGCATATATAATATAATTTCACCAAGATCATCATTACAACAGATACTGTCCTTTTGTGTCTATCCATGATTACACGAAGGTCTATCTACGTTGTACTCTCTTTTTGAGTTTATGACATCCCTGAGCAAAAATCCCGACAACTCCTCTTGAATTGCTAGTAGGCGTTCATGTGGTAGAAGCTTATCCCGCATCGCATCCAACTATATATAAAGAAGTAGATCATTATGAATGGAACTCAACAAAAACTATGGTATAGAATAAATTGCGAATATATTGTTTACGTACTTGAAGAAAGTCTGTGCCCTGCTCCATACACCCACGAATGAACTCACATACGTAATATCCACATAAATTAGTCCCCTGTGGCTGCGTCGCACACTTTTCGATCGAGAATATAATTCAATCAGATAATAATCAAGCATGATAATTGTAAGAATGATAATTCTAATATCCATATAAATTAGTCCCCTAGCTCTCGTACTACTTACCAGGACCGTACGAAAAGTGAGCTCCTCACGCCAATCACCCTGAACCTCCTTCGTGAACCTTTTCCAAACCCTGTCCGGCAAAAAAGAAATGAATGAGTTATTAATTAGTTTACATCTCAGAGAATGAACGAAAGAGACAGATATAGTGATTGAAATTACTTTTGGAGGCAATCAATTATGCTGCGGTAGTCTTCCATCGGCTTCTTTAACGAGTCCGAGATTTCAACTTTTGCACGGTCAACGTCAATGTTTAGAAGAATCCAGTGGAAGCTGCGCACATTTATATACACTTAACATCGAGTAAACAAAAATTGAATGTGTACAAGACAGTAAGACTCTTACCCATAGTTGTAAGGAAATAGTATTTGATTCTTGTAATGTTGCTCCATTAAAAACATTAGCAAGTTATCCTCCGTTTTCTCGAGGTTATTTATTAGCGTATGTCCATTAACTCTGATTGGGTCAACGAACCCAATGCTGTAGATTGACTTTCTTCTACATTCTTGAATCTTCATTCTGCATATATAATAGCATACAGAAGGAGCTATAGTGAGGATAACGACAGGAAATGAATTGAACGAGCTGAGTTAGTGACTTAATTACTTATAGACAATAGCAGCTGAGGAGGGACTTGTCGAGGGCGTCTAGGTTGAATAACTGAAATAGTTCACAAAGTTCAATGGAGATCTCGTCTGGACGGAAGTACTCCTCTCCAACTTTACATAGGATAAATTGTCTCCCTTCCTTTGTGACTTTCAAGTACCAGATATGCAACAGTCGCATATGTGTTGGCAGATCATCGAATACCTCATCGCTGACCAGAGGCTCCCCGTAGACAAATTTTCGTGCTATTGGTCCCTTGGCGACATTATCTCCGCCGGCTAGAAGTGCTTCGACCGACACGTTACACTCCTTGGCTAATTTAATAGCTAATTCCATATCTATTCCACCTTGTGTGGGCTGGGGTAACACCTTGAGTGGGGCAATGGATTGTTTTGCCTGTTTGCCGAGATGGGCAACTTCTTTTGATTTTCTCCCACTTGCAGTACTGCTTGATGACTTCTCTTTTAGTGTCTTCGTAAGACAGAGTGTATAGTCATCTTTCCTATTTAACACATGTTGGGGTGGTTGCTCAAGGAATGCCTTGAAGTGCTTCTTGACTTTTGGATCAACTAGCACCTGTGGCTCGGGTTGTTTTGGTGCAAAATGGTCCTTCACTTCGGCCCGGGAGATCACCGCGCTTTCCTCATCAATCCGGTGATAAGCTAACTTGGGAGGAGACGGCGGTACTCTTGGGAGGGGATCTTGTTGTTTTCGGCGTCGGGTCTCCCTCGAAGTAGCGGTGTTATTCTTCCGCTTTCTTCCCTTTGATTCAGTGGGCGGAGGCGGAGGCGCCGGAGATGGAGATGCAGTCGCGCTGCGATCCCTCTCCGGAAGGGGTGGACTATTGTTTCTTGGTGGAGACGGTGGACTCGGAGGTGATGGTGGCCTTGGCGGTGATGGATTGCTTCTCGGAGGAGAATATTTCCTTGGCGCACAGCCTGGAAACACGATGTGTTGTTTTTTCCAAAGAATGATCCCACCCTCCACTTCTGCAAGTGTTTTCTCCCCTTCGCCTATAGGGATGTCAAGCTCAAGTGATCGACATGTCAGTTCAACTTCATCCACAGCGACACGAGCATAGCCAGCTGGAATTTGACTTCCATGGTAGGTCGCTTCCGGTGGACAAGGTAAAGCAAAGACGAGCGTCACCTTTATAGAAATGTTCTTCACTGTGACATGTAGCTCACAAGCTGTCCTTGCCTCGACTTCATCCACGGGGTAGCGAACCATCGTTGCACCGACAGTATCATCTATCACCGGTGCATTATTGTCCATCAGCATTGGATTATTAGCTTGTACCTCCGTGGAAGCCACGTTGCTTCTCCGCTGAGATGGGCCCACCGGACTGTCTAACGCAGGATCTTGCTGTCGGGCCAGTACTCTAAGTTCATTAATCTGCTCCTGCTGCAGCTTGAACATGGCTTGAAATTCCTCGTTCCTTTTTTCAACCGCCTCCAACCGCACTGCCTCCTCCGCCTTCTGCCGGTTCGTTTTTCTGGATCGGCTTCTGTAAGTGTCGATGTCAGCGAGAAACCCTGTCTTCCATGGAACAGATGGGCCAAAGCCTCGTTTTCGTCCGACTTTTTCAGGATTCCCAAGGGCATATGTCAGCTCATCGTTCTCTCTGTCGGGAATGAACTTTCCATATTTTCTCAGTTGCATCACTTTAACAAGTTCATCTTTGGGTTTAGTAATGCCTCCTTTGTAACAATAATCTCCCCGGTTTCAGTGTCATACGACCCCCCATGCCCAAGGAGCCAATTTTTTGACCTCACGGGCCACTGATTTGTAGCTGGCGTGACCCCTTTTTTACGCATTTCTTCCTCGGTTTTTTCCCACTTCGGCGCGGCCGTCTTATAGCCACCTGTCCCCATAGTATGGTGATATTTCTTTTTGGCCGCATTTATCGTATTCTTTTCTGACTTGGCTGTAGCTGCTTCTGATTCCTTGTATTTCACAAATGGGGTCTAGTTATCCCGCTGCTTCTCTAGCGGGCCAGTGAATGGCGGAGTCAGCCCCTTCTTGGCAAAGTTGTTGTACAATATTTTCTTCTAGTCCTTGAACTGTCCGCCCATCTTCTTAAGGGCCCACTTTCTGACTTGCAATCTCAATGCCTCATGAGTTCAGGAGTGTCCAATTCAGGCAGAGAGAAGTGTACCATGAGTGAATTACAAAGACCGTCTTTGTCTCTGTCATCGACAAAGGTTTCTCCAACTCGATCACTTTTCTCTCCTAGCTTATTCCACTTCTGAGTAGTGATCGGGATGGCGTCCCTGACTATCGCTCCGCATTGGTATACAAATACACTTGCGGCCTCTTTCGGCTCCAAAGGTTCGCCGAACTGAGACACTAGATCAATGGTGAAACGCATACCATCGGCCAACTTTTTTGTCGGGCCTCGTTTCCTTGCATAAGATTCGCCCGATGCGGAGGTCTAAGAGAAGAAACAGTCGTACATATATATATATGAATCAACTAATTCATCTACTAGCTCAGATCAGCAGAGGCTTTATATACCTCGCCGGTCTTTGCTATGGTGGTGTCTCCACCGTCAGTTCCACCGTCGTCTCCACCAAAGAATTCGTCATAGTCGTCTCTTCTGTCGGCTTCATCCAAGTTGAGGTATTGGGAGCCATCATCATCTCCATCATCGTATGCTCCATCATAATGGTAACCTCATGTACCCTCATCTATCATGTTGTACATGATGTGCTCTTCGTTGTCTCTAGTGTCCATAACTTAACTAATACAGAAGAAAGATAAAACCATTTTGCTCACAACGATACATCTCGAATAATCCAGCTAGTACAACAATAAAGTACCAATTAAACAACAATACAACCCTATTACACATCTAGCTAGCTCAGCGAAGACGTCGAGCCCCGGCTACTGAGCCGCGGGAGGTGTGCACCCAATGTGTAGGAACCATCACCGGAGAATATCTCGGGTAAGGTGCCTGAAGAAGCTGCCAGGTACTGGCGTCCCGGACTCCTAAAATGTGCATGTAGCGTCGGACGTGCTCGTCCTCCTCCCTGACACGACGCTGTACCACCTCGTCGGGGGCTGGCTCCCTCTGCATCGCACCTGGACCACTCGGCCGCCACCACAGAAGATCCGGTTCGACGAAGACACCTAGATTCCTCACGAGACGACGTCCCCCGGCTGGTAGCACCTCCCATTGCCAGCCCGGCGGAGCCTAGCCCCGTGGATGCCCGGTGACACTGTCTAGTAGCGCTCTGGGGTCACGCCGAGTGAACGAGGATGAGGAATCGGCATTGCTAAACACTAAATTAAACCTATATACTTTAAACATGGTGAAAAAAATAGTATCAACTAAAATAAACTATATTACACTAAAATAAATAGTATCAACTAAAATCCTAAAATTCACTAACTAAGAAAAATTCACTAACTAAAATAAACTATATTACACTAACTCAAATATCTAAGAAAAAATTACACTAAACTTACTAACTAATTAACCCTAAAATAACCCTAACTAATTAACCCTAAAATACACTAACAAAATTATATACACTAAGTAATTAACACTAACAAAATAACTAACAAAATTAACACTAATTAACAAAATTAACACTACTAATTAACTAGAGCTTAATTACCTTGGGGAGGGGCGGCTCCGGAAGTGGTTGATGGTGTGGGCGGCGCGGGCGGTGCGGTGGGCTCCGGTGAGGGACGGCGCCGGGCGGTCGGCGGCGTGCCAGGGAAGGGGCGGTCGGCGGCGTGCCGGGGAAGATGGGGTGGCGCCGGAGCGGGACGGCACGGGCCGGGCGCGGGCGACACGGGCGGCACACGTGCGACGCGGAGGAGGCACGGGCGCGGGCGGCGCACGGGCACGGGCGCGGGCGGTGCGGTGGTTGACGGCGCGGCGGCGCGGTAGCTCTGCGCGAGGAGGAAGACGGCGGCGCGGCGGTCTGTGTGCTCCGGTTCGTGCACCGAACCGGGGCGCACGGGGTGGGTATTTATACCCACCCCCCTTTAGCCCTGGTTGGTAGTATAAACCGGGAATAAAGGGGGGCCTTTAGCCGTTTTCGGCGCACCGCGTTTCGCGCGCAGCCCCGCACCCCTTTAGCCCCGGTGCTAAAGGTCCTTTTTAAAAGCTTTTTCAAAACCTTTTTAAAATTAATTGTTATATGCTTGTTTAAAATCTTTTTAAAAACAAAAAACCTTTTTCAAAACCTTTTTAAAACGTTTTTCAAAAACATTTTTAAAACCTTTTTTAAAAACCTTTTTTCAAAACCTTTTTTAAAACCTTTTTAAAAACCTTTTTTAAAACTTGCATTGGATCTCTGAAAAAATGACATATTGTGAGTCTAAAAATGATTTTTTTTTTTAAATCACGGACGTTAGATCATGTACCTGTAGGTGAAACCGGACCCACTTCCTACCGATTCGGCAGACATTTGTCTTTTTCACCCGGGAAGGACAGAAAGGTTTGAGATCCCCCGGTTGGGATATAGTTCACGTAACGTCTGCTATTTTAGAAAAATGGGATGGTAACATTCTGTAACTGCATTTTGGTGGCTGCTTCACAAAACGACCCGTCTTTTTGTGCTCGGAAAATGGAAAATGGCTTTTCTGAGCGACGAAAAGGAAAACTTCCTCCTACAACATTGTTCTACATCCCAATATACACATGCATGCACAATATGGGCACCATATCACAAACTATGCTGCGATACAACACATAACATCCGTCTCTTGGACCGAAAGCCATGAAACCTCAAACATGATAGGTCATTTTGTGAAGGTTTTTTGGAGACATAATCAGTATACCAAGTTTGATATTTTTCCTTGCAACTATGTCACATAATATCACACCAAGCGAAGAATTTACATTGTTCGGACCTTTTTTGAAATTTTTATGCCCGTTTTGAATTTTTTGCCGTTTCGAACTTAGGTCAAAACGGCGTGCGTGAAGATAGGGGATGAGAATGTTAGAACTTGCATTAGATCTCTTAAAAAACGACATATTGTGAGTCTAAAAATGATTTTTTCGAAAAAATCACGGACGTTAGATCATGTACCTGTAGTTCAAACCGAACCCACTTCTTGCCGATTCGGCAGCCATTTGCCTTTTTCACCCGAGAAGGACAGAAAGTTTGAGATCCCCCGGTTGGGATATAGTTCACGTAACGTAGTCTACTATTTTAGAAAAATGGGATGGTAGCATTCTGTAACTGCATTTTGGTAGCTGCTTCACAAAACGACCCGTCTTTTTGCGCTCGGAAAATGGAAAATGGCTTTTCCGAGCGACGAAAAGGAAAACTTCCTCCTGCAACATTGTTCTACATCCCAATATACACATGCATGCACAATATGGGCACCGTATCACAAACTATGCCATGATTCAACACATAACATCCGTCTCTTGGACCGAAAGTCATGAAACCTCGAACATGATAGGTCATTTTATGAAGGTTTTTTGGAGACATAATCAGTATAATAAGTTTGATATTTTTCCTTGCAACTATGTCACATAATATCACACCACGCGAAGGATTTACATTGTTTGGACCTTTTTTGAATTTTTTATGCCCGTTTTGAATTTTTTGTCGTTTCGAACTTAGGTCAAAATGGCGTGCGTGAAGATAGGGGATGATAATGTTAGAACTTGCATTGGATCTCTGAAAAAACGACATATTGTGAGTCTAAAAATGATTTTTTTCAAAAAATCACTGACGTTAGATCATGTACCTGTAGTTCAAACCGGACCCACTTCCTACCAATTCGGCAGACATTTATCTTTTTCACCCGGAAAGGACAGAAAGGTTTGAGATCCCCCGGTTGGGATATAGTTCACGTAACATGTTCTACTATTTTAGAAAAATGGGATGGTAGCATTCTGTAACTGCATTTTGGTGGCTGCTTCACAAAACGACCCGTCTTTTTGCGCTCGGAAAATGGAAAATGGCTTTTCCGAGCGACGAAAATGAATTCCTCCTGCAACATTGTTATACATCCCAATATACACATGCATGCACAATATGGACACCGTATCATAAACTATGCCGCGATTCAACACATAACATCCGTCTCTTGGACCGAAAGCCATGAAACCTCGAACATGATATGTCATTTTGTGAAGGTTTTTTGGAGACATAATCAGTATACCAAGTTTGATATTTTTCCTTGCAACTATGTCACATAATACACACCACGTGAACATGATAGGCCACTAACCGGGACTAAAGATATTTCCCGCCATATCCCACCGCTTCCCGCCATGTTTTCCCGCCCTTTCCCTCTGAACGGTGCTTTTAGTCCCGGTTGTAGCCACTAACCGGGACTAAAGATATTTCCCGCCTTATCCCACCGTTTCCCGCCATGTTTTCCAGCACTTTCCATCTATATATAGGCCGACCACGCCACGGCTATCCATACATCCGCACCTTCCTCTCTCACAACTATGGACAGTGCCTACTGGGCCATTCTGACCCTCGAGGAGACCCAGGCGTTGTGGGCCTCCAACTACCCTTGCCCGCCGGGATACCAGTCGGCCGCCGGCTGGATGCTGAGCGTTGGAGGGGTTCATGTCCCTCCTGTGCCTCAAGGCTCCGCCATACAGGCGGCCATCACGAACCACTTCTACCACGAGCTCACGCCGGAGCAGCGGATGGATCCCCAGTGGGATCCTGACAACTATCACTCCTGGAATGCCTTCTTTGCTAACCGACAGGAAAGGGAGCTCGACAGGTACGAGGGTGATGGCCCGCCCCCGGTGAACCACAATGAAGCCGGTCGGCGTCTGTGGTGGGCGAACCGTACTATCATCAGCGTGATGTGCTACATCGCCGGGGGAGACCATCCTCGCCTACAGTGCCCACAAGTCTACCCTCCATAGAGCCACAAGAAGGCCCCTCCCCCGCCCGGCGGTAGCGGCATCATCTTCCAGGAGACTCCTCCCCCGCCCGCCGTGAATCCGAGGCCGGAGTGGCAGGTGCCCCCGGTATATGCCATGGCTGGGCTGAGGATCTCTGGAGTGGCAGGTGACGATGACGATGATGATGACGATAACGAAGAAGACCCTGAAGCTGTGTACTATAGGACTAGGCATGATTATGACTAAAGAGGGTGGCTTTAGTCCTCAGTGTTAGCTAGTCCCGGTTTGTCCCGGTTTTTAATATTAATAAATGTCTAAGTGTTACCTAGTCTACAGTTTTGGTACCTGCCTACAGCAATCTCAGAAATTCCTTTATTAACCATGGAGCATCTTCCTTTAATAAATTAAAAATAGGATTAGTTCACAAAAGGTTTAATACATTACATCACCAACATCCACATCTAGTGTTTTGGTTCTCTTCTTGTCCGTAACCATGGAGCATCTTCCTTATTTAGCGATATGCTTGGGTCAGTTTTCACTTTGAATGGCAGAATTTCATGAAATTTGTCGTAATCTTCTGACATGTCTGTCCTGTCCTCAACTCCCACCATGTTTCTTTTTCCTGAAAGAACTATGTGGCGCTTTGGCTCATCGTATGATATTATATTCTTTTGCTTATCTTTCCTTTTTCTCGGTCTAGTAGACATGTCCTTCACATAGAAAACTTGAGCCACATCATTGGCAAGGACGAATGGTTCGTCTTCGTACACAAGATTATTGAGATCCACTGTTATCATTCTGTACAGCTGGTCTACCATTACCCCACCTCCTGTCATCTTGACCCATTTTCATCGAAACAATGGGACCTTGAAATTAGGACCATATTCAAGTTCCCATATGTCCTCTATGTAACCATAATATGTGTCCTTTTTCCCATTCTCGTCAGTTGCATCAAATCGGACACCACTGTTTTGGTTGGTGCTCTTTTTATCTTGGGCGTGCGTGTAAAATATATTCCCATTGATCTCGTAACCTTGTAAAGTCAATATAGTTGAAGATGGAGACCTGGCCAACAAGTACAACTGATCTCCAACAGTGGTGTCATTCATGAGATGTGTCTGCAACCAACCGCCGAAAGTCTTCACGTGTTCATCTCTAATCAACCTGTCAGACTGCCCCGGATAGTTAGAGCGTACAATATTCTTGTGTACCTTGATATATGGAGCCACCAAGGTGGAACTTTGCAGAATTGTATAGTGTGCTTTAGTGAAAGAATGTCCATCCATACATATCTTTGCTTTCTTTCCTAGCGTGCCTTTTCCACTAAGTCTCCCTTCATGCTGTGATTCAGGTACACCGATCGGCTTAAGGTCAGGAATAAAGTCAACACAAAACTCAATGACCTCCCATGTTCCATATCCCTTGGAGATGCTTCCTTCTGGCCTCGCACGGTTATGGACATATTTCTTTAAGACTCCCATGAATCTCTCAAAGGGGAACATATTGTGTAGAAATACAGGACCGAAAATGGTAATCTCTTCGACTAGGTGAACTAGAAGGTGCGTCATTATGTTGAAGAAGGATGGTGGGAACACCAACTCAAAACTGACAAGACACTGGACCACATCTTTCTTTAACCCTGGTAGACTTTCTGGATCGATTACCTTCTGAGAAATTGCATTGAGGAACGAACATAGCTTCACAATGGATACTCTAACATTTTCCGACAGAAGCCCCCTCAAAGCAACCGGAAGCAACTGCGTCATAAGCACGTGGCAGTCATGAGACTTCAGGTTCTGGAATTTTTTCTCTGCCATATTTATTATTCCCTTTAAATTGGACGAGAAGCCAGAAGGAACATTTATACTACTCAGGCATTCAAAAAAGATTTCCTTCTCTTCCTTGGTAAGAGCATAGCTGGCAGTACCTTGAAACAACTCTGGATTCCTGCCTTCTCGGTCTTTCATACGTTGTTGGTCCTGTCATGCTTCTGGTGTATCTTTATTCTTTCCATACACGCCCAAGAAGCCTAGCAGTATCACGCAAACATTCTTCGTCAGCCGCATCGCGTCGATTGCAGAGCGGACCTCTAAGACTTTCCAATAGGGTAGCTCCCAAAATATAGATTTCTTCTTCCACATGGGTGCGTGTCCGCCAGCATCCTTCGGAACGGACTGTACGCCAGGACCCTTTCCAAAGATTACTTTTAAATCCTTCACCATATCAAATATAGCATCACCAGTACAACGGACAGGCTTACTCCGGTGATCTTCTTCACCATTGAAATGCTTGCCTTTCCTTCTTAGGGAATGCGTGGGCGGAAGAAAACGACGATTCCATAGGTACACATTCTTCTTGCACTTATCCAAATAAATACTTTCAGTGTCATCTAAACAGTGTGTGCATGCATTGTATCCCTTGTTTGTCTGTCCTGAAATGTTACTAAGAGCAGGCCAATCATTGATGGTTACGAACAACAATGCCCGTAGGTTAAATTCCTCACGTTTGTGCTCATCCCACACACGTACACCTTGTCCGTGCCATAGCTATAAAAGTTCTTCAACTAATGGCCTTAGGTATACATCAATGTCGTTGCCGGGTTGCTTCGGGCCTTGGATGAGCACTGGCATCATAATGAACTTCCACTTCATGCACAACCAAGGAGGAAGGTTATACATACACAAAGTCACAGGCCATGTGCTATGACTGCAGCTCTGCTCCCCAAAGGGATTCATGCCATCCGTACTTAGACCAAACCATAAGTTTCTCGTGTCACCTGCAAAGTCCGGGTACTTTCTCTCATTTTTTCTCCACTGCGACCCATCAGCGGGGTGTCTCAACATCTCGTCTTTCTTACGGTCTTCTTTGTGCCATCGCAACAATTTGGCATGCTCTTCGTTTCTGAACAAACGTTTCAGCCGTGGTATTATAGGAGCATACCACATCACCTTGGCGGAAACCCTCTTCCTCGTGCGCTCCCCCTCAACATCACCAGGGTCATCTCGTCGGATCTTATACCGCAATGCAGTGCATACCGGGCATGCATCCAAATTCTCGTACTGCTCACCGCGATAGAGGATGCAGTCATTAATGCATGCATATATCTTCTGTACCTATAATCCTAGAGGACAGACAACCTTCTTTGCTTCGTAAGTACTGGCGGGCAGTTCGTTATCCTTTGGAAGCAGCTTCTTCATTATCTTCAACAACTTTTCAAATCCCTTATCAGACACACCGACCTCTGCCTTCCATTTCAGCAATTCCAGTGTGCTGCCTAGCTTTTTGTGGCCATCTTCGCAATTGGGGTACAACAATTTGTTGTGATCATCTAACATATGCTCAAATTTCAACCTCTCCCTTTCGCTATCACATTCTCCCTTTGCATCAGCAATGGCCCGACCAAGATCATCATCTGGCTCATATGATGCACGTTCTTCTCCTTCTTCTTCATCATTGTCTTCCATTGTAGTACCACCGTATTCAGGGGACATAGGATAGCTATCATCATTCTCTTCATCTTCGTTGTCTTCCATCATAACCCCTCTTTCTCCGTGCTTGGTCCAACAATTATAGCCAGACATGAAACCGAACCGAAACATGTGGCCATGAAGGACTCTTGAGGAAGAGTATTCCTTCTGATTCCGACACTCACCACATGGACAACAGATAAAACCATTCCGCTTGTTTGCCTCTGCCACAACGAGAAAAGAACGCACACCTTTAATGAACTCGTCAGAGATTCAGTGAGCGTACATCCATTGCCGTCTCATCTGCATTTTATAAGTTCATCAAACAAAATCACGATGCTAAGAGTAGTACTAGTCTAAAAATAAAAGAACACATCGTATACATCAAACAAGCACTGATTTAAAAAACTTTATACTATATCTTTAGTCCCGGATGGACACACCAACCGGGACTAAAGGGGTTGCGGCAGGTTGGGGCCGACATGAGCCCATTTAGTCCCGAATGGTGTCTCCAATCGGGACTAAAAGTGGGTGACGACACTATATGTCGTGAGTGGACACTATGCCAGTGAGTGGCGACACTGTTTCAGTGGGTGGCGACAATATGACAGGTGTGAGTGTCGACATTATGTCATGAGTGTCGATACTATGTTGTGCTGCTTAATATATAAATAGGCTTCCTTGTGAACTATCAACTGCAAGGAAGATCGTGTGCGAGACCAGGGACACCACTATGGCGGAGCTTCTCGAAGATGTCTTAGGACCTCGTCCTCAGACATCTTCGAGGAGCTCGCCGTAGAGGCACTCCCTAATATGTGAAATTAGTTAGCTCCACCAGCATACTAATTTAGCTAGAAAATATATGAACTGAAAGATGGTGTGCGAGAGAAGGGACACCACTATGGCAGAGCTTCTCGAAGATGTCTTAGGATGCCTCGTCCTCAGACATCTTCGAGGAGCTCGCCATAGAGGCACTCCCTAATTTAATTTGGTAGCTCCTTGGCGTGTTCATGTTTTTGTTCTTAATTTCATGCTTAACTGGCCGATGATTAACTAAAATGCTAGGGCGCCACTATATATATGTGTGCCTTTATAGTTTTGGTAATTATTTTTGTTTCAATGGATTTTGTGACGACAGGTAGAAGAAAGAAGAATATTTTGTTGCTCGACGGTGACATGATGCACTGTGAACCGACCGGATTTCAAGACAACGTGTCAAATCAAGATATGTATATAGGATGAACTCATGTATCTATGTGCTTCGATGAATAAAATGAAATTTGAGAATTGTATGTGCCAACTTAACCAGATATACAGAGATAGAACCCACACAAAGTCTATCCATTTCTAGAGCATCAAATGAGCTAAAACAAGTAATGAGAGCTGAAATGATGAAGTTGCTAACCTCTTAGGACCCTTGATACATGTGGAGCCAAAAAATCTTCACAAATCTTGAGAAAAATGGGGAAGAACTCGAGATTAAGGGGAGAAATTTAAGAGGGATGATTGTGTGAGCTTGAAATGGCTCGGGCTGGAAAGGGGAAGAAGATATAGTCGAAGACTTTAGTCCCGGTTTGAGAAACAAACCGGGGCTAACGCATCTGCTCTTTTCCAGCGCCAGACCCTTTAGCCCCGATTTGTTAAACGGACCGCGGCTAAAGTTTCCATACGAACCGGCGCTGATGTCTTCTGATCCCTGCAACCGTTTCTAACCGTTGGGACCAAGACATTAGTCCCGGTTTGTACCAGAACCGAGACTAATGCTCTGGACTAAAGGTCCATTTTGTACTAGTGAGAGTTCAGAATCGTTTCATCAACTGAATCTCGACTAGCTAGGCAAGTTCCATGCCACGGCGAACAATCGCGGTGTCGGTAAGCCGCCAGGTTGGGCCGGCTCGGCGAAGAGGCTGCATGAAATATGAGGCAGACAGACATGTCGAACAGCCATGCTTTCTATAAACTGAAGTTGAGTATGCTAGGTGAGAGCATGTTTCAACCGTGACTTTTGAAGATAGCAAAGCATGTGTACGTGTATGTACATCTGCGAGATAGCAGAACATGTACGTGAGATCTCCGCTGCTATACATATACTGTACATTCAGGGCCAGTTTTGTACAGCCGCTTCGTTTCCAAGAACTGGGAGCATGTTGCACGCGTACATACAGCGGTGGAAAACGGCCCTCTAATCCCGGTCCAGAACTGGCTCTAGTACCGGTTTGGCACCCGAGACTGTTAATTTGGAATTAGACGTCTCTATCTCTAGTTCCGGTTTGGTATGAATTGAGATCAGAGACCACCATGCACTAGTGGAAAACGTGCCTTCTGTCCTGGTTTGTAAAGGCCTTTAATCCCGGTTTCTCAACCGTGACTACGAAATCGGGACTAAAGACCTACCCTTTAATCCCGGTTCGGCCACAAACCGGGACTAAAGGCGCTCACGGGGCAGCGTCGAGCGCGCGGGACCTTTAGTCCCGGTTTATAATACGAACCCAGACTAAAGTTTTTTTATTTTTTTTCCTATTTTTTTCAAATTTTTCTTAAACTTTTGAATTGTTTGACTCGTTAATCTCCCATATCTCTCATATTTAACACTAATTATATTTAATCTTAGTTCAAATCGTACTTCGATCAAACTTCCCGGCCAGTCACCCATCGAAGCACTACTCCACCCCAGCATGCTTAACTTCTCCATTCCATCTCTTCCACCCCGCGTGAAGGACCATTATACCTTGTTGTCAAGAGTAGTATATCAACCCTATTAACTCATATAATTATGTGACACGTTTTTATTTTTTGAAATTAAGAACAACTATTTTTAGTAAACAACAATAAATAAGTAATAATGATATTTTATTCTAATGAAAGTAAAAACTAATTTAATTAATATTTTACTCATTTTTTGCCATTTATTCATTTAATATGACATAAATAATATCTTCAAATCTATAAATCGAAATTCGACAAATAATATATCCATTATTATTAGAAAAATGCGAGGAATTCAAATATGACATAAAAATACTAAAATAATTTAATTTCTGAAATAGTTTTTTTTCTTTTCGAATTTTAAGAATCCAAAACAGCCTAAGGATGTTGAAATCAAAGAGCTAATTTTTTTTGCACGTTTTGATAGGTTGTACTTTTTTTACATCGTATGCAAAAGTTATGGCCATTTGAATTTTTCATAACATTTTTTTAAATCATGTCGAAATTTATATTTGTTAATTTTCATAACAACTAAATCACTTAATATAACTACAGTTCGAAGGATTTTATTTTTAGAATTTTTATAATTTTTGGCATGATTTTGAATCTAGAAAAGACGATCTCCAAACGGATTTGTGCCCGTTTTACTGCCACAACAGAACTTGAGATCTTTTCCCACTTTCTTTAGTCCGGGTTGGTAATACGAACCGGGACTAAAGGTGACACCTTTAGTCCCGGTTGGTGATACGAATCGAGACTATAGGGGTTGGCACCGGGGGCACCCCTTTTAGTTCCGGTTGATGATACGAACCGAGACTAAAGGTCCCGTTTAACCCGGGACTAAAGATTGATGGCGTTCTAGCCTTTGTAACCGGGACTAATGCTCACATTAGTCCCGGGTCCAACTATAACCGAGAGTAATGCTCCGAACTAGGGTGAATGAATGGCTCTTTTTCTACTAGTGATGTGGCAGTGGGAGTGCGGCAGGGGCCGGAGGACCTCTAGTTCCGGGCCATAACACCACCCGTGACTAAAAGAATTTCTGTCACGGCAGAGATTCGTGTATTTTTCTGTCGCTCCTATTTATTTTGTTTTTTCATTTCGTTCTATTTTCAATTTGTGTTTCATTAAAATTTCAAACATATTTCCGTACTCTTATTCTACACTACTATATACACAGTACACATTGATGCATATATATAATTAATATTTGATCTCTTATGAGCATACATATACAATATTCGATCATATAAAGAGAAGAAAATGTTTGAAATTACATGGTCATTGATGATATATCATATCAATTACATGGAGATCATTAATTCATATTGAGTTCCTCGTCCTCCACATAATGTGAACCGCTCGCATTAAGAGCAGGGCCCACCACATGCGGTGCTCTTTCTCCCCCTCGCCCCTGTTCTATCTTTTTCTTCTCCCTGTATCAGCCATGGAGGAACTGCAATCCCCGATGAGCTGTCTCCCCGCACGAGTAGTTCGGCCATAGTCGCCTGCTCCCTGACGTCCTAGCCCGCCGTCACTGGAGATGCGGGACGTCCTAGCCCTCCGTCGGTAGAGACGCCCCCGCCCTAGCTCCTTCGATATCTCCTCTGCCGCTAGGCGCTCCACCGTCCCGCGCAGCCTCCGACGAGGTCTCCACCGCTCTGCGCGGCCTCCGCCCCTGCTCTCCCCGCACCCGCAAAGTAGTGATGCTGTCGCCGAGGGGGAGCGAGGGGGCATGCGTCCATGGTCGTCGAAGCCTCCTTCGTCTGCTCCTTTCTAGGACTGTAGATTTAGTTTTAGTTTTTTGCTACATATCATATAATTTTTAGCTACATACTCGTATCTGTATTCCTACAACTATATTATGGTCTTGCTGAAGTAGCGCAAATTGTTTGCTACTACATGTCTAGCGAGTTCTCCGACGAGAACCCTAACAAAAGTCTCCGGTGAAGTTAGTTTTTTGCTACATTAGAACAACTTAGTAGCTACAACCGTCTTGTGGGTTTGCTATAACAGCGTAAACATTTTGTTGCAAGGTCTTCGGCGAGAGTCACCAGCGATTTTTTCTGACGATGTCTCCAACAAAATCTGTTTTGCTACATTATCATATTTTTTTGCTACATGGTCTGCGACGAGGTCTACGGCAAGAGGTTCTATTTCTGGAATGAACCATTTTTTTTTTGCTTCGGAAGCAAAAACAGGAACATTTATAAAAAAATAGGTGTTCAGTAGCAACAGCGGGATTTGGGGTATGTTGAGTGAACACGTGGCGCAGAGAAGCAGGACGATGGGAAGCCTCCATCGTCGGGAACGCATAGTACTTGCCTTGTAAAAACCCGAACGCGCGGGCACCAGATGAACGTCCCGGGTGCTCACGCTACACGACAATCGACTATCCCGATTGTCTGCCCGAACCAACAACTCCGACTCGGTCGTCCTCCTCAAATCGCGCACTGATCGAGATTTCCCCACGAACGACCTGAGCCCCTCCCCTCCCTCCCCTCCCTAGCTGCTTTGAGAGTCGTGCGTGAGAGGCCGGGGCTCTCCCGTGCCCTTCTCGCCGGAGTAGCCGGCGGGAGGTGGCGGCGGGGAGTCGCCGGAGTAGGCTTAGGTTGTAGAGTAGGTTTGGTAGTTGGCCTTGTGCCGGTAGTGGGCTCTTTGCCCGGATGCGGAGCTCTAGATCTTGTCCGGATCTTAGCTCTAGGGTTCCTCGTCGGTGTTCTAAAGCTCCTCTGGTCGGAGCTCTGGAAGGCGACGGAGGCCACCGCTCGTTAAATAAATCTAGGGCTTGTTGCCTCTTGGCCTGGGTTGCTATTTGGCTCCGGCTTCTTCCTCTGTCCGACCGTGGAGGTGTGGAGTGGAAGAAATGGAGCTTGGTGGTGTTCGGTGCTGGAGGCGGCAAGGGAGTCCTCGTGCTGGTGTATGCGTGCGGCGCCGGCGTGAGGCTGCTCCGGTCTTCTGCTGCATCTCTTCTTCTTCCGGCTGGCCGTGGCGGTGAGGAGATCAAGAAGGATGCGCAGAGGCGGACGGCCATCTCCCTCTGCATCTCGCGCGGCTGCCGTGCAGCTGTTGGCGGCCCTCATGCTACTCGAGAAGACCTGGCCTGCCGTGGTGGCGAGGAGGTTGACCTGAGTGTGCGGGGTGTTGTTGCTGCTGCGCGGAGCTCTGGGGAGCTTCTGGAGATTCCTCTCCCCGCGGCGTTCTCCAAGCGACGGCGATGGTCCGCCGTTGCTATCCTTGGCCAGAGAGGTGGCCGCGCCGTGCTCGGCAACAGGGTTTGTTCGAGCTTCTCTATCCTCTTCGGGAGGATCTTCCTCAGCGGCGGAGCTGCACTGAAGTCCCTCGTCCAGCCAAATGGTCTTGTCCCCGGCCGGAGCAGAGGTGGCGCTTCTTCGCCGTTGTCAGTCGCCGGCGGTTGCATCGGACTCGATTGCGTTTTTGCAATCTCTGCTAGGGTGTTTGTTGTAAAATGTAGGGGTCAGTTTGTAATTTTTCTTTCTGCTTGGACCTCTTTGTATTTGTACACCCACCGCTGAATGAATCTCCTGGGCCTTTCGAGGCCGTTCCGTTAAAAAAAAAAAGACCGAGATTCCCCAATCTCCTGCCGGGACCTCGCTAAATCAGGAGTCCACCACGGGCTGAACACCTCTTACTCGCGCAAGGAAGTCCACCCGGCGCCGGCCACCACCGGGCGTAGAGCCGCGCCCACATGTTCTCACTCCTAGGCAGGCTCCTCTCTCGATTCCTTCCGTGCCTTCTTCTGTCAGCCATCTGAGACCATGCCGGGCTGCAACAATCGGGCTAGCGCCACCAAATGCACACGCGGAGGAAGATCCTCTCGAAGGATGCTCGGGTTTGGGGATATTTGACTTTTTTTCTTCATGCTGATTTGGTTTCTTGGCGATGGGCAGCTTCACATAGTATAAACACAAGGCCCATTCAGGACACTAGGTCCTTTCGTGCCATGCCTTAACGAGCACTAATAATATGCTGAGAAAACATTGATAATTTTAGCCTATAATACATTTAATTTTCCTTCTACCATAAAAAGTTGCCTATAATATTTTTTGCGGTAGGAAAACTTAACAAAATTTTCAACTAAAATATGCCTTGCCGGGCTTAGAAGTTGCCTCGTTCGTCACGGTAGTTCCCTTGTCGGGCTCTAAAGTCTGCCTTGCCGGACACCGAAGTTGCCACATCGGGCAAAAAAGTTGCCTCGTCAGCCACATCGGGCTCCGAAGTTGCCTCGTCAGGCACAAGTTGCCTCGCGGGGCTCTAAAGTTGCCTCGTCGGGCTTCAAAGTTGCCTCGCCGGGCTCAGAAGTTGCCTCATTAGACACAGAATTTGCCTCGTCGAGGTCTGAAGTTGTATCTTCGGGGACCAAAGTTGCCTTGTCTGGCTTCAAAGTTGCTGGCACAAGTTGTCTTGCCGAACTCTGAAGTTGCCTCGCCAGGCTTAAAAAGTTGCCTTGTCGGGCACTGCCTCGCCAGGCTCAGAAGTTGTCCCGTTAGGCACAAAAGTTTCCTCGCCGAGCTCTGAAATTGCCTTGCCGGGCTCTTAAGTGGTCTCGTCGGGCTTCAAAGTTGCCTCGTCGTGCTCCGAAGTTGCCTCGCCAGGCTCCGAAGTTGCCTCATTAGGCACATAAGTTCCTCACTGGGCTCCAAAGTTTCCTCGTCGGGCTCAGAAGTTGCCTCGTCATGCTTCAAAGTTGCCTCGCCAGGAAAAAGTTGCCTCGCCGGGAACAGAAGTTGCCTCGTCGGGCTCCTAAGTTGCCAGGTTAGGCACAGAAGTTAACATGTTAGGCACCAAAGTTGCCTCGTCGGCCTCCGAAGTTCGGCACAAGTTGTCTCGTCGGGCAGAAGTTGCGTCGTTGGCCTCGTCGGGCACAAGTTGCCACGTCGGGCTCCGAAATTGCCTCGTCGGCCACAAGTTGCCTCGCTGAGCTCCGAAGTTGCTTCGCTGGGCTCTGAAGTTGCCTCGCCGGGCACCGAAGTCTCCTAACTTTCCTGGTCAGGCACAGAAGTTGCCCCGTCGGGCACCATAGTTGCCTCGTCGGGCACAAGTTGCCTCGTCGACCTCCGAAGTTGGGCACAAGTTGTCTCATCGGGCAGAAGTTCCCTCATCGGCCTCGTCGGGCACAAGTTGCCATGTCGGGCTCCGAAATTGCCTCGTTGGGCACAAGTTGCCTCGCCGAGCTCTGAAGTTGCCTTGCCGGGCTTTAAATTTGTCTCGCGGGGCATCGAAGTTGTCTCGCCGAACAAAAGTTGCCTCGCCGGGCATAGAAGTTGCCTCTTCGGGCACCAAAGTTGTCTCATCGGGCTCCAAAGTTGCCTCGTCGGGCACAAGTTTCCTCTCCAAGCTCTCAAGTTGTCTCGCCGGGCTCTAAAGTTGCCTCGTCAGGCTTAAAAGTTTCCTTGCCGGGCACCGAAGTTGCTTCGTCGGGCAAAAGTTGCCTCGTCCAGCTCCGAAGTTCCCTCGCCGGACTCCGAAGTTGCCTCGCCGGGCTCTGAAGATGCATCGTCAGGCTTCAAAGTTGCCTCTCCGGTCAAAAGTTGCCTCGTTAGGCACAAAATTTACCTCGTTAGACACAGAAGTGCCTCGTCGGGCTCCGAAGTTGCCTATTCAAGCAAAGAAGTTGCCTCGCCAGGTACCGAAGTTGCTCGGACAAAAGTTGCCTCGTCAGACACAGAAGTTGCCCCGTTGAGCACCAAAGTTGTCTCGTCGGGCACAGGTTGCCTCGTTGGCCTCCGAAGTTATGCACAAGTTGTCTCGTCGGGCATAAGTTAATTACCGTAAAGAAAGAAATGTTGTAGGCAACTTAGTAGCAATGAAAAGAAACTGCAGTGCCTATTGAGTAAAATTTGGGAACAAAAGTTGACTTGTCAGGTATAGAAGTTGACTCATCGGGCACATCAGTTGCCTCATCAAAAACCAAAGTTGCTCAGTCGGGCATAAGTTGGCTTGCCAGGTTCTGAAGTTGCCTTGCCGGGTTTCGAAGATGCCTCGCCAATCTCTAAAATTGCAACAAAATGGGAAGTTAATGTATTAGACAAAAAATCAGCATAATTAAACAACTATTACACATTATTAGACAACAAATCACACTGTTGGGAAAATTACAACAAATTAGCATATTTGTCAGAGTAACTATACAACTATTCCCTAAAAAAACTAGGCACTATTGGGCTGGCTGTCAACATAGACAGATTCCTTGCCTAGAACTGCTCTCAGTCAGCACCTAAGCCCTCCGGTTGGTCTTCCTTGTGCGCGTGCACATGAGCTGCAGAAAACAGATCATCTCTGGCCATGGCAACACGGGGTGGAGGTAGGGCACTCCCTTCGGCGCGAGGTGGAGTTGAGGGTCTCTTGACGGCCTGGGGCAGCGCGCTGTGGAATTGGGGAGCTCCACGTCGGCGCACGGTGGAGGCGGCGCCCTCTCGGCATCGCGCCGTGGAGGGGCGCCGGCACCTGCAGGAGAAGGTGGAGAGTGAGGCGGCGCGTCGGGGGAAGTGGGTGAGCAACTGGGGAAGTGGATTTTTTGGGTGCGCCGGAGCTGCGCATCGAGCGTGCCATCTAGACGGCATCCTGTTTTCTGTTACCGTGCGCGTGCGATGCGAAATGCTCGACACGGCCATCCAGCGTCCGGGCGCTCGCTATAGACGGGTCCTTTTAAAAAATCAATATGCACACGTAAAGTGTTACCAAATACGTACATGGGAGCCCTCACGCTGCATGCCCTAGCTATCTCGTGGTAACGAGAAGGTTTTCTCTCTTATTTGCTCTGCAAACAAAACGTCTAATGCCCAACATGCACACACAAACATGGTGCACCCGTGTAGGCTACTCAGCTGAATACCCAACACTGAGTCGCGTGGTAACGAGAAGGTTTTCTCTCAAAAAAAAAAAAAACACCGAGTCATGTGACAGCAGATATCTTGGCCACTCCTACCCTCTACAGTGGCATCCGAGTCTGCTTTCAGGGAACGCGTGTTATCAGATTTTCGAAGTTGAATGACACTCAAAACAGCAGAAGCTCTTGTTTGACTACAGGACTGGATAAGAGCCACATATAAAGCCATAAAACATAAGCTTTTCTGTTTCTTATTATGCTTGCACTTTACATTCATCAAAATCTGTTTTTGTTTTCTGCAACTAATAGTGAGCGTAGCATGGCTCAATTCATCACATAATAATGGAGTTAGAAGGTATTTTACATGTTTCTGTATTATTCTTTGCTTTACCTAACACCTATTGTAATTGTTAGAAATTTGTAGTCCCCATACTCGATGACGTCTAAAGATAACTGTACTTGTTTTCTCTGTCCTTGACTGTCTTTGGAGCTGAATTTGGACATATGCCCATGTAGATAAACCATACTATGCTCAAATTTTTACTTGCTATGCTATGTGGTCTTGTCTGATATACTCAAATTCATGTTCTATCATTTTGATAAATGCAGATGATGAGGACACTCAAAGAGGCGGGAGCAGTGGATAGTAACCTGCCGTGCGCTGCTGCCAAGCATAGGTGATAATAGCCTAGGCCTCCTACCTCCACATGCTCTGGTAGTTGGTCAGTTGATCGGAGAGGGTGAGTCAGATTCCAAGTTTTCATGCAAACACTCTCTATTGTTAAAAGTAGCAGTTTTACTAATAAAGAAGAATTTTCTTGAACCAAATGAATATCATATCAGAGAATGTGTAATCTTTATATGTCTTATGTAATGTAGTGTGTCCCTTGAATTATTAAACCTGTAATATCATCAATTGGATGGACGTATACTTCCTGTGCAACCTCTATTTATTTTATATTATCATGCGTATACTGAGGTGATCATGAAATGTAGTGTGCTCCTTAAATTATTTAGGTAGATGCTCATTGAACCTGTAATATCGTTAATTGGATTTATACTTTCTCTGTAACCTCGATTTATGTCATATTATCGTGCGTATACAGAGTTGAAAAAAGTGTATTCTAGCAGAAAATTGGGTCGGCCCTGGGCACCCAATAGGCCAGCAGGGCCATAGTATTTTCTGAGAATGGGTCGACCTGTGCCCCCTGAGATTGGTCCTGGGGCAATGGGGCCCGGTCCGTGCCCATTCCCATCTTTGACGTGTAGCTCAAACACCCGTGTAGCCCAAGATTATTCATGCATCTAACCCCACCAGCAGAGGTTCGATAGGTTTCGCCTCGGATGATTTTCTTGAACTTCTCAGTGCTTGAAGAAATTCCGTGATGTTCATGTCTGAGCTACCCCCTTGGGACATGGCCCTCTTTGATTTCTCCTTCCAATCTAAGGCATTGCATGCATACTTGTCGTCCCCCGTCACCTCCCTAATGCACCTCTCCAACTCCTCCCTCCTAACCACCCCTTCCGGATCCCGCCGGGCGCGGACGCCGACGCGCCAAACGTCCTCGACGAACTTGGCGTTGGTGGGCTGGTCCGACCACTGTGGCACCGCCACCATCGGTACGCCGGCGCCTAGGGCCTCCATCGTGGAGTTCCATCCACAGTGCGTCACGAAGCACCCGATGGTGCCGTGTGCTAGAACCTCCAGCTGCGCCACCCAGGTCACCACGAGTCCTCTCCCACCCACCCTTTCCTGGAATCCGTCAGGGATCTTTGAGGCCTCCGATGCCCTAACAACCCATAGGAAGGCCTTGCCGCTGCTGTGTAGACCCTCGGCCATCTCGGCCATCTCCGTCGGCCCCGGCGTGGCCATGCTGCCGAAGGATACGTAGGTGACGGAGCGCGGAGGCTGGGCGTCCAGCCAGGCCTTAGTCGTGGCCGTCATCGGGGTGTAGAGGTGGAAGCCATAGGAGACATCGTCGGTGATGCGCTTGTCCAGGTATGCCGACGGCACCGTGGGGCCTACTGTCTTGGCCCCCCACGTCGACTCCATGTAGGCAGATTCCTTCATTTCATTTCAGGATGTAATAAGTAAACGTCGACTACAAGTATATAAATGACATGACATGACACGACTGATCGATGATATATAGCGTACCTGTGGCTGCAGCTCGTGGAAGGAGTTGACGAGGACGTGGTCGACGGCGTCAAGGCCCACGAACTGAGACAAGAGCATGTCTTGGTACGGCAGGGGCAAGGTGAGGAACGTTGGCAGATCCTCGGCTTCAAACCCAGCGGGGAGCCCCTCTATCTTTCCAACCCGGGAGTAGGCCACGTTCACGGCGGCCGCCTGCGTGAAGAAGGACACGCAGGCGGCCCCGTGTAGCCGCGCCACGCGTGGCACCCACGGCTGCAGGAACGCGTCATATACCACCGCGCGTACTGGCCGGCCCTTCTCTGCCTCTGAGCGGAGCAGCTCGTCCAGTGTACGAGACCCGGCAGACTCCATGCCGGCGAGGTAGGCCGCGACATCGCCGACCTCTTCGAAGCCAGCACGGTCGAAGCCATCAGAGATCTCGACGAGGTGGACCGCACCGGGGCATGGGTCCTGGCACTGCCGCAGGAGGTAAGGCGTGATGGCGAGTGTGCACCGGACGCCGCCGCCGCCGCCGATGTGGGCGAGGCGCTTGCCGAATTGGAGCATCGGGTTGATGTGGCCCTGGACTGGGTACGGCAGCACCAGGACGTGGATGTCGCTGACGTGCTCCCACTCAGCCCCCATTGCTAGCGCGCTAATCCTAGTAGGTAGTAAGAGGGCGTATACGTAGTACGTGGAGCTTTTGTGCTGGCGCGGCTAGTAGCTTGTGGAGATGATATTGCGTCAATAACGTTGCATTTATACTACTGTGAATCTGCTGTGGGCGATCCGTTGGATCAATAACGTTGCTAACTGCCGTTTTTTTCTTCCTCGCTCCCATATCGGTCCATGAACTGATGCTACACTGTTTCACTTATTTGTTTCTCCCACCAGTCCGAAATATACGGTGTTTTAGTATTAGTAGTAGGCTACCAAAACGTCTAATATTATGGAAAACAAATGAGAGGTAGTATATGTTAGCTTGGATCCAATAATGTGCTGCTAGCTCCAGGGGGCGAAGCTAGAAAGAAATTCTGATGGGGTCACCTCAAGGGCAATGAGGTCATTATCTACAAATAAACAGTGTTTGTCTCTAATTTAGTGAAGGATTTGCTAATTTTTATTGGGGTCAGCTGACCCCAGTGCTAACAAGCCAGCTCCGCCCCTGGCTAGCTCAGACCCGATCCATCTAAAAAAAATCCGCAAAAGGTTAACTAGTTGTTCACATTATATTATTTCCCAGGTTCTTCTTTCGAATCGACCCAAGAAGTTGATGTCTTAATTTGCAGTTAATACACTAAGACCATTTAGGCATGACATCCATGGTAGTCATCATGATAAGATCCACGACTTCACATGTGATGCCTTGCGGGGGTATAGGGATGGATATAAAGCTTCAAGCTCAGCGAGCCAATTCAACAATCGTCTGATAGACTCGTTTAGCTCTGCTCGGTGTAGTAAATAAACGGAGCCAAACAACGAATTTAGCTCGCTATCGTTAACGAGCTACACAAGCGATAGGCTTGAGAGTAGCTCATTAAACTCCTTAATTCATAGAATATCTAACTGACAAACTTGAAATGACGGAAACAGCCCAAAGGCCCAGGCCAACTGTCCCGGCCGGCTCCCAGGATCATACCCAGGCGATGCCTATTTTTTTTTCTGAACCGTCAAAGGGTCCGAAGACCCGAGAAACTGCTCAATTATCAAAGCGGATGCCTACTTGGGTAGTACTTACTAGGTACTAGTAAATACCAATATACCATCCCTTTGATGCATCGATTCCTCAATCCTGCTCAATTGTCTACTTGATTTTCGATAAAAAAAATGGAGAGAGGACACTGCCATTAAGTATGAGTATTAGGATTTTTAAAGTTGGTTAAGTACCAAACCTGGTCCATGATATATTGCATGAGTACCAGAATATCCCGATCCTCAAATATAAATAGAAACCTAAATTCACATCCGTAAGAATTTGAACTCAGGTGTTAGGTTTATACATCCACTTCCTCAACTAGATGAGCTAGGCTTGAGTTCCTAATAATTATTCCCTACCATATACATGTATCATGTATGTACCACTTAGCCAGTTAGCCAATATTTTTTCTTAATGATCTTAATGCGCTGCTTGTGAGCGCTCGCGAGCACGCAACGAACATGGTCAAACAATGATTTTTAGCTTGTTATTATTTTTCTGAAACATTTAGCTTGTTATTCTTAATGATCTGAACGATCTAAGCCTTAACGATCACGAGCTAAACAGGCCGAGCCTTAACGAGTGGGGTAGCTTGTTAGTCCAGCCCTACTTGCAAGTGGCCTGCCTGGAGGTCTAGCAACCTTTATGGCACCCATGCCCATATCGCAAGTAAGATCATATGTAATTTTACCGGTGGCTTCCCTGGACAAC
Organism: Avena sativa; assembly: GCA_916181665.1. NCBI lineage: Eukaryota > Viridiplantae > Streptophyta > Magnoliopsida > Poales > Poaceae > Avena > Avena sativa. The sequence continues at coordinate 45,394,785 of OV702300.1, read as the reverse complement.
ATACGTTAGATGTACCTAAATACTAATAAGACTAATATTGGTGTGTACATTTTTTCCAGGTTTTACATTTGATGGAAAGATGATTCAGAAATACAAGCTTCATCGTGAGCCAGAATTGCAGCCCCACAAAGCTAGCTTGGTCAAATAAATTTACACAGACTTGTAACAATCATACATCAAGATCTATAGATCATTTCTCGTCTTGTTTGACCACCTTACATTGAGATCTCAACCGCCATTAATGAGTTCATCATATCTTGTCTTGTTTGACTTGCTATATATATGCTTAGGTTATACCAACGAGGATCGCCGAAAATAAAGTACAGGAATTGATGCATCGATTCCTCAATCCTCCTCAATTGTCTCATTGATTTTCTTGTGAACTCCTCATCTCATCATCTTCACTTCAGCGGCGGCAACCCATCCTACCATGTACATTTTTTCGATAAAGAAAAATGGAGGGAAAATTTCACTTCCCTGGACTCTGCACCAATTAAGGATGGACACAACCATTAAGCATGAGTATCAGGATTTTTAAACTTGGTTTAGTACCAAACCTGATCCTCAAGATATACTTCATGAGTACCAGGATAGTTTGGTCCTCAAGTATAAATAGGAATCTAAATTCACATCCGTGAGGATTTGAATCTAGGTGTTCAATTTGTACATCCACTCTCCCAACTAGTTGAGCTAGGCTTCACTTCCTAACAATTATTCCCTACCACGTACATGTATCATGTATGTACCACTTAGCTAGTTAGCCACTATTTTCTAAACAATCTTAATGCGCTGCTTGTGAGAGCTCGTGAGCACGCAACGAACAGGGTCAAACAATGATTTTTAGCTTGATATTCTTAATTATCTGAACGATCAACGATCACGAGCTATACGGGCCGAGCCTTAACGAGTCGAGTAGCTTGTTATAGTCCAGCCCTACTTGCAAGTGGTCTGCATTGAGGTCTAGCAACCTTTATGGCACCCATGCCAATATCGTAGGTAAGATCATATATAATTTTACCGGTGGCTTTCCTCGACAACATCCATTAGACGTACCTAAATACTACTCCCTCTGTCTCAATTTACTCTGCATTTTGGGTTTAATTAAAGCCAAACTTTTTAAACATTGACTATGTATATCAAAAAAAATATCAACATCTAAAATATGAAATAAATATAATTAGACTCATCATAAAACATACTTTTATATTGTATATAAATTTTATAAATGTTGGTATTTTGTAGAATATGCTTGGATAAGTTTTAATAAGTCTGACTTTGACCAAACCTAGAATGCAGAGTAATTTGAGACAGAGGGAGTAATAAGACTAATATTGGTGTGTACATTTTTATCAAGTTTTACATTTGATGGAAAGATGATTCAGAAATAGGATCTTCATCGTCAGCCAGAAGTGCAGCCCCAGTAAGCTAGCTTGATCGAATAAATTTACACACACTTGTAACAATCATACATCAAGATCTATAGATCATTTCTCGTCTTGTTTGACCACCTTACATTGAGATCTCAAACGTCATTAATGAGTTCATCATATCTTGTCTTGTTTGACTTGCGATATATGCTTAGGTTATACCAACGAGGATAGCCGAAAATAAAGTGCAGCAATTGTGTGTTCCGTGTGAGTGTATGCATATGTTAGACCCTCGTTTTCTGATAGCAGACACAACATAGAAATGCTCCATGAATTCTGCAAAGCCTCATAATATAGACCACCTACTCTTTGAGACAATGCATGTGTATTAGAGCCTTCGATCAAGAACCAAGCATGGATAGCACACAAACCCAGATTAGGTGCCAATTTAACTATAACATGGATAGTAACATAGAGCTATATGCAATACTAATTAGGCATTTTGATGATATGACAAGGCAGTAAGTGATGAGAGAGATGGTCATAGTAACTAGCTACTCATACCATTCACAAGTTAATAAATGACAGTTTATATGACATCACATGTATGATACTAACCACTATGTAGGTTGTAACATAGACACTGCATGTGTAGTCAAAATTACTCCCCACTATAACTAGTTTGTAAAAAAAGTTAGTAAGTTATAAGAATCATACTATATACTTCAAGATATGCAATTCTATTAATGAGCCGATGGTCTTAATTGAACATTGGCATTGCATTGAGATCTCCAACCAATCAAGAGTTGGTCATATTTTGTCTTGTTTTCTTTAAGTTATATAGTGGGGTTTCCCCACTGTTATTTTTTAAAATAAATTTTCAAGAGTCTAGAGCTATACAACAGGAGCTAGAGAAAATCTCCTTTTAATCAGGGAAAAAGAAGAGAACTGGGCAGAGAAAACTTAAACAAAACGCTTGGCCCAGTCCTGTAGCCCCTTATAGGATTTCCTTTTGGCTTTAAACTGAAGAGAAGCCAACTTCTCCTTAAAAGCTTCTTTGTTCTGTATAAGTTCGGCTGAATTCCTTGGAATATGAGGTCATTTTTGCTACCCCAGATAGCCCAGAAAACTAGAATGATAATCACAAGATAGAAGGGTTGACCAATGTGCTTCTTGAGGTCCTGAATAGAAGTGAACACATGAGTTTGTTGGATGGTCTGAATCGGTTGAGTCCAAGCATGGCTAACATATTGCCAACACATCTCAAGAAAGGGGAACTGAAAGAACAAGTAATTCCTGGATTCATGCTATTTCTAATCGCAACGAACACATGTGTACTCCGACATGAAGAAATCTTTCCTCTTAAAAAGTTCCCTGATATTTAGTCTGTTTTGCAATAGAAGCCAGAAGAATACTTTGTGTTGGGACTAACAAAAGGTTTTCCAGAGCCATTTCAAAGCAGGGCAAATGATGTGTTTCCCCATGGAAAGTTTGTAAGCTATAGAACATTAAAAGAAATTGCCTTACCAAAAGCAGCTCACTGCTCTGGGAAAACTGAGGCAGAGAGTACCTGGAGTAACACTTGCAGCTACATGAATTCTGAATAAGCCTCAATCGACAATGGAAGGTGAAAATGCTCAGCCAGCTCAACTAGAGAGAGAATGTCCTTCACTAAAGCTGAATCTTCTTTTGCAAAGGAGAAAGGTGTGGTAGCTGATTCTTGAGAGACAAAGAACACCAACTGTCGTGCCAAATATCGTGTATCCACGATAGTTTAGCTCTATTGCAAAACTTGTCAAGGTTCTTGCTAAGAAGGCATTTATTCTGAGTAGCAAGGTTAATGATACCTAAACCACCCTGGTCCTTGGGCTTACAAACTAAATCCCATGCAGCAAGGGGTGAGTTTTTAGCTTCTAGATCCTTCTTTCTCCACAAACACTGGCGCCTATATTTATAAAATTCAGTAATCACTCGTTGATAGAACTTAAGGGTACTTAGGTAGAAAGTAGGCAGAGATGAGAGGACAGTATTTACCCTTCTAAGTTTATCCCCATAGTTAAGATATATTGAGCAAGCATTGAGCCTTATTTGAGCATTGGAAAACAGAGGCATGAAAAACTCTTTTCTTGGCTTGGTAATACTCAAAGGAAAACCTAGGTAGGTGAAGGAAAGGGAACCCTACTGACACTATAGAGCTGCTAGGAGAGCTTGAATTCCATCTTCAGAGACATTGACGCTGTGTTTGGATGTTGGAAAATATGCTTGGAATTGGAATTCTGGAATTTAAAGGCTCCAATTCTACCGTTTGGGTGGTCAAGGAAATTAGGCCTGGAATTACCAGCAATTCCGAGGGTAGCTCCCGCAAATTGGTTGGTTCGATCCAAACTTTCCAAGTCGCCCGTGTGTCTTCGTCTCGACCTCCTCCCAGGCGACACCCTCCTCCCAGGCGACGCCCGCGACCGCTCCGGTGGCGGCAGCCCGGTCAGCACCCTCCCGGTTGTTCCCCTCTCCTCGATTTACTCTCCGTCGTCCTCTCCCCCTCGCCCTCCTCCCTGATTTTGTCGCAGGCGGTTGGGAGGCCCTCGGGCGGAGGCAAGGTTTCGTGGGAGCGTCGCCGCGGAGAGCCAGAGAGAGGCGGGATCCGCCTGAGTAGCACAAGGTGGGGCTTCGGTATCGCAGACGCCCACCACGCAGCCGGCGGTGCTGGCTTTTACCCTGCGCTCCCCTGCTCTTTCCCGTCCTTGACCCTCCTCCTTCTTGTCCCTCCCCAAGCCGGCTGGAGGGGAAAGGCGGTGGGACGTGAATGCCGCCAAAGGGGAATGGCTGCGGTGGCCTGGCCCTCCCCAAGCCACTGCTAGAAGGCACAACGCCATGGTGCTCAGCAGGCTCAATTTTGGAAGGTGCTTCTCGTGTTGTAATTGTTTAGCCTGATGTATTTTTTTTGTTCTCCTTCAACATGAGGGGAAACACAAAACTTGGTTATGAGATGAAGCATATGATGGATCTATTGATATTGTATGTCTTAATATGTTTGTGTAAAAATTGATTAAATTCCATTTTTCGTGCATCCAAACAGGAAATGGAATTAAGTACCACCCTTTGATTCCAACAACAAATTCTGTACACATCCAAACAACAAAATTGGAATTAGAAATCATTTCCTTTCCATCTTGGATTTGGAATTTTTCTTCAATTCAATTCCAAGCTTATTTTCCAACATCCAAACACAGTGTGATAGGAATTAGGTTGGAGTTGCTATAATTCACCTTCAAACCAGAGGCATTTGCAAAGCACTTAAGCAAATCCTTCAAGAAAATGACAACTATCGAGATTTGCTTATCCTTATGGCCACAGGTTTGCTCTATTATTAAACTTGCTCCAAAGAAGGATGACAACTATCGAGATTGTCTATGTTGGAATTATAACAACACTAACTATTTTGAGGTCAAACGAGACGAGGCGTATTAATATTTTTTTGTATTGGGATTCTGTCAACAATAATTTGATTGAGCTGAAACAAGACGAGAGGTACTCCCTCAGTCACGGTTTGGAGGGCGTCTTACAAAAACCATGCTTTTTCAAAACTCCTCTCCTCCTAGGCGCATGCGCGTTAGACTTAATCATAGAAGTACTGCCCCCCTTTTTCCTCCCCACTTCCTACTTCATGCAGCCAATGAATTAATTCTTGCATGCAACTCTATCAATGCATGCGCCTAAACTCCTCGTTTACATTGAGTAATTACGTTTAATAGGGCGCCAAATAATTAATAGGCCTATTTTTCTTCCAAAATTTGCATGTTTTTGATACAAATCTGGCTCCAATCAGCGTCCACCTAAGTCCCAACAATCTCTCTAAAACGCCCTCCAAACCGTGACGGAGGAAGTATTAATATTTTTTGTATCGTGAACATTAACGTACGTGATTCTGGTCAAACAAGACATGGGCTATAAATATTTTTGTATGGGGATTCTATCAACGTTAATTTCATTGACGTCAAACAAGATGGGATGTATTAATATTTTTTGTATCGGGATTGTAGCAACATTAATTTGATTTTGGTCAAACGAGACGCCAACTAGTACTATTTCCTCCGGTTCATATTAATGTTCTTAACTTTGTCTAAATACGAATGTCCAAATACTCTCCCTCCGTGCCAATTTATGTTGCATATAAGATTTTATCAGAGTCAAACTGTATAATATTTGACCAATTAGTTTGATACAACTATAAATTTATACAGAATTAATATTATTAAAATTTCCTTAAAATATATTTTCATAATATATACATTTTATATCATACATATTTATATTATTTTGTATATTCTTGGTAAAACTTAATTTAACATAACATATGATAGAGGGAGTACTTAATTAACTAGATATCTCTCTCTTCTCGAGTGAGCTTGAGTACTAGTGGTACGTGCTTTTTATTTATCATCTCGTGGCAGAAATAGGGTTTAAAAGGAGCCACGATTGATATATATGGACGGCGCGCACTAGCTAAGCTATACCCGGGCAAAAAGGTTGTGAGTAGAGATCGATCGAGAGATGGAGAAGCTGCTCGTGGTGGTGGTGGTGCTGCTAGTGACGATCTTAGTATTAGGTGCAGCGGCGGAGAGAACTAGGGTGACACACCTCAAGGGGTTCGATGGGCCTCTCCCCTTCTCCCTGGAGACCGGGTACGTGGAGGTGGACGAGACCCATGGCGTTGAGCTGTTCTACTACTTCATCGAGTCGGAGCGGAAGCCGGCAGAGGACCCCGTGATCCTGTGGGTCTCCGGCGGGCCCGGCTGCTCGGGCCTGAACGCCCTCTTCTTCGAGATCGGGCCCCTGAAGCTGGACATGGCGAGCTACGCGGCGGCGGGAGGAAAGGGGTTCCCGGGCCTCCTCTACTTCGAGGACGCGTGGACGAAGGCGAGCAACATGATATTCCTGGACGCGCCCGTGGGCGCGGGGTTCTCCTACGCCCGCCAAACGGAGGGGCTCAACAGCACCGTCACCGGGCTGGGCAGGCATGTGCGGGTGTTCCTCCAGAAGTGGATGGCCCAGCACCCGGAGCTGGCCTCCAACCCGCTCTACATCGGCGGCGACTCCTTCTCCGGCTACACCGTCACCGTCTCCGCGCTGGAGGTGGCCAACCACCCCGCCGCCAGCAGCGAGCTGAACCTCAAGGGGTACATGGTGGGCAACGCTCGCGGTGAAGTGAACAACGACAACGCCTGCAGGATCCCCTACCTGCACGGGATGGGGCTCATCTCCGACGAGCTCTACGAGGCGGCGCTGAGAAGCTGTGTGGTGGGGACGGATTCGAAGAACAAGCAGCAATCTGCTGCACGATGCTCCGAGGCGCAGCAGGCCATCAGCGAAGCCACCACGGACCTCAACCCTGCGCACATACTGGAGCCGGCGTGCGGAGCCGACTTCTCACCCAGAGCGCCTTATCTGAGCCTCACGACTTCTTCTTCTTCTTCTTCTTCTTCTTCTTCTTCTTCTTCTTCTTCTTATCTGAGCCTGAGTAGTATGAGGAGTCGGACACCCACCAAGGAGATGCTGCTGGAGTGCCGTGTGTACGGGTACGAGCTGTCCTACATGTGGGCTAACGACGCCGAGGTGAGGGAGAATCTCGGCGTCCGGGAGGGCACCATTGGTGACGGCAACTGGGCACTGTGCCCCGAGGTGCCCAAGCTGCACCTCACCAACGACGTGCCCACCACCGTACCCTACCACCGCAGCCTCACGCAGCGCGGCTACCGGGCGCTGGTGTACAACGGCGACCATGACTTACTCATGACCCATATTGGGACGCATGCATGGATCAGGTCATTGGGATACCCCGTGGTGGCGCCCTGGAGGGCCTGGTACTCAAACAACGAGGTCGCGGGCTTCACCGTCGAGTATTCCAACAACTTAACCTTCGCCACCGTCAAGGGCGCCGGCCACATGGCGCCAGAGAGCCGCCCTAAGCAGTGCCTTGACATGGTCCGAAGATGGATCTCACCCGCAGGAAAGCTCTAATTCACCACCACACCTTGTTGTTTTGGCACGCACGCACGTATGCATGCCCCCAACATCAGAATAGCTAGTTGCCTTCATGCATGCATGCATCCTTCATCTTTCTATCCATCACTTTTGGTTGTAATAATAAATATGTTGCGTGCAATGCTTAATAAATATTTCATCTTATTGGGACCTTGATTTCTTGTTTGGATCTGACCCGGCCTCCAATCATTTTTATGGAAGCCTATATATCTATATCTATATATCTATCTATCTATCTATCTATCTATATATATATATATATATAAGAGAGAGAGAGAGAGATATTTCATAAACAAAACATTTATATGAAATCATATTTGCACTACAGGAATGAGAAGCTACGCCGACGGCCAAACGTCGGGACCGTCGGCGTAGCCATCGTCTAGGCCAGCTCCGCCAAGCAGCCGTCGGCGTAGAATTGTCGTCGGCATATCCTATGCTACGCCGACGGCTGCCCTCGGCGTAGCTATTTTTTATTTTATCTCATTAAACTTTGAAAAATCATAACTAAATCATTCTAATTCGAAAAAATACAAATAATATATCAAAATTTGCAGAAAAATAATACCTATCTATCTACACTCAAATATTACACATATGTAAATAAAAATTAAATAAAACATAAAACATTATATATAGTTTAAAACGAGCATAAAAAATTCAAAAATGATCGAAACAATGCGAAACCTTCGTGTGGTGTTATATTATGTGACATTGTTAGAAGGAAAAATATCAAACTTGGTATATTGATTATGTCTTAAAGAAACCTTCACAAAATGACCTATCTCATTCGAGGTTTCTTGGCTTTCGGGTCAAATGACCAATGTTATGGCTAGAATCAAGGCATAGTTTGTGATAATGTGCCCATATTGTGCATACATGTGTACCATAGGATGGTGAACAATATTGCAGGAGGAAGCTTTCCTTTTTGTCGCACCAAAAAGGCATTTTCCATTTTCTGAGTATAAAAAACAGACGGTTAAGCAACCACCAAATGGCTAATTCAAAATACTACCACCACATTTTACAAAAATAATAGAGCACCTTATATGGACAATGTCCCAACAGGGGGATCCAAAACCTTTCCGTCCACCTTTGGTGAAAAAGACAAATTCCTGCCGAATCGGTAGGAAGTGGGTCAGATATGAACTACAGGTACATGATCCGATGCTCATGTTTTTTTACAAAAATCATTTTTAGGTTCACAATATGCTATTTTATCAAAGATCCAATGCAAGTTTAGCGAGGCTCGGCCCCGAGCTAAGAATCTTCATGCCCGCCGTTCGACAAAGTTTGACGATAGTTTAAAACTGGAATAAAAAATTCAAAACTGATCGAAACAATGCGAAACCTTCGCGTGGTGTCATATTATGTGACATAGTTATAAGTAAAAATATTAAACTTGATATATTGATTATGTCTCAAAAAAACCTTCACAAAAAGACCTATCTCATTCGAGGTTTCTTGGCTTTCGGGTCAAATGACCAATGTTATGGCTAGAATCAAGGCATAGTTTGTGATAATGTTCCCATATTGTTCATACACATGCATCATGGGATGACGAACAATATTGCAGAAGGAAGTTTTCCTTTTCGTCGCACCAAAAAGCCATTTCCCATTTTCCGAGCACAAAAAACGGACGATTTTGTGAAGCACCCACCAAATGGCTAATTCAAAATGCTACCACCACATTTTACAAAAATACTATACCGCCTTATATGGACAATGTCCCAACAGGGGTATCCGAAACCTTTCCGTCCATCTTTGGTGAAAAAGACAAATTCCTGCCGAATCGGTAGGAAGTGGGTCAGATATGAACAAAAGGTACATGATCCGATGCTCATGTTTTTTTACAAAAATCATTTTAGGTTCATAATATGCTATTTTATCAAAGATCCAATGCAATTTTAGCGAGGCTCGGCCCCGAGCTAAGAATCTTCATGCCCGCCGTTTGACAAAGTTTGACGATAGTTTAAAACGGGCATAAAAAATTCAAAAACGATCGAAACAATGCGAAACCTTCGCGTGGTGTCATATTATGTGACATAGTTATAAGTAAAAATATCAAACTTGATATATTGATTATGTCTCAAAAAAACCTTCACAAAATGACCTATCTCATTCGAGGTTTCTTGGCTTTCGGGTCAAATGACCAATGTTATGGCTAGAATCCAGGCATAGTTTGTGATAATATGCCCATATTATGCATACACATGCATCATGGGATGGAGAATAATATTGCAGGAGGAAGTTTTCCTTTTCGTCGCACCAAAAATCCATTTCCCATTTTCTGAGCACAAAAAATGGACGGTTTTGTGAAGCAACCACCAAATGGCTAATTCAAAATGGTGCCACCACATTTTACAAAAATAATATACCACCTTATATAGACAATGTCCCAACACGGGAATCCGAAAACTTTCCGTCCACCTCTGGTGAAAAAGACAAATTCCCGCCGAATCGGTAGGAAGTGGGTCAGATATGAACTACATGTACATGATCCGATGCTCATATTTTTTTACAAAAATCATTTTTAGGTTCACAATATGCTATTTTATCAAAGATCCAATTCAAGTTTAGCGAGGCTCGGCCCCGAGCTAAGAATCTTCATGCCCGTCATTCGACAAAGTTTGACGATAGTTTAAAACGGGCATAAAAAATTCAAAAACGATCGAAACAATGCAAAACCTTCGCTGGTGTCATATTATGTGACATAGTTATAAGTAAAAATATTAAACTTGATATATTGATTATGTCTCAAAAAAAACTTCACAAAATGACCTATCTCATTCGAGGTTTCTTGGCTTTCGGGTCAAATGACCAATGTTATGGCTAGAATCAAGGCATAGTTTGTGATAATGTGCCCATATTGTGCATAAACATGCATCATGGGATGGCGAAAAATGTTGCAGGAGGAAGTTTTCCTTTTCGTCGTACCAAAAAGCCATTTCCCATTTTTCGAGCACAAAAAACGGAAGATTTTGTGAAGCAACCACCAAATGGCTAATTCAAAATGCTACCACCACATTTTACAAAAATACTATACCACCTTATATGGACAATGTTCCAACAGGGGGATCCGAAACCTTTCCGTCCACCTCTGGTGAAAAAGACAAATTCCTGCCGAATCGGTAGGAAGTGGGTCAGATATGAACTACATGTACATGATCCGATGCTCATGTTTTTTTACAAAAATCATTTTTAGGTTCACAATATGCTATTTTATCAAAAATTCAATGCAAGTTTTCCTTTTCATCGCACCAAAAAGCCATTTTTCATTATTGCGCAAAAAGGGAATTTTCTAAAGCAACCACCAAATAGATAATTCAAAAACGTAGGGTTTGTGATTAGTTTATATGGATATCATATTAGGATTCCTCTCATTTTTCTGATCAATTTAGACATATTATTTGTTAAATTCCGATTTACAGATTTAAAGATATTAATTATTCCATATTAAATAGAAAAATACAAAATAGTAAAATTATTATATTTTTATTTGAATTCAATAATATTTTTACTTATTCATTAATGTTTACTTAAATAATTGTTTGTAATTTCAAAAAAATACAAACATGTGACATGTTGATATAAGGGTTAATAGGATTGATATTATAGTATTGTCAACAATGTATGAATTACTTTGCGGAAACAGATTTTGAAGGAATAGGATGGGTGACCGGCCGGGAAGTTTAACCAAGACTGCAATTTAATTAAATATTAAGTGTAATTAGTGTTAAAAATGTTCAAAGTGAGAGATTAACGAGTCAAACAATTCAAAGATTCAAAAATTGAGAAAAAAAATTAAAAAAATTAAAAAAAAATGTTTTTGCAACCTGTCGACAAGCTATGCCGACGGCCGCTACGCCGAGGGCATTGCCCTCGGCGTAGCATACGCCGACGGCCTCTATGTGCTCCGCCGAGGGAGCCCTTTGCCGAGGAGGCTACACCGAGGGCAGTCGTCGGCGTACCATACGCCGAGGGCATTTTAGCCTACGCCGACGGCTTTTTGCCCTCGGCGTAGCGCGCGTCCTGTAGTGTTGGGTGGAAACTGTTTCACTTATGACAATTTCAGGACAACACGTTTTTTTATTTGAAATGGACGCTTTATTACTTAAGATTTAAACATTACACTCAATCTCTACAAGGATGCCAATAGTTCGTACTCAAATAAAAAAAGGGTTAATAAATAATATGTTGCGCGTGCAATGGTTAATAAATATTTCATCTTATTGGGACCTTAATTTCTTGTTTGATTGGATCTCACCCTCGGAATCATTTTTATGGAAGCATATACAGACATATTTCATAAACAAAACATTTTTTATGGAATCATGTTTGGGTGGAAACCATTTCACCTAGGCCCATAATGACAACTTTCCAAAAAACACTTTTTTTTTGAAATGAGGGCTTTAATTATTACTCAAAAGATTTAAGCATTACACAAGCCGCCTCTGTATAATTAGGATGCACACAGCTATCAACGAACTCAGAAAAGAGGAAAAAGGCGAAATACATGAGATCAACGAATAACGACTAATGCCGATTCTAAGATCACTCAGCCATCCATGTCGGGAAAACATATCTCTCGTCGTATCCTTCGTACATATACATACCTCCATAAATAAGTCGCAAATCTTCACATGTTATAGAGATGGCCATAAACGCAGCTAGCGGTGCATTGGTAGATAACCTGCATAAGAGAAATTTATAATTAAAAACCTCGTCATTTCTACATAGCCATATCAATCAAATAACACTAAAATTTTAAAATAATACATTTTTAAGAAATTTTATAAATAATACACGAAATGAGAAATTTCGGGAACTAGCGCGGCCTCGGAGGCCGGTCCCCCGAGGCCTGACAAGGCCTCCCTGGTACTCGAAGGACCGACCAGAGTGGCGCGCAGGTCCCACATTTTGGCATGTCGGTCGACAGAGGAGGAGTGTCTGCCTATCGGGGCTTGGTCCCCCGACCAGTACAATCGGGGCTTGAGCCCCCAACTAGGTCCTCTTATCCCCTCGCTCCGCGTCGGCCGGTCCGCCCAACTCTTTTCTCTTCATCCTCCTTGAACCACCATTTCTAGGTCCGTTTTGCTGATTTTTGCTGCGTTTTCCACCAACAGTTGGGGCTGAAATATAGTAGGAAGCTAAGAAAGGCCCGATCTACTAATAGGATAGCTCTATGAAGACATTTGGAGCGTTTTTGTGGAGGAAGTTGGTGGTATTCTTTGAGAGCAATGGCTATGGTGGAGGCTGGTGCTGCAACTTGAGGTAGCTGCATGGTGGAGGTGCCAATCTGGTGATTGGAGGCCGCTGCACGGCAGTACTTCACACGCTTCAAGGGTACACCCTAATTTCTCGCTAACTACAGTCATTTGTGTATGTTTATGGGTAGATTTGAATGTGGTCTATTAGCTGTAATAATATTGGGCTAGAGGATGAGAAGTACATCAAAGCTTCACACGTTATAGAGCAATGGTAGATTTGACGACTTTCGGTAGTTTTTAGGTCGATAGTTATGTCAGATAGTGTATTGTTTAGGTTTTACTATGCTAACGGTGTTGTCCGAACAAAACAGCACTGAGTTGATTTGGGCAAGTTTCAATGAATTGATAAAGTGCTCCAGGATCTTAAATCATGTTCCGTTACTGAGTTGAAGTATGGGTTATGTGGTTCATTAGGGCTCCCTCAAACCCATATTGTCGGTGTGCATGCATTATGGTCTAAGTCAAGAACTACCCCTTGGTTTTATTTGAGACCGATAGAAGAGGACTCTAAATGGGTCAAATGGATGAAAGCCTGCCAAAAAAGGAGAGTTAACCCCATTGCCTTAGTGCTTCCTATGGAAAAAGAGGGTGGGTATGAGCATGGCCAGAGCAGCCAGACCGAGTGGTGGGTATGAGCATGGCCAGAGCAGTCATACCGAATATGGGGGTGGTGGTTATGATCATGCATGGCCATGGCAGTCAAGGCCAAGATGGAATTGGTGGTGGCTACCATCATGTGCAGAGCAGTCAAGGCCAAGTTGGGAGTGGTGGTTATGATTCTAGTCATAGTGGTTATGCACACACACTGGAGGTGGTGGTTATAAATCACTGGAGAGTATACAGGAGAAGACCTTTATAGTGGGGAGGCGATGTGGATGAGATATACAAAGGTTTCTTGCAAAATAAAATGGAAGCCGGAGATTCAGACGGCGACCGTGATACTACTGATGATTCTGCTAATGTTGGAGATATGCCCTAGAGGCAATAATAAATGTAGTTATTATTATATCTTTGTGTTTATGATAAATGTTTACATTCATGCTATAACAGTATTAACAAGGAAACATTAATACTTGTGTGATTTGTAAACTAAATTAGAGTCCCTAGTAAAGCCTCTTCATAATACTAGCTTGTTGGTTAATAAATGATTGTGGTTTCCCTGTCATGACCATTGAGATGTTATTAACAACAAGATCATATCGTTAGAAGAATGGTATGCTGGACATACTCCTATAGATAAGCGTAGCATAAAGATCAAGTCATTTTATAGTTCAATTGCTATATGCTTTCTGATACATAGTAACCTAATTCCTTCGACCATGAGATCATGCTTATCGCCATCACCGGAAGGATTCTTTGATGACATCACACACGACACCGTAACTGGGTGGCTATAAAGGTGGCATTGAGTGTTCGGAAAGTATGGGTTGAGACATATGGATCAAGAGTGGGATTTGTCCATCCATATGACAGATAGATATACTCTGGGCTCTCTCAGTGGAATGTCATCCAATTGGCTTGCAAGCATGTGACTGTCTCACAAGGGATCACATATCACGGGAACGAGAAAAGAGTACTTATCATTAACGAGGTTGAACTAGGTATGCAGAGATACCGACGATCAAAACTTCGGATAAGTAAACTATCGTGAGACAAAGGGAAATTGGTATCATATGTAAGTGGTTCATTCGATCTCAAAGTAATCGTATAAATATGTGGGAGCCATATGAATTTCCGGATTCCTCTATTGGTTATTGTTCGGAGAAGTGTCTCGATCATGTCCGCATAATTCACGAACCGTAGGGAGACACACTTAAGGATTCGATGTTGTTGAGTAGTTATGGAATGATGAGTAAGAGACCGAATGTTGTTCGGAGTCTCGGATGGGATCCGGGATATCACGAGGAGATCCGGAATGGTCCGGAGAATAAGGTTGATATAAGGAAAGTCCTGTTTCGGAGTTGGAGAATGATTCCGGTGTTTTCATCAGGAATGTTCTAGAAGGGTCCGGAAGATCCGGCACTCCGGAGGGGAAGGGTACTTGAATGTGTCATAACAAGTTGGAATGGTTGCATCATGTACTAGGTGTCATCTCTGAGGAAAATAAAGGGATAAATCAAATCCTAGTTTGAAAAGTCAAACGCCAATTTGAAAAGTCAAACGACAAGTTTGCTTGGTGGAGGGAGAGTAGGAAACCTACTTGGGGAGGAGTTCCTCTCCCTCCACCCGCCGGCCAAGGAGGCCGAGTTGGGGGGAGGACTCTCCTCCCCTGGCCGGCGCCCTTCCACCTATATAAGGAGGGGCAGGGGTGCCCCTCTATCCTACACCTCTCACCACCCAAACCCTAGCCCTAAGCCGCCGACGCCACCACTCCCTGCTGCCGCCGCCTAGGGCACCACCAACTCGCCGAGTTGGTGTGAAACCCTAACCCTAGCTGCCGGCTAGGCTCCTCCCTTGGTGCCTCTAAACCCTAGATCGCCAAGGCCTCTCTCATAGTCCACCATACTCGCTCCGGCTTAAGGCGAAGCCCTGCGAGATCTCCCCTCTACTTCCGGTACCACGCCGTCGTGCTGCCGGAATCGCGAGGAGAGTGCTACAACCTCCGCTGCCTGCTGGAACAAGGGAGAGCAAGGTCTTCATCGAGTACCGAACGTGTGACCGACTGCGGGAGCGCTGCCGGAACGCAGCGCCGGAAGGATCGTCTACACGATCTTGAGATCGGCAAGAGTACGACTACATCACCCACGAGAATCCGCTCTCGTTAAACACTTTGGAATCTTCGAGGGTGAGTTATTCTATCGACTCGTTGCTACAATCTAGTAGATAGATCTTGGCTTGTTTGTTTGTATGCGGTAGAAATTTTTTGTTTCCATGCTACGAACCCCTACAGCTAAGTCCGATGAAGAACAGATCGTCCAACCTATTGCGGCATCATGGAATAATGACAACGCATCAGCATCAATGAATGTGAACGATGGGCATGATTTCACCTAGCACTATCACGTGAACATCTCCCATGGTGCGGTATATCCTAGCAAGAGACATCTCCATGAACCAATCATTGAGTGGGAATTGTCGATGCAAGGAGTCTTCATCCCAAAAATATTTGATACTGGTTTGCGAGAAAGCCGGATGTTCGACAAGGCTGCATGCCTATTGTCCTAAGTATGAAACCAAATGGAAGGTGAGAGACATTGTGTTGCACACTAATTACCCACAAGTATAGGGGGTGTATCGCAGTACTTTCGATAAATAGGAGTGTCGATCCCAACGAGGAGCAGAAGGTGTTGACTAGTGGTATGGAGCAGCAAATTTCTGCAAATACTTAGCAAACGGATTTTTAGGGGTTTTCTGATAAATCAAAGAAACAAAGTGCAAGTAATAAAGACAACTAACAAACACAGCAAGTGGCCCAATCCTTTCTTAGCAAAGGACAAGCCGGTGGAAATACTAATGAGGACCAAACGTTCTCGAGGACACATGGGAATTCTGTCAAGTGCTTTCGCTTCAAATAGCTGAGTACCCTTCTATTGTGTTGTCAGGTTGTGTGGGTGAACCTGTGCTAATGTACCAACCTTACTTGGACTAATACATACTTGTGATTAAACCCCCTACAAGCATCCGCAACTACAGGAAAGTAATTAAGATATAAACCTAACCACAACCTTAAACTATGAGATCCTACACTCCCTTGTGTAAAGGTGTCCTAATGGGGGTTCAGGTTTATGTCACTCTGGCAACCCCGCAATTAGTAGCCAAATACACAATGCATTCCCCTAGGCCCATAAATTCTGAAGTATCATGTAGTCGACGTTCACATGACACCACTAGAAGAATAGCACCACAACTTAAATACTAAACCATTTTATAATATCTCAACCCAAATCCACTACTAACAACATGACTTCTCCCATGTCCTCAAGAACTGAACAAACTACTCACAAGACATGATATGGATCAGGATCAAAGATGATATGGTGATGGATAACAATCTGAACATAAACAATAATCCAATGGTTCCACTTACAAGCATCAACTACAATAGTAATCAACACCGGGAAAGTTTCCCATAAGAACTAATGCAAGATTCAACACAATTGCTACAGCAGGATGGAGTGGTGATGATGGTGCTGGTGGAGATGATGGTGCGGATGATGATGACGATGATACCGCTGAAGCCTAGCTTGATGATGGTGTTGATGGCGATGATCTCCCCTCTTCGGGAAGGAATTCCCCCAGCATAAATCTGTCTGCCGGGGAGATCTTTATCTCTCGGTGTTTTCTGCCCTTCAGAGGCGGCGGAAATCTATCTGTGGTCCGCCCCCTGGTGTTAGGGTTCCGTAGGGAAGATATAGGCGAGAGGGTGGAGTCGGGATACATACAGATGCATAAATATAGAGATGCAACAAGTACATGAGTCACAATAGAGATGCATAAAGATAGATCATAATTGGAATTGGCAAACTTTGTTCTTGGTCAGAGAACAGCTGGCAAATAGTTTCACAACAAGAGTACTCTTTGCTCAAACATAAAAGGTTTTTCACAGTGATGGCTTTCAAAGTAATACTCGACAGATAAGAGTCTTGTGCAAACAAGGAAGATAAAGAACATGATTGAATAAATCACCATATGAATGCTTGAAACACAATAACTCAAATGCTTGCTGGAGATAGAGAGGAAGTAGGTTTACTGACTCAACTTATAAAATAGGAGAAATGGCCCTTCATAGAGGGAAACAGGGAATTCAAGTTCATAAAGAGCTTCCAAAAGATTATGGTACTTATGTAACACCCTCAGAATCGGACCTATGCAAGTTTTAGCGAAACCCGCCAAACCCGCATAGAAACGATTCAAAGGTGCCCACCAGGCACTTTCGTGCGGGTGGAAAACGAAGTAATAACATTACACAACAGTCCTCGATGGGACCCACAGAACAGATATATACAACAGCGACTCAAAGAGTCAAGAATACAGATATAATATACAAAGATCCAAATCACCTTGAAAATGGTAGAGCGTCCGACTACGGACAAGATGCAAATGGGGCTAAGAGCCCTGAAAAATAACCAATGGTGTCCATAACCCTGCCCAGGCCAAGCCGGAAGGGTAACCCTGCTAACTACGTCGATCTCAAAACCTGCTTAAACAAAAAGGGGTGCCGACAAAGGGCAAAGGAAAAAGAGGAGCGTCAGTACTGAGGCCAGTACACGGCGAGACTAGAATTCGGCGGTCCTCGCCTACATAGGTATGGTGGACTGGGGCGGCAGCGGCAGCATGCACTAACAACCTATAGAGACTCGATACAACTGGCGGTTATCAGAGAGGGATAAGAATGACCTATCTGGATCCAACCTGAAGCTAACACCAAACAAACCCATCCTGGTGTTTCCCCCTCGATACCAAACGAGGAAGTCAACCGAGGGACTCACACAGTTGGCAGTTTTATTTATTCGGTTATCGTTGCAGCAATTACTAGTCAAGTATAGATAATCATCCTGATAAAATAAGCAGTGGGCACTTTTAGTTAATCCTTCCGTTGTAGTTGCAACAATTACTAATCAGATACAGATAGCATGGGATAAACCCAAAACCCAGCAGTTGATGATACTTTTATTCAGCCATTCCGTTGTAGTTGTCATACTTACTAGTCAGGTACAATGGTCGCAAGCGACACTCAAAGCAAGCAGTTGTGGGCAATATTAGTTAGCCATTCCATTATAGTGAAGCTGATTACTAGTCATTATAAGTCAAATTTATAGCAATAAACTTTAGTTATGCTTGTCTATGGTCGAGATACTGTGTTCCAAGTCGTCCATAACCGCGGACACGGCTTTCAGAAAGTTTTACCCGGCCGGGGTGCACCAATAGCAACACACACTCGATCAACCTCGGAAAAACAGAATCAAAACCCAACGAGGCCTTCACAACAAAGCAATCACAAGATTCAGAAATATTTCAGGGGGCCACCCCTTAAAGTAGACCCGCAACGAAGTTAGCTGACTTCGAGACGGCCTCAAGGTTTGTGGGGCCGGCTGTAAACGACTGGGAACCCGAAAGTGTGACTGGGCTTGTCGATACCGCGAAAACGGGTCACAATTCCTAAACAGTACAGTGTGCTCCTCGCACAATCGTAAATAAAGCAGTAGCATGGCATAAGTACAGGATCGTAAATAAAACCTCAAACTAGTTTGTGGCCCCAAGAAATAAGACTGAATCAAGATCTGGCTCAGGGGGGTCCCATATACCTCCCGGATGTGGATAGCGCGATAAATCAAGGAACAAGTATCAAGTACTCGGGGTCCTACGGGACACAAGTGGGCGTTCGGAAACCAAATATTTTCTATCACCCACCGATGCCTCTGCTTTCTTCAATTTTAGTTGTTAAACAGGAATTAAAGTGAACGATAAGTAAAACTATGATCATCTCCAACATCAACATGCGGCAATACATCAACAACTGTGGCACTTGACGACACGCAACAACACTTGAGCAAGCGACTACGACGCGTAGGTCCAACTAGCTACCAAACCACAGGTAATAGGATGTGTCCAAGGCAATATAGGGCTGCAAGGGATATCACGGATACGGAAACTAGAGCATCGCAACACAGATAGCAATAGATCAACAGGAGGGAATAAATACTATAAAAGTAAGATAGGTAGAAAGGGGGAGATGCTCGCCTGGAAACATTGTCGAAGGTTCAACCGAAGATCGGGGCGAAGCTCACATCAACTCAACGGCCTTATCCGCGAAGAAGCAAAACACTAGAATAAACACCGGATGCAATATTTATTACTACGGCAAAAGATCGGCAGGCTTATGATATGATGCATGGCATGGCAAAGGTGCGATGCAATTAGGAAAGATTAAGCGGAACCGGGGTCCCGACAATTAATTAAACGGTTCAAGTTGTTTATCTACCCCGCAAATTAAATGTTGTTTAACAAGGCAAAAGATAGCACCGGTTCGCTACACAGATTTAGATGAGGCCAATATGAGACTAGATTTGCCCGCATATGGGCCCCATATTTAATTATGAGATGAATCGGCGTAAGGCCCCCAAACCACAGATATGCATGCGAGATGTCAATTAATATGCAACAATTCATATAGTTGACCATTTATAAAATAGGGTTCTCGGAAGGGGGTTCACACATTGAGGGGTCTCGACGGTCTTGGGGATCCGGGGGTTCGGGGTTCGTACGGGTCCAGGGTTCGACGGGATCGTTCTCGGGTAGCGGGGGTGGATCTTGTCGCATCCGGGAAGCAGGGTTTGGGTCGGTGTCGGGGCGCATCGGATTCTTTCGTGTCGGTGCCGATCTTGTCGTCGATGGCGAACTTGAGTGGGTCGGGTACCGGGGTCTTCGGATCCGTGAAGTAGATCTTGTCGTTGCGTGGATCTTGTCGGTTTCGCGGGTCGGGTCGGGCTTGGCGTCCGGGGTGAAGCACTTGGCGCATCTGCGGTCTTCGGTTTCAGGTAGAAGAGCTCGTCGTCCGGGGATTCTCTGGGTCCGTGTTGACGACCTTGGGGTTCCGACTTTAGTTGTTGGCCGTGAACTTGTTCCGCGAAGGTACGGTCTTCGGGTCCGGGTGGTAGATCTTGAGGTACCGGCGGGTTCGGTCTTGACGAACTCGGCGTTCCGGCATCTCCGAGGGTTCGATGGGATCTGCCTTCGGGGTTTGTTTTCCGGTAGAAGTTCTTGTCGTTCTTCTCGCGATCGTTCACCCAACAGGTGCCCCTGGTACTGATGCGGGATGCTGCTGCCTAGGCACGGGAGAGGCTGCACGCGCGAGATGGAGGAGAAGGCCGAGCTCGTCGGAGGCAGCGCGCAGGCGGCCACCGGGAGGGACGGTGAGGACGTCTGGGGCCGGCACGGACGCGGCCAGAGCGTCGGCGAACTTGCGTGAGGGCGTGGGGGACGACGGGGCGCGGCGACCAGCGACGCTCGAGGACGCGGCCACCAGGGCGAGGCGGGGTCGCGCAGGAAGCGGGTGGCGACGACGGCAGCTGCTCGGCAGAAGGCGGGGCTCGGCGGGGGAGAAGGAGCAGAGGAGGCGACCGGGCGCGGGAGGAGGCCGCATGCGGTGGAGGGGCGCCGGAGCATGGGGGAAGGCGCGTCGGGGCCGGGGCTTGGGGCCGAGGATGAGCGGGCCGACGGGGCTCTGCGGAACGGCGAGGTCCGTCGAGGAAGCACGGGGAAGGGAAGAAGCCGCCGACGGCGGATGCGGTCCGGAGGCGAGGCGGAGGCCGGGGCGCAGCGGAGGGGGCCGGAGGAGGCGGCGGGGAGGAGACGGAGACGCGCTTGGGCGGTGGCGGCCGCTCGCGGAGGGTGGAGGTTGACGGGGGCGGCGCGTCGCGGGAGGAGGCGGAGCCCGAGCCGGAGGCGAGGTGGCGCGGGAGGCGCGGCGGCGGGGAAGGGAGGCTCCAGCGAGGCAGAGCGGAGGCGCGGGGCTGGGCAGGCGTGCGTCGGCAGGGACGGGGAGGCGGTGAGCGCGGGCGGGCGCGGACGCGCGGCCGGCGCGGGCTTGACGCAGCCGAGCGGAGGGGAGAGATGAGCGGGGTGAGGAGGTGGAAGAGGAACAGGGAGCGGGGAGGGAGGCGTGTGGGTCCCGCGTGCAGGGCGTGTGGGGGCGTGTGCAGGGGGCGGTCAGGTGGGTGCGTGGTGTGCGTTGTGTGCTGGGTGGGGTGGGCCCAGGAGGAGAGAGGGGGAGAGAGAGAGGGGGTGGGGCAGGTGGCAGGGGGTGATTGGTGGGGGTCTGGGGTGGGCTGATGTGGCGTTCAGGGATTGGAGGGGGTGAGGTGGAGAGGGGCTGGGTAGGATAGGATTGGTAGCTGTAGGATTTGTCTGGTGGACCGTTTTGAAAATGGGGGTGGTCGTTCGGGTCGAATCGGCCCGTTCGACTGCCCCCACTAAAAAAATAATTTAACATTTTATTTAATTTGCAATACATTTTTGTAACTAGTTTTTAGACAAACAAAATACCCGGAAGCAGCCGGGGGTTTAATTTGAAATAGAAGGAGGGCTAGTTTCGGAAAACCATAGTCTTTCGCAACATAGTTTCAGGAAAAATAATATGCATGATGATGACGATGCTCAAATGCAATGTGGCATGATGACATGAGCATGCGGTCATGATGATGCAATGCACAAAAACAACGCGATTTTCTAGTAGTGGTTTTGCGGGATGCCACAAGTTACTAGGTTTGACCCCTCATTGCCCCTATCTTAAGAATCTTGAAGTGGTTAAGGTTAAAGTGAACAAGGATGGAGTATATGCTTGACAAAATATAAGTTGACAATCTCAAGTCCCTTGAGTACGAGGGCCGCTCCTCATGCTACCAACTTTAGTTACCGGTAAGTTCTTGTCATTGTAAGTACATGTGTATCATAAAGAACCGCCAACAGGGTACCCCTTGCACATGATACAAGAGCTATCCCATAATCAAAATGACAAGGCAAGCAGACAGTGAGCATCTCAGCGATCTTTTTATTTGCCATTTGCATAGGTTTTTATTGAGGATGCTTCACAGATTGCTCACTATGGTGGTGGTGCAAGTTTCCACCATGATTAGGCATGGCTTAGGATAGCGGCCCAGGCGTTTCTCTAACACAAAATACATAACTTCATGGACTTACAAGCTCTCATTTTATTTCACACCGGCGACATCTGCAAACAAAGAGCATGATATCAACTGGATATGTATCCATAAGTATTGAAAGCATTCCCCGTGACAGCACGGTTCTGCTAATCCCAACGTATAGGTGCACGCATATACAACTTCGATGACACAATGGTTCAAGTTTATTAGGAGCAAGAAAATAAGGTGTGCCATCAAGTTCGTGAGAGCTTTACTAACTAGTTTTCACATAACAAAATACTTTTTAATTCGAAAGATAGATGAAGCTTGAGAATTTGCTTGGAATAGCAATAATGCTAATAGGGAGATATGGTGGACACAAATGGAACATGTTTTGGTTCAAATGGATTGGATGCATGAGAAGTATGCCTTCTCAAAACAGGTGTTTGGCTAGTAAGGCTAGGTAGCAAGCAAAATAGTTGAAGGAAACAAGCAAACATACAAGTGATAAAGCCAAACATGCAATATTCCTTGAAGACACAAAATATCTTAAATAAAGAATATTAAGCTTATGAACCAATCAAGAAATAAAAATAAATGATACAAAATACCTGTAAGCTTTTTCTCTTTTTCTTTCAAACCTCAAAAAGTGTTGCTACTGACTAGAGCTCAGTTTTCCAAAACCAATTTAGATCTACTTGATGCTCCCTAAGTGATGCCAATACTGATCAACAAGATCAATCATATAATAGAGATTGCAAACTAAAATAAGAAGTACAAAAAGTAAAAGATGAAACTTCTCATTAATATTCCATAAAGGCACTCACACCAAGGGTTACATAGATAACAAACTAAAGGAGAGATACTTCCATAATGCAAACCAACCAATAAGATAACACCTATATCAAAGATATGAATCCACTAAAAAGGTAAAAGATAAAAGATAATGATGTGATACCGCGGCACTCCCCCAAGCTTGGAGCAAGCCAAGGGGATGCCAAACCTGATGATGAATTACTCCTTCGGTGGTGGTGTTCCCTTGCAATCATGAGACTTCCAAGGTAAAGGTTCCCCATCCAAAATGATGTCTTGGTTTCCACAATCCTGAAACTAGCAACAGAGCTTATGCGATCAAATCTAGCCTCATACTCACAGTTTTGGTTTTGTATGTTGTAGAGTTGTGCTTGTAATTGGTTGGTGGCCTGATGTAGTGAGAGGATTTCGTCTTGGAGCTCAGCAACCTCCTCCTTGTATTTGGAGATGAGTTCTGAACTTATCTCATGGATGATATCCACTTCGCGTTCCGCCATATTCTTGTACTTGAAACTTCCTGTTCCAATGCTTCCATCCCGTCTTCCAGATTGCCTTCTCTTTTAGGGCCTTGAACTTCTTTCATCTACACCTTCCCATCCTTAAGAATCAACTCCTTGGGATGAATCTTCAACTCATACATGTACGGGTTGATACCATCCGAGGAGGAATCTTCCATGGGTGATCCAGAGGAAGACACTGTAGCTCCAAAACTGAGAATCTGCCTGTCAGAAACAGATCGAAACAAAAACACGACGAGAACACGATGCATGAATCTCGAGGGATCCGTGGGGTTATATAGTGTGAAGTTTCAAAGCATAAGGAAGGTACTAGTACAAAAATGAGGCGAAGACGAAGCTCGGGAGGCTCACACCCCCTCCAGGCGCGGCCAACTGGGCCCACGCCTGGGGTGGGTGTGGACACCCCGAGCTTCGTTTCCTCCTATGTGTCATCTCGTAACCCTCTGTATGTAATAAAAACATCAAAAATATAAAAAGATTGGAGTTTCACGAACCTTCTGTTTTCACCACTTTTACCTATTCATAGACGAACTCTGCAGATTCCTTTCCTCTTTTTTCCTGAGAAATTCCATCATACAAAACCTTTGCAAAACTCAATGACAACATTAGTACAAGAAAAAACAATACCCTTTAAGATCACACTTCAACTGAAAAGCCATAAAAAAAAAGCTTCTATAAGAGGCAAATGCAAATGACGGCAGAAATCTGTCAAGACAGACCAGCAGGTAAAGATTGATTTTTTCGAAAACCTTCTGTTGCTCAAATCAAAAAGTGTAGAACTAATGAAAGTTGGGTAACAATCTAGAAAACAAGATTAGAAAAATTCAGATCAATCCGAAGTACTGAGCTCCTTCACGGATTTTTAAAATGCAGCACAAAATCTGCCCCCGGACAGCCACTTTTCACAACTCCTCTATTTCACAAAAGTAAAAAAAAAGGAAAAGGAGAGGTGATTACTGAGGTAATAACTTCCAAGACTCGACAAAACTCTTGGGTTATCTCCCAACAAGTAATTTTCATTAATGCCTTTAAGTTAGGCTTGAAACTTTCAAAGATGATCACTTAGGATATATATATTTGAAGTGAAAGAGAGCATCAAGAAGCAAATAACCAACACACTTGAGTCTAACCCACTTCCTATGCATGGGGGTATCATGATAAAATGAATTGTTGAAACAATAAGCCACAAGCATAGGAAGACAAAACAAGTGCAACTTCAAAGCATTCAAAATAAAACGGGGAAACTTAACATCATTGAGATGCATAAAACCATGTTTCCCTCTCTCATAATAACTTTCAGTAGCACTTTGAGTAAAGTTGACAATATGGCTATCACTGGAAACAACTTTATCATCAAAATAAGCATACTTACAGTCATCAAAAAGAGATCCAAGGTCATAGACTGGATCAATAGAAGCAAGTTGTACCATCCTGAAATCTTTATTAGGCAAGCTATTTTCACAAGGAGCTTTAGCAAATTTCGAAAAGTTAAACTCATAAGAATCTCCATCGAACTTAGTTAAAACTTTTTCCTTCTTACAATCAATAATATCCCCACAAGTATTCAAGAAAGGTCTACCAAAAATGATAGGACAAGTTTTGCTAGCTGCTGAGTTAAGCACAAGAAAATCAGCAGGATATTTAATCTTACCACAAATAACCTCCACATCTCTTACAATGCCAATGGGGCAAATGGTTTCCTTATTCTCAAGGTGAATAACCACATCAATGTCCTCAAACTCACAAGGACCAATCTCATGCATAATTTCCCTGTAGATCTCACAAGGCATAGCACTAGAACTAGCACCAATATCACATAAACCATAATAGCAATGATCACCAATTTTAACAGAGAGCACGGGAACACTAGCTTTTCTAACTTTCTTAGGATGAGAAACAATATTAGTAGCGTCTTCACAAAACACAATATACTCACCCTCTATATTTCTAGTGACAAGATCTTTCACAATAGCTACCACAGGTTCATCACCTCAATTGCTTACCAGGCACCATAGTTTTCTTTGTACATTTGTTATTTGCATTAATAATCATAGAATACTCCTTTACCTTAGCTGGGAAAGGCATCTTCTCAACATGAGGCTTAGGAACAATATGATTAGTAGTACAAACTTGAGTACTTCTAATAGGAACATGACTAACAACATCTTTATAAGGAGCATGGTACTTATTCCACTTCTTCTTGGGAATTTCAATGTAAGAGGCAAAGGCCTTAAAATAGCTGGCAATACTCTGGGAATCAAGACCAAATTTATTGTGAATATCACGGAAGCTATCAGTACCCATAAAAGATTTAATGCATTCGTAATCATAGTTTATACCTGACTTTCTTCCTTTGTATTCTTCCAAGCTTCAGTGTTATCTTGAATACGGTCTAAGAGATCCCATTAACTTCTTCTTTCATACTTGTCAATTATCCAGCGCAAGAAGCATTTAATAACCCTTTATCCTAAAGAGAAAGCCTAGCATAAAAGTTATTGAGAATTATATTGTTAGGGAGTTCATGAATAGGACATTTAAGCATTAATAACTTCAGTCTCCCCCAAGCTTGAGCTGTACTCTCTCCGTCAAGAGGCCAAAAGTTATATATAAGACTTCTATCCTTTTGGATTTCACTAGGAGGATAAAATTTAGAGTAAAAGAGAGATGCCATCTCCTCCCATTCCATGGATTGTCCATTCTTTAGCAGCTTATACCATGCCTCAGCTCTCCCTTTCAAGGATATGGAGAGTAATTTCTTCTTCACCTGTTCAGTTGTGATAACTACACACTTAAACAACCCGCATAATTCATGGATATAAAGCAAGTGATTCACCAGGATGGACAGTTCCATCCCTAAAACAATAATTATCCATGACACTTTTAACAATACTCGTAGGTATCTTAAAAGGGTCTATCTCAACAGGTGGTGGTTTATCTACTACCCTTTCAGTGGTAGTAGTATTCCCAAACAGAAAACCAAGTGGTTTATCCATATTGGAAACAAAGAAACAAACAGTAAGAAAATGAAATACTCACAGTAAAAGTTCCCTTACCAGTTCCACTCTTCAATAGCGCTTCACTCCCTGGCAACGGCGCCAGAAAATAGTCTTGATGACCCACAAGTATAGGGGGTGTATCGTAGTACTTTTTATAAATAGGAGTGTCGATCCCAACGAGGAGCAGAAGGTGCTAAACAGTGGTATGGAGCAGGAAATCCCTATTAATACTTAACAAACGGATTTTTAGTGGTTATCTGACAAGGCAACAAAACAAAGAGCAAGAAACAAAGACAGTAAACAAACGGAGCAAGTGGCCCAACACTTTCTTAGCAAAGGAAAAGCCGGTGGAAATACTTATAAGGACCAAATGTTCTCGAGGACACATGGGAATTCTTTCAAGTGCTTTCGCTTCAAATAGCTGAGTACTCTTCTTTGGTGTTCGTAAGTGTTGTGTGGGTGAACCTGTGCTAACATACTGCCCTTCCTAGGACTATTAAATACTTGTGATTAAACCCCCTGCAAACATCTGTAACTACAGGAAAGTAATTAAGATATAAATCTAACCACAACCTTAAACTCCGAGATCCTACGCTCCCTTGTGCAAAGGTGTCCTAACGGGGGTTCAGGTTTCTGTCACTGCGGCAACCCCATAATTAGTAGCCAAATACACAATGCATTCCCCTAGGCCCATAAATGGTGAAGTGTCATGTAGTCGACGTTCACATGACACCACTATAAGAATAGCACCACAACTTAAATACTAAACCATTGAATGATAACTCATCACATATTCACTACTAACAACATGACTTCTCCCATGTCCTCAAGAAGACAACAAACTACTCACAAGACATCATATGGATCAAGATCAAAGATGATATGGTAATGGATAACAATCTGAACATAAACAATAATCCAATGGTTCCACTCACAAGCATCAACTACAATAGTAATTAACACCAGGAAGGTTTCCCCTAATGAACTAAGCAATATCCAACACAATTGTTACAACGGGACAGAGTGGTGATGATGGTGCTGGTGGAAATGATGGTGATGATGATCCCGATGAAGCCTAGCTTGATGATTTTGATGATGGCGACGGTCTCCCCTCTCCGGGAAGGAATTCCCCCGGCAGAAATCTGTCTATCGGAGAGATCTTTCGCTCTCGATGTTTTCCGCCCCCCAGAGGCAGCGGAAATCTATCTATGGTCACTCCCCCTGTATTAGGGTTCCGAAGGGAAGTTATAGGCGAAGGGGGAGAGTCGGGAGCCGGGCAGGTGGGCCAGACCAACCCCAGGCGCGGCCTCAGGTGGGCCCATGCCTAGGGGGGTGTGGACCCCCTGCAGCCCCCCTTCGCTGCTCCTTCTGGCTTCCTTCGTCTTCTTGTGAAATAATATGTTTCCATATTTTTCCGATCTTCACAAAATTGCACCGAAACGCCTTCTTTTCCATCAGAATCCAGACTCCGGTAGTCCATCCTCCAAGAAGCATCCAACATGCATAAACAGATGAAAAGCCACACGCAATACCTCATAATAAGACAAATATCAATGAATAAAGGTAAATTATGATATAGAAAGGTGATGCAAATTGGGCGTATCAGTGTTCAAGAAGGGTCTACCAAAGATAATAGGATAGGTTTTACTAGCTTCTTTACCAAGTACTAGAAAATCAGCAGGATACTTAATCTTACCACAAAGAACCTCCACATCTCTTACAACGCCAATGGGACAGACTATATCTCTATTATCAAGGTGAATAACCACATCAATGTCCTCAAGCTCACGAGGACCAATTTCATGCATAATTTTCCCTGTAAAGCTCATAAGGAATAGCACTAGAACTAGCGCCAATATCACATAAACCATAATAGCAATGATCACCAATTCTAACAGAAAGAATAGGGACACTAGGTTTTCTAGCTTTAGTAGGATGAGAAATAATATTAGAAGCGTCTTCACAGAAGACAATGTGCTCATCCTCCATATTTTTAGTGACTAGATCTTTCACAATAGCTACCACAGGCTCAATATTTATCTGCTCATCTGGTTCCACAGTTTTCTTTGCACTTTGGCTAACCACATTGGCTATGATAAAATGTTCCTTTACCTTAGCCGGAAAAGGGATTTCCTCAACATGCAAAAAGTTCAGGCAAAATAGGATCAGCAGTACAAACTTCTATGCTAGTAGGAACATGGGTAGCAATGTCTTTAAAAGGAGCATGGTACTTGTCCCACTACGTTTTGGGAATTTCAATGTAAGAGGCAAAATCCTTAAAACATTTTGCAAGAACTTGGGAATCAAGACCATACTCATTACTAATATCACGGAAGTCATTAGTTCCCATAAAAGATTTAATGCATTCATAATCATAGTTTATACCTGACTTTCTTCCTTTGTCATTCTCCCAAGCTTCAGTGTTCTCTTGAATACGGTCTAGGAGATCCCATTTAGCTTCTTCCTTCATATGTGTGAATGATCCAGCACAAGAAGCATCTAGTAAATCTTTATCATGAAGAGAAAGCCTAGCATAAAAGTTAGTGATAATAATATTGTTAGGTAGTTCATGAATAGGACATTTAAGCATTAGCAACTTCAATCTCCCCCAAGCTTGAGCTGTACTCTCTCCATCACGAGGCCAAAAGTTATATATCAGATTTCTATCCTTATGAATTTCACTGGGAGGATAGAATTTAGAATAAAAGAGAGGTACTATTTCCTCCCATTCCATGGATTGCCCATTCTTCAGTAGCTTGTACCATTCTTCAGCTTTCCCTTTCAAGGATATAGAGAGTAAATTCTTCTTCACCTGTTCGGGTGTGATACCTGCACACTTAAAAAACAGCATAATTCATGGATAAAAAGCAAATAATCACCAGGGGATGGGCAGTTCCATTCCCTAAATAATAATTATCCATATCACGATCAACAATACTTGTAGGTATCTTAAAAGGATCTATCTCAATAGGTGGTGGTTCATCTACTACCCTTTCAGTGGTAGTAGTTTTCCCAAACAGAAAACCAAGTGGGTTATCCATATTGGAAACAAAGTAACAAACAGGAATATAAAACAATATTCACAGTAGAAGTTTCCTTTACCAGTTCCACTCTTCAATAGCGCTTCACTCCGCGGCAACGACGCCAGAAAATAGTCTTGATGACCCACAAGTATAGGGGGTGTATCGCAGTACTTTCTATAAATAGGAGTGTCGATCCCAACGAGGAGAAGAAGGTGTTGACTAGTGGTATGGAGCAGGAAATCTCTGTAAATACTTAGCTAACAGATTTTTAGGGGTTTTCTGATAAAGCAAAGAAACAAAGTGCAAGTAATAAAGACAACAAAAAAACGCAGCAAGTGGCCCAATCCTTTTTTAGCAAAGGGCAGGCCAGTGGAAATACTAATGAGGACCAAACGTTCTCGAGGACACATGGGAATTCTGTCAAGTGCTTTCGCTTGAAATAGCTGAGTACCCTTCTTTGGTGTTGTAAGTGTTGTGTGGGTGAACCTGTGCTAATGTACCGACCTTACTTGGACTAATACATACTTGTGATTAAAGCCCCTACAAGCATCCGCAACTACAGGAAAGTAATTAAGATATAAACCTAACCACAACCTTAAACTCTGAGATCCTAAACTCCCTTGTGCAATGGTGTCCTAACGGGGGTTTAGGTCGTTTCTGTCACTCCGACAACCCCGCAATTAGTAGCCAAATACACAATGCATTCCCCTAGGCCCATAAATGGTGAAGTATCATGTAGTCGACGTTCACATGACACCACTAGAAGAATAGAACCACAACTTAAATACTAAACCATCGAATAATCTCTCAACACAAATCCACTACTAACAACATGACTTCTCCCATGGCCTCAAGAACTAAACGAACCCCTCACAAGACATCATATGGATCAAGATCAAAGATGATATGGTGATGGATAACAATCTGAACATAAACAATAATCCAATGGTTCCACTCACAAGCATCAAATACAATAGTAATCAACACCGGGAAAGTTTCCCTTAAGAACTAATGGAAGATTCAACACAATTGTTATAGAGGGATGGAGTGGTGATGATGGTGCTGGTGGAGATGATGGTGGGAATGATGATGATGATGATCCCGATGAAGTCTATCTTGAGGATGGTGTTGATGGCGAAGATATCCCCTCTCCGGGAAGGAATTCCCCCTGCAGAATTCTGTCTGACGGAGAGCTCTTTCTCTCTCGGTGTTTTCTGCCCCGAAGAGGCGGCGGAATCTTTCTGTGGTCGCTCTCCCTGTTTTAGGGTTCCGACGGGAAGATATAGGCGATAGGGCGGAGTCGGAGGCTGGCCAGGTGGGCCACACCTGCCCTAGGCGCAGCCCAGGGGGGCCGCGCCTGGGGGGTGTGGGCCCCCTGTGGCCCAACTCCGCCTCCCCTTTTGGCTCCTTCGTCTTCTGGGAAAATGTTATTTTCCAATATTTTTCTGGTTTTTTTCTGATCTTCGCGAAATTGTATCAAAACACCTCTTTTTCCATCAGAATCATGACTCCTGCAGTTCATCCTCCAAGAATCATCCAACATGCAAAACAGATGAAAATACATAAGCAACATCTCATAATAAGACTTATATCAATGAATAGAGGAAAATTATGTTATAGAATGGTGATGCAAATTGGACGTATCACACACGTGTAAACTTCCCAGAGTCCTTCAGGAGCATTGTAACCTCACTTCTACCATCATGGCTATACTATTATAAACGGAGATAGTGGAGAGCAAAGCCATGGATGTGAAAGCTATCATAAACAAAGTTGTTGTCATATTTCGCTACAAGATTTCTTATAGGAAAGGCTACGAGGACTAAGCAGAGGGCAATGGAGGCAAGATTTGGTTCGTTTTGAGATTAATATGACTGTGTTGTTCGGATGATCTAAACACTTCAGGATAGGAATCCAGGCACCTACGTCGACATCCAACACTTTATGTTGCCACAAGAACCAAATATGAGGGTGCCTCATCGAGTGTTATTCTCATTTGCTATATGCATAGAAGCTTTCACTCACTGTGGACCAGTAATATGTGTGGATGGTACATTTCTCACTAGCAAGTATAGGGGTCAGTTCTTGACTGCCATTGGTAAAGAAGGGAACAATCAAATTGTTCCACTCGCATTTTCTTTAGTGGAGAGCGAGAACACCGAGAGTTGGGTATGGTTTTCCAGGCAGCTGAAGATAGAAATTGTGAAGGATAAACCAAATGTGTGCGTCCTTCATGAAAGGCATCCGGGTATACTCAGCACGATAAAGAAGCTAACATAGCCTACTGCTGATGAACTAACTCCATGGTGGGACATGCAGAGCCGTTGGTGCATTCGGCATCTAGGAGCCAACTTTTTATCACAGTTCAGGAACAAGGCCCTTATGAATCTATTCAAGAAGCTTTGCAAGCAGAACCATGAGTGGAAGTATATCAAGTGTCGCGGCTATCTAGATGACTTCACTACAAAAAAATGTTATGTAGGGGAAAATAGCGAATGCAGCAGTTGTCGCGCTCATGCACAGGCTGTAGCTGCAAAGATAGAAAAAGGATTAGCACCACCGGAGGAAGAACCCATTGCTCTTTGTGACTTGCCAGTATTTGACCAACCTGGTACTTGGAGGATCCCTAGGGGACGGATTAATTTTTTTCAAGAATGGATAGAGCATGAGCCTGTGGAGAGGTGGTCTCTGCTGAACGACACTCATGGAGCTAGGTTTGACGTCCTAACTACAAATCTCGCTGAAACATACAACTTCATCTTGAGAGGAAGTAGGGATTTGGCATTAACAACCATTGTGGAGTGTATTTTCACCGGAACTTTGAAGTACTTCAGAGAAAGACTCCAGATGGCTCAGATGCATATCATCAACAACCCAAAAATGAGGTACTCTTCAAATATTATGCATTACATGCATGACAAGATGGAAAAGGCTCGGTCTATGAATGTTGTCGCCATCGGTAATCAAGAAAGAAGTTCCGAGGTGCGCCTACCTTCTAATAGTATCGGATCTGGAGATGAGGTAAAGACACAGGAGGTGAGGATAGGAAATGAAGAATGGCCAACGTGTGAGTGCACCTACAACAAACCAAAGCTGCTACACCTACCTTGCTCCCATTTACTTGCTGTGTGCGGGAAGTTAGGTATGGATGCGATCTCGTTTGTGTCTCCTTATTTTCATAAGGAGTCGGTGATCAATACATGGACTAGCGAGATGATGGGATATAGATCAGTGGGCAATTTCAACAAAGTTAACCCAGGTGAAAGTGTATACATCCCAGATCCTGAACTAATGCGCACATG
The DNA here is from genome assembly GCA_916181665.1 of Avena sativa. NCBI lineage: Eukaryota > Viridiplantae > Streptophyta > Magnoliopsida > Poales > Poaceae > Avena > Avena sativa. Next base: position 45,361,873 of record OV702300.1, on the reverse strand, counting down.
GAGAGAAAGACGACAATGTGTCCGCATTCGTAATGATATGGATGAATCTGAAGCCGGAGGCCCTACTAGGAAATGTTTTCTATATAATCAATTTGGTCATAGAGACACCAATAGTCACATCTTTGGGACCGGAGAAGCGGCTCCTCGTGGACGTGGCAGGCAAGGAAGAAGAGGCATAGGAAGGAAATAGAATTTGTAATATGAGTGGAATTTTGGAATTTATAATATGTATGGAACTATGTTTTTAATTTGTAATATGTATGGAACTATGTCTTTGATTTGTAATATGTATGGAACTATGTTTTAATTTTGTAATAAGTATGGAAGTATGTTTTTAATTTATAATATGTATGAAACTATATTTTTAATTTGTAATATGTTTTAAATTTTTAATATGTTTTATAATTTCTAGTATGTTTTATAATTTGATATGTGTAGATGGCAGGAACTGGATCTTTGCTTAACACTAACATAGATATAAAGCATCGGTCGGTGTTATTGGATGCTAGTCCAGGAACCATGAAGCCCCTAGTGACTCACACTTGTCAGGTGAACTGGTGAATACAAGCTGATTGGATTCAGAGTGACAGGATACAACGAATAAAGTGTGGAAAGCTGGCCCATTTGATATGTTTGATATAGGGCCCACAGGAGAGTTAATTTGGGATAATCAATACACAATTTAGCCTAATAATTAGGTATACCTTCAAAATGGCTATTATCCTAATAATCCGTTATGGAGGGAGTTGTTTCCAACTCGCCTAACATTTTTGTGAAGTCGCCTGCCACCTTAGTAAAGTTGCCTACTGCCCTAGTGAAGTCAGCTATCGCTCTTGTGAAGTTGGCCACCGTTTTTGTGAGTCTTGCTCAACTAGCGCAAGGTGGGGCGCAATTGACTCGATCCGGAACACTAGTCCAAATGTCCAATCATCCAAACATTTGCTTCTCGGGCAAATTGTAATTACAGTGTAGAAGGCAACAAACTAGTTATTTTAGGTAATAATTATTATGTTATTTTAGGCAATAAATTAAATCTCTATTATTAGGCAAATATCAAGCCTCTTATAAGTGGGACCCATTGGTCATTGTCTCTCCCTCTGAATCTTCTTCCTCCACATCTCACAATCTTGATTTATCTCCATGTATCCCCGTCAGCAATCCCCCGGCCGCAGTAGGCCTCCTCCACCGTTCCATTTAACCCGCGCATGCCCGCTGGCTTCGCCTCCCCACTCCCAACCGGCTAGTCGCCGTTTCCACGCGCCGTGATGTTTCTTCGCCTGCTGCTCCCGGCCGAGGTGCGGTTATCACGAAGGAGGAACGAGTTTACTGCATGGCCAGACAATAGCATGAATCCATCTATCTCCTTATTTAGACAAGCACAAAATAGCACAACAATGCTACACCAGTTCTAACTTTGAGGATACGTTTTTGGAAAGGAGCATATATTAATATCAAAAGATACCAATTACACCTAGTTCCTGCAACAACGCATGGCCCTATCAGCCATACAGGTGCAGACATAAAAAAAACTAAAAAAAAGTCCCGCTGCAGTTCCCCATTCATTGAAACAACAATACTACCACCACCAAGACAGCACCAGAGGTACATATTCTCCAAAAATGATGCCTCTAAAAAAGAAATAGTGCACAAACATCGTTATCGTCCGATCAAAGATCTAGGTTTTCACCCTGAAAAAAGTCCACGCTCTCAAAACAATACCTTCAACAAGGCCATTGCCAAGCACAACCAATTAAGGCCAGACCCACTCTTGCATACCACTGCTCCAAGTCACGAGTCACCAAGCCCATTCCTCATCACCACCCGGACTCGAATCACCATTGTCAGTCCTCAGATCTCGGCCTTCATGACATTCTCCGTCGGTACCATGGACGAGAACATGCCCCATGATATTAACAGCCAACTGAGCTTCGAAGCGCTCCCTCTGAACCTAAACGGCCAGAGTAAAAACATGGGGGCGCACGACCGAATCCCACCCGATTCAGCGATCACTCGGCATATTCGCACGGTGGAGTTCGCCGGCGGAGCCTTACGGAATACGATGCTTTAGCCAGATCGATGACGACCGGCAACTGGCAGATATTGACCTAGACGATGAGTAGGAACCCTACGACCACCATCTTTTATTCAAGCTGAGTATGTCGAGAAGAAGCCAAACCAGAAAGCCGTCGTAGAACGTTACTGGCGTATCCGCAACAAATCATGGCCTAGATCTGAGGCCGAACTCGCGATCAGTGCTTCAACCCGACCCCCTCGCCCTCCACGTGCTCGCTCAGGGAACCAACCGTCCGGCGACCGGCGCCCCGAGTCCCACCGCGCGGCCATAAGGACGGCGGGTCTAGGAGGAACCCAAGACCCACGGCCACAACACCATCATCCGCAACCTCCTAGGGAGGAGAGTCCGGTTGTAGCCGCCGCCTGGCCAGGAACGCCATCCCGACCACCGCTGGGGCCTCCTTGAAATGGCGCAGCCCCAGCCACCCCATTGAAGAAGATCGCCGCAGCTGCCGCCCCTAGCACCTTAGGTACTAGGGGGCCGCCGCCACCGCGGCCGACGCCAAGCAGCGGCGGAGGGAGGCGATCTGGAGGAAGGGGGAGGTTGGCGGCGCCGGGATCTAGGGGCCCTCCGGTGCCGGCTGGGGTCGCCACGGGAGGGCTACGTACGGGAGCTAAAGGAAGGGGTTACTTTCAGGATACGTGTTTACTTATTTCGAGAGATGGTCATGCTTTTCACTTGTTAAAATAACAAATAAGAGCATCTACTAGTGTTCTCATGGCGACTAAATAATGACAATTTCTTGTTAGAATATACATGCAACAAGTTACAAATCCTCAAAGAAGTTTTACTGAATATAAAGATAAATATGCTGTTGATTTCTAGCTCCATGAGCAAGGCCTTAAACCTAAGGAAGTGATGTTGCAGTACATACATGTACACATAAACTGAACACTCATTCCAGTATTGTAATTTTTAGGTGAAGCCTCGTACTCTCATATGGATCATGATAAGTAGGACAATCATCAGTGTAAAATAAAAAATCGGAAGGTTGCAACAAAACGTACATATGCATAAATTTTATACTGATCTTATCCTAGACAGATTGGCTGGAGTGATAAATACAGTCAAGTACAGCTACTCCAGTACTCCATTAAACAAGTGTGCAATTCGTCCGAGCCACAGTCTGTCATTTGAGGCCAAAGTTCAGACTGGAATGACACGAAAACTGAAAGGTACATACAGTACAAGGTTAGTAGGGGCGAAGCTGCGGCCGGTGCTACCGGGGCTGTAGCACCGGTCCAGCAAATCAGATCAAAAACACTAGGATCGTGTATTCAGACAAAAGAACATAAAGCTCACCAGTGAAGCACCAGCCAGCTTGTCGACGCGCCCATGGGACAGGAAAGTTTGTGTTCGTTCCTACAGGCCTTGCAAAAACACTGCCGATCCTTTTTTTTTTTCAAACGAGGGAAAAGCTTGGGTTATATATATTGATAAAGGAGGAACAAAACAGGGGGCCTAAGCCATCAAAAAGGAAAAAAAAGGAAAAACAGAAAGAACAGGCTGCATCCAAGAGGTGATCAACCCATGAGGTCTTTAGCACCCGCTATCCAATATTTTCCTTCCTCTTTGATCATTTTTTTGTTTGTCTCCTTTCTTTCCAAATTTCCCAAGAGATGAGCATGATGGCCGTCTTTAGGCCTTTGGTTGAAGAAGAGGTATTCTTGACGATGGCATGCCAATAATCCAAAACCTTAGATCTGTAGGGGTTCGTAGCATTGAAAACAAAAAATGTCTACCGCATGAACACACACAAGGCAAGATCTATCTACTAGATTGTAGCAACGAGTCGATAGAGTACTCACCCTTGAAGATTCTAAAGCGGTTAACGAGATCGGATTCTCGTGGGTGATGTAGTCGTTCACTTGCCGATCTCAACATCGCGTAGAAGATCCTTCCGGCGCGGCGTTTCGGCAGCGCTGGTACTTGATGAAGACCTTCCTCTCCCTTGTTACAGCAGGCAGCGGAGGTTGTAGCTCTCTGCTCGCAATTCGGGCAGCACAACGACGTGGTATCGGAGTTTAGAGGGGAGATCCCGCAGGGCTTCGCCTAAGCCGGTGCGAGAGGGTGGAGTAGACGGGTTCCTCGGCAACTATATCTAGAAGCCGTGGAAGGAGGTGGGGTCGGCGGCGACTAGGGTGACGGTAGCGGCGCAAGTGGCAGCGGTGGCGACTTGGGGGGGGGGGGGCTAGTGTTTGTGTTCTTGTGGAGAGGGGCTGCCCCCCACCCCGTCCTTATATAGGTGGGTGGTGCAGTTAGGGGAGGGGGAGGTCGAATCCTCCCCCGACTCCCTCTCCTCCTTGGCCGGCGGTAGAGGGAGAGGAGGTTTCCTCTCTTCCCTCCACCAGGAACCATTGTCCCAGTTTGACTATTTAAACTTGCCTTTTGACTTTCAATTTTTGGAGTTTGATATCTCTCTTTTAAATGCCCAGCCAAGTGACCTAGTACATGATGCAATCATTCCACTTTGTCATGACACATTCATGTACCCTTCCCCTTCCGGTTCGGTGAACCTTCTAAACCCTTCTAGATCATTCCGGTGAAAACGCCGGAATCATTCCCGAACTCCGGAATTGGACTTTCTTTATATGAATCTTATTCTCCGAACCATTCCGGATCTCCTCGTGATATCCTGGATCCCATCCGAGACTCCGAACAACATTTGGTCTTCTTACTCACATTCCATATCTACTAAACAACATCGAATCCTTAAGTGTGTCTCCCTACGGTTTGTGAATGATACAGACATGACCGAGACACATCTCCGATCAATAACCAATAGAGGAATCTGGAAATTCATATGGATCCCACATATTTCTACCATTACTTTGTGATCGAATGAACCATTTACATACGATACCAATTTACCTTTGTCTCTTGATATAATACTTATCCGAGGTTTGATCGTCGGTATCTCTCTATACCTAGTTCAACATCGTTACCGATAAGTACTTTTTCTTGTTCCTGTTATATGTGATGCCTTGTGAGCCAGTCAAATGCTTGTAAGCCAATTGGATGAAATTCCACCGAGATGGCCCAGAGTATTTCTATCCGTCATATGGATGGACAAATACCACTCTTGATCCATGTGCCTCAACGCATACCTTCCGAACACTCAATGTCACCTGATTAGCATGATCTCTGATGACCCACAAGTGTAGGGGATCGCAACAGTCTTCGCGGGTAGTATTACCCAATTTATTGATTCGACACAAGGGGAGCCAAAGAATACTTGCAACCTTAATAACTGAGTTGTCATTTCAGCTGCACCTGGAAATAGTTCTTGCTCATAGAAGTTTATCAGTAGCAACAATTTGGTAGTAGCAACAGCAGTAGTAACAACAACAGTAACAACAGCAATAGTAATAGTAACGGTAACAGTAGGATTCGAGTGCGGTAGGCATAGGGATGGATGGACGAGCATTGCATGGACGAGTCTAAACATGTAACTTCAAGATCTAGGGCATTGCATATAAATAATAACAAGCATCCAAGTACTAAACAATCCTAGGCATGTGCTCCAAATATAGTTATATGTGCTCGCAATGAGAAGTTGCACAACATCTTATGTCCATCCAGCCCGTGGCAGCGGGGCCTCTAGGGAACTACTGGCAATTAAGGTGCTCCTTTTAATAGAGCACCGGAGCAAAGCATTAACACTCCGTGAACACATGTGATCCCCACACCACAGCCATCCCCTCCGGTTGTCCCAATTATTGTCACTTTGGGGTTTTTTGGATCCGGACAATGATATGTATACACAACTTGCAGATAAGACCACAAACAATACTATCATAATGATTCAATAATAAGTTCAGATATGAGATCATGGCACTCGGGCCCTAGTGACAAGCATTAAGCACAACAAGTTGCAACAAAGTCAAATAGCACTAATAGAGATACTAGGCACTATGCCCCTATCAATTCTTATTCGATTACATGATAGAACTTATCCAATCCCTACCATCCCCAAGCCTATAGCGGGGGATTACTCACTCATGGATGAGGGAAACATCGGTGGTTGATGGAGATGCGTTGGTGATGACGATGGCGATGATCCTCTCGAAATTCCCCGTCCTGGCAGGGTGCCATAACAGAGTTTCTGGATCCGAATATTGGTTTCTGGTGGCAGCGGTGTAGTGGAACTCTTTTTGAAAAATATCGAACCCCCCTAAGTTTTTAGGTTAGAAGGCAACTTATAGGCGCGGAGGGAGGCCAAGGAGCTGCCTGGGGTGGCCAAACCCCCTCTAGGCGCGGGGTCAGTGGGCCCACGACTAGGGTTGGTCTGGCCCCCCCCCCCAGGCCTCCTCTCTGTCTCCCCTTCTGGCTTCATCGATATTCTGGTGAGAAATAGTTTTTGGCATATTTTTCGGGATTTTTCCTAATAGTTCATTTTCTGCACAAAAACAAGACACCAAGGTAATTCTGCTGAAAACAGTGTTAGGTGTATGCAAATCACACAAGTTTATAGGAAAAACAATAGAAAAGTGTTCGAGAAAGTAGATACGTTTTAGACGTATCAATCTCATGGTCGAAGGATTGAGGTTAATATGTACCTGCAAACTTATAGCAACTAAACTATATTTAAAATGACTTGATCTTTATGCTACGCTTAATTTTTAGGATTATGTCTATCACATCATTCCTAATGCCTTGACCATGTTGTTTACTAACATCTCAATGTTCATGATCAGGAAACCATGATCATCCTTTCAACCAACAAGCTAGTTTAAACAAAAGGCTTTAGTAGGGACTCTTATGTTTACAAATCACACAAGTATTAATGTTTCCGGTTAATACAATTATAGACTTTCATCATGGCTCTTTTATTATTGCCTCTTGGGCATATCTCCAACACAAGTATATAAACTTTCATCATAAACACGAAGATATAATAATAACTACTTTTATTATTTCCTCTTGGGCATATCTCCAACAAGATCGTCCTGAGCCTAAGCAAAGCAGCAAGTATAGACAGGAAAGCTAGGTGGCTGCAGCGGCCCAAATTCTCTTGGTGTAGCGGCATTCGAAAAGGATATGTCGCGCCATTTCAGGGACACACCTACAAAGTTGACATGTAGGTTGGTGCGGCCAACCGCATTTAGCGAGGCAGTCGGCAGTCCCGAGACGATTCTATAGGGTTCGCAGCATAGAAAACAAAAAATTCCTACGATGGGAACAACTAAGTACCAAGATCTATCTACTAGATACAAGCAACGGGTGGATATACATCCATAGATTACATACCCTCGAAGACAGAAAAGTGTTAACGAGTTTGTACTCGTGGATGATGTAGTCGAACACTTGCCGATCTCAAGATCGAGAAGAAGTCCATCTGGTCCACCGGGTCCAGCACCGCAAAGCAGTGGTGCATCCATGATCGCACACACGTGCGGGTAACCCGACAACCTCCGCGCCCTTGCTCCAGCGAAGTAGCGGAAGCAACAAATGAGGTGCCCCCACCTCTCCCTCATTCATGTGGTGGAAGCTGCACTCACATAAAGAAGACCCTCCATTTTCTCCACTCAAATTCCCATTAAATTTCCACCAAATTTAATGTAATCTGTCTTTAAATAAAACTCCTTTTATTTATTTATTTATTCATAATTTTGTTAATTACTTTAATTAACAAACATTCACATAAAACCCCTTGCTAGTATTCAATTCCACATGTAGAACCAGTTTCAGCAATTTCAACCGAAATAATTCCGGTGTCTAGTGAAATAAATTCCCGCGCTTTCTTTTTCTTTCTCTGGCATATTATTTGCTCCGAATGGGGTCGGTATTCCTTAAGTGTGTCACCCTACGGTTCGCGAATAATGTAGACATGATCGAGACCCCTCTCTGATCAATAATCACCAGCGGGACCTGGAGATCCATACTGATTCCCACACATTCAACGATGACTTCTATGATCGTGTGAACCCTATACGCATGTAACTCAATCCCTTTCTCTCGCGATATATTACATGTCTGAGATTCGATCATCGGTATCTTCATACCTAGTTTTATCTCGTTACCGACATGTACTCTTTTCTTGTTCCCGTGATATAACATTCTAGTGATCAAATCACTTGCTTGCAAGCTAACTAATGTGATATCACCGAGAGGGACCAGAGTATATATCTCCGTCATCGGGATGGAAAAATTCCACTCTTGATCCATAAGCCTCAACATAACACCTTCGTAGCACTGAACCCATCTTTATAGTCACCCTGTTACGGTGTGACGTTTGATGTTGTCAAGATACTCTTCCGGTGTTAGTGATTGACATGATATCATGGTCTAAGGACTAATATAACTTCATATGATGTTATAGGAATATAAACACAATTACCTTGATCGTAATGCTATACTTCGGATGAATGTTCATCACATCATTCCAAAAATGTTGTGACCTCGTTATTAACGACATCCAATGTCCATGATCAGGAAACCTTTGATCATCTTGTTAATGAACGAGCTAGTTTATAAGAGAGGCATAACTAGGAACTTTATTTTTGTTTATTAAACAAACATGTATTAATGTTTCCGTATTAATAAAATTATAGCATGCAAAATAAACATTTATCATCAATAAGGAATACAATAATAAACACTTTATTATTGCCTCTCGGGCATATTCCCTTTAGATTCTGAATGGCGAGCCAAGCGAAGAAGAGACATTTGGGGGGGGGGCATGTGTTCCCAACAATTTGGGGAAAGGAGCAAGGTAGGGAGGCCATGAATTGGAGCAAGCTTGGAGCAAGCCAAGGGGATGCCAAACCTGATGATGAATTACTCCTTCGGTGGTGGTGTTCCCTTGCAATCATGAGACTTCCAAGGTAAAGGTTCCCCATCCAAAAGGATGTCTTGGTTTCCACAATCCTGAAACTAGCAACAGAGCTTATGCGATCAAATCTAGCCTCATACTCACAGTTTTGGTTTTGTATGTTGTAGAGTTGTGCTTGTAATTGGTTGGTGGCCTGATGTAGTGAGAGGATTTCGTCTTGGAGCTCAGCAACCTCCTCCTTGTATTTGGAGATGAGTTCTGAACTTATCTCATGGATGATATCCACTTCGCGTTCCGCCATATTCTTGTACCTGAAACTTCCTGTTCCAATGCTTCCATCCTGTCTTCCAGATTGCCTTATCTTTTAGGGCCTTGAACTTCTTTCATCTACACCTTCCCATCCTTAAGAATCAACTCCTTGGGATGAATCTTCAACTCATACATGTACGGGTTGATAGCATCCGAGGAGGAATCTTCCATGGGTGATCCAGAGGAAGAGACTGTAGCTCCAAAACTGAGAATCGGCCTGACAGAAACAGGTCGAAACAAAAACACGACGAGAACACGATGCACGAATCTCGAGGGATCCGTGGGGTTATATAGTGTGATGTTTCAAAGCATAAGGAAGGTACTGGTACAAAAATGAGGCGAAGACGAAGCTCGGGAGGCTCACACCCCCTCCAGGCGCGACCAACTGGGGCCCACGCCTGGGGTGGGTGTGGACACCCCGGCCTTCGTTTCCTCCTCTGTTTCATCTCGTAACCCTCTGTATGTAATAAAAACATCAAAAATATAAAAAGATTGGAGTTTCACGAACCTTCTGTTTCACCACTTTTACCTATTCATAGACGAACTCTGCAGATTCCTTTCCTCTTTTTTCCTGAGAAATTCCTACATACAAAACCTTTGCAAAACTCAATGAAAACATTAGTACAAGCAAAAACAATACCCTTTAAGATCACACTTCAACTGAAAAGCCATCAAAACAAAAGCTTCTATAAGAGGCAAATGCAAATGACGGCAGAAATCTGTCAAGACAGACCAGCTGGTAAAGATTGATTTTTTCGAAAACCTTATGTTGCTCAAATCAAAAAGTGTAGAACTAATGAAAGTTGGGTAACAATCTATAGAACAATATCAGAAAAATTCAGATCAATCCGAAGTACTGAGCTCCTTCACGAATTTTTACAATGCAGCACAAAAATCTGCCTCAGGACAACCACTTTTCACAACTCCTCTATTTCACAAAAGTAAACAAAAAGGAAAAGGAGAGGTGATTACTGAGGTAATAACTTCCAGGACTCGACAAAACTCTTGGGTTATCTCCCAACAAGTACTTTTCTTTAATGCCTTTAAGTTAGGCTTGAAACTTTCAAAGATGATCACTTAGGATATATATATTTGAAGTGAAAGAGAGCATCAAGAAGCAGATAACCAACACACTTGAGTCTAACCCACTTCCTATGCATGGGGGTATCATGAGAAAATGAATTGTTGAAACAATAAGCCACAAGCATAGGAAGACAAAACAAGTGCAACTTCAAAGCTTTCAAAATAAAACGGGGAAACTTAACATCATTGAGATGCATAAAACCATGTTTCCCTCTCTCATAATAACTTTCAGTAGCACTTTGAGTAAAGTTGACAATATGGCTATCACTGGAAACAACTCTATCATCAAAATAAGCATACTTACAGTCATCAAAAAGAGGTCCAAGGTCATAGACTGGATCAATAGAAGCAAGTTGTACCATCCTGAAATCTTTATTAGGCAAGCTATTTTCACAAGGAGCTTTAGCAAATTTGGAAAAGTTAAACTCATAAGAATCTCCATCAAACTTAGTTAAAACTTTTTCCTTCTTACAATCAATAATATCCCCACAAGTATTCAAGAAAGGTCTACCAAAAATGATAGGACAAGTTTTGCTAGCTGCTGAGTTAAGCACTAGAAAATCAGCAGGATATTTAATCTTACCACAAATAACCTCCACATCTCTTACAATGCCAATGGGACAAATGGTTTCCTTATTATCAAGGTGAATAACCACATCAATGTCCTCAAACTCACAAGGACCAATCTCATGCATAATTTCCCTGTAGATCTCACAAGGCATAGCACTAGAACTAGCACCAATATCACATAAACCATAATAGCAATGATCACCAATTTTAACAGAGAGCACGGGAACACTAGCTTTTCTAACTTTCTTAGGATGAGAAACAATATTAGTAGCGTCTTCACAAAACACAATATACTCACCCTCTATATTTCTAGTGACAAGATCTTTCACAATAGCTACCACAGGTTCATCACCTCAATTGCTTACCAAGCACCATAGTTTTCTTTGTACATTTGTTATTTGCATTAATAATCATAGAATACTCCTTTACCTTAGCTGGGAAAGGCATCTTCTCAACATGAGGCTTAGGAACAATATGATTAGTAGTACAAACTTGAGTACTTCTAATAGGAACATGACTAACAACATCTTTATAAGGAGCATGGTACTTATTCCACTTCTTCTTGGGAATTTCAATGTAAGAGGCAAAGGCCTTAAAATAACTGGCAATACTTTGGGAATCAAGACCAAATTTATTGCGAATATCACGGAAGCTATCAGTACCCATAAAAAATTTAATGCATTCGTAATCATAGTTTATACCTGACTTTCTTCCTTTGTATTCTTCCAAGCTTCAGTGTTATCTTGAATACGGTCTAAGAGATCCCATTAACTTCTTCTTTCATACTTGTCAATTATCCAGCGCAAGAAGCATTTAATAACCCTTTATCCTAAAGAGAAAGCCTAGCATAAAAGTTATTGAGAATTATATTGTTAGGGAGTTCATGAATAGGACATTTAAGCATTAATAACTTCAGTCTCCCCCAAGCTTGAGCTGTACTCTCTCCGTCAAGAGGCCAAAAGTTATATATAAGACTTCTATCCTTTTGGATTTCACTAGGAGGATAAAATTTAGAGTAAAAGAGAGATGCCATCTCCTCCCATTCCATGGATTGTCCATTCTTTAGCAGCTTATACCATGCCTCAGCTCTCCCTTTCAAGGATATGGAGAGTAATTTCTTCTTCACCTGTTCAGTTGTGATAACTACACACTTAAACAACCCGCATAATTCATGGATATAAAGCAAGTGATTCACCAGGATGGACAGTTCCATCCCTAAAACAATAATTATCCATGACACTTTTAACAATACTCGTAGGTATCTTAAAAGGGTCTATCTCAACAGGTGGTGGTTTATCTACTACCCTTTCAGTGGTAGTAGTATTCCCAAACAGAAAACCAAGTGGTTTATCCATATTGGAAACAAAGAAACAAACAGTAAGAAAATGAAATACTCACAGTAAAAGTTCCCTTACCAGTTCCACTCTTCAATAGCGCTTCACTCCCTGGCAACGGCGCCAGAAAATAGTCTTGATGACCCACAAGTATAGGGGGTGTATCGTAGTACTTTTTATAAATAGGAGTGTCGATCCCAACGAGGAGCAGAAGGTGCTGAACAGTGGTATGGAGCAGGAAATCCCTATTAATACTTAACAAACGGATTTTTAGTGGTTATCTGACAAGGCAACAAAACAAAGAGCAAGAAACAAAGACAGTAAACAAACGGAGCAAGTGGCCCAACACTTTCTTAGCAAAGGAAAAGCCGGTGGAAATACTTATAAGGACCAAATGTTCTCGAGGACACATGGGAATTCTTTCAAGTGCTTTCGCTTCAAATAGCTGAGTACTCTTCTTTGGTGTTCGTAAGTGTTGTGTGGGTGAACCTGTGCTAACATACTGCCCTTCCTAGGACTATTAAATACTTGTGATTAAACCCCCTGCAAACATCTGTAACTACAGGAAAGTAATTAAGATATAAATCTAACCACAACCTTAAACTCCGAGATCCTACGCTCCCTTGTGCAAAGGTGTCCTAACGGGGGTTCAGGTTTCTGTCACTGCGGCAACCCCATAATTAGTAGCCAAATACACAATGCATTCCCCTAGGCCCATAAATGGTGAAGTGTCATGTAGTCGACGTTCACATGACACCACTATAAGAATAGCACCACAACTTAAATACTAAACCATTGAATGATAACTCATCACATATTCACTACTAACAACATGACTTCTCCCATGTCCTCAAGAAGACAACAAACTACTCACAAGACATCATATGGATCAAGATCAAAGATGATATGGTAATGGATAACAATCTGAACATAAACAATAATCCAATGGTTCCACTCACAAGCATCAACTACAATAGTAATTAACACCGGGAAGGTTTCCCCTAATGAACTAAGCAATATCCAACACAATTGTTACAACGGGACAGAGTGGTGATGATGGTGCTGGTAGAAATGATTGTGTGGATGATGGTGATGATGATCCCGATGAAGCCTAGCTTGATGATGGTGTTGATGGCGACGGTCTCCCCTCTCCGGGAAGGAATTCCCCCGGCAGAAATCTGTCTGTCAGAGAGATCTTTCGCTCTCGATGTTTTCCTCCCCCAGAGGCGGCGGAAATCTATCCGTGGTCACTCCCCTTGTATTAGGGTTCCGAAGGGAAGTTATAGGTGAAGGGGGAGAGTCGGGAGCCGGGAAGGTGGGCTAGATCATCCCCAGGCGCGGCCTCAGGTGGGCCCACGCCTAGGGGGGTGTGGACCCCCTTCAGCCCCCTTCGCTGCTCCTTCTGGCTTCCTTCGTCTTCTTGTGAAATAATATGTTTCCATATTTTTCTGATCTTCACAAAATTGCACCGAAACGCCTTCTTTTCCATCAGAATCCAGACTCCGGCAGTCCATCCTCCAAGAAGCATCCAACATGCATAAACAGGTGAAAAGCCACACGTAATACCTCATAATAAGACAAATATCAATGAATATAGGTAAATTATGATATAGAAAGGTGATGCAAATTGGGCGTATCAGTATTCAAGAAGGGTCTACCAAAGATAATAGGATAGGTTTTACTAGCTTCTTTACCAAGTACTAGAAAATCAGCAGGATACTTAATCTTACCACAAAGAACCTCCACATCTCTTACAACGCCAATCGGACAGACTATATCTCTATTATCAAGGTGAATAACCACATCAATGTCCTCAAGCTCACGAGGACCAATTTCATGCATAATTTTCCCTGTAAAGCTCATAAGGAATAGCACTAGAACTAGCGCCAATATCACATAAACCATAATAGCAATGATCACCAATTCTAACAGAAAGAATAGGGACACTAGGTTTTCTAGCTTTACTAGGATGAGAAATAATATTAGACGCGTCTTCACAGAAGACAATGTGCTCATCCTCCATATTTTTAGTGACTAGATCTTTCACAATAGCTACCACAGGCTCAATATTTATCTGCTCATCTGGTTCCACAGTTTTCTTTGCACTTTTGCTAACCACATTGGCTATGATAAAATGTTCCTTTACCTTAGCCGGAAAAGGGATTTCCTCAACATGCAAAAAGTTCAGGCAAAATAGGATCAGCAGTACAAACTTCTATGCTAGCAGGAACATGGGTAGCAATGTCTTTAAAAGGAGCATGGTACTTGTCCCACTACGTTTTGGGAATTTCAATGTAAGAGGCAAAAGCCTTAAAACATTTTGCAAGAACTTGGGAATCAAGACCATACTCATTACTAATATCACGGAAGTCATCAGTTCCCATAAAAGATTTAATGCATTCATAATCATAGTTTATACCTGACTTTCTTCCTTTGTCGTTCTCCCAAGCTTCAGTGTTCTCTTGAATACGGTCTAGGAGATCCCATTTAGCTTCTTCCTTCATATGTGTGAATGATCCAGCACAAGAAGCATCTAGTAAATCTTTATCATGAAGAGAAAGCCTAGCATAAAAGTTAGTGATAATAATATTGTTAGGTAGTTCATGAATAGGACATTTAAGCATTAGCAACTTCAATCTCCCCCAAGCTTGAGCTGTACTCTCTCCATCACGAGGCCAAAAGTTATATATCAGATTTCTATCCTTATGAATTTCACTGGGAGGATAGAATTTAGAATAAAAGAGAGGTACTATTTCCTCCCATTCCATGGATTGCCCATTCTTCAGTAGCTTGTACCATTCTTCAGCTTTCCCTTTCAAGGATATAGAGAGTAAATTCTTCTTCACCTGTTCGGGTGTGATACCTGCACACTTAAAAAACCGCATAATTCATGGATAAAAAGCAAATAATCACCAGGGGATGGGCAGTTCCATTCCCTAAATAATAATTATCCATATCACGATCAACAATACTTGTAGGTATCTTAAAAGGATCTATCTCAATAGGTGGTGGTTCATCTACTACCCTTTCAGTGGTAGTAGTTTTCCCAAACAGAAAACCAAGTGGGTTATCCATATTGGAAACAAAGTAACAAACAGGAATATAAAACAATATTCACAGTAGAAGTTTCCTTTACCAGTTCCACTCTTCAATAGCGCTTCACTCCGCGGCAACGGCGCCAGAAAATAGTCTTGATGACCCACAAGTATAGGGGGTGTATCGCAGTACTTTCTATAAATAGGAGTGTCGATCCCAACGAGGAGAAGAAGGTGTTGACTAGTGGTATGGAGCAGGCAATCTCTGTAAATACTTAGCTAACAGATTTTTAGGGGTTTTCTGATAAAGCAAAGAAACAAAGTGCAAGTAATAAAGACAACAAAAAAACGCAGCAAGTGGCCCAATCCTTTTTTAGCAAAGGGCAGGCCAGTGGAAATACTAATGAGGACCAAACGTTCTCGAGGACACATGGGAATTCTGTCAAGTGCTTTCGCTTGAAATAGCTGAGTACCCTTCTTTGGTGTTGTAAGTGTTGTGTGGGTGAACCTGTGCTAATGTACCGACCTTACTTGGACTAATACATACTTGTGATTAAACCCCCTGCAAGCATCCGCAACTACAGGAAAGTAATTAAGATATAAACCTAACCACAACCTTAAACTCTGAGATCCTAAACTCCCTTGTGCAATGGTGTCCTAACGGGGGTTCAGGTCGTTTCTGTCACTCCGACAACCCCGCAATTAGTAGACAAATACACAATGCATTCCCCTAGGCCCATAAATGGTGAAGTATCATGTAGTCGACGTTCACATGACACCACTAGAAGAATACAACCACAACTTAAATACTAAACCATCGAATAATCTCTCAGCACAAATCCACTACTAACAACATGACTTCTCCCATATCCTCAAGAACTAAACGAACCCCTCACAAGACATCATATGGATCAAGATCAAAGATGATATGGTGATGGATAACAATCTGAACATAAACAATAATCCAATGGTTCCACTCACAAGCATCAACTACAATAGTAATCAACACCGGGAAAGTTTCCCTTAAGAACTAATGGAAGATTCAACCCAATCGTTATAGAGGGATGGAGTGGTGATGATGGTGCTGGTGGAGATGATGGTGCGAATGATGATGATGATGATCCCGATGAAGTCTAGCTTGAGGATGGTGTTGATGGCGAAGATCTCCCCTCTCCGGGAAGGAATTTCCCCTGCAGAAATCTGTCTAACGGAGAGCTCTTTCTCTCTCGGTGTTTTCTGCCCCTAAGAGGCGGCGGAATCTTTCTGTGGTCACTCTCCCTGTTTTAGGGTTCCGACGGGAAGATATAGGCGAGAGGGCGGAGTCGGAGGCCGGCCAGGTGGGCCACACCTGCCCTAGGCGCAGCCCAGGGGGGCCGCGCCTGGGGGGCGTGGGCCTCATTCTTTGAGAATCAGAAGGATCCTTTTCGAGTTTCCATTTCTTCATCAAAAAAGGGGTAAAGGGTTAATTCGTTCTTTATAGCCATTTCCTTAACAAGTGAATGGGAACCACCAAATTCGGGATGGATTGGTGTGGTTCCTCTACGCCTAGGACACTAGAATATCGAGGTATTTCTGTTAGTCCTCAAAATGGGATGAGGAAAATTTTTTTGCCCCCCTGTGGCCCAACTCCGCCTCCCCTTTTGGCTTCCTTCGTCTTCTGAGAAAATGTGATTTTCCAATATTTTTCTGGTTTTTTTCTGATCTTCGCGAAATTGTATCAAAACACCTCTTTTTCCATCAGAATCATGACTCCTGCAGTTCATCTTCCAAGAATCATCCAACATGCAAAACAGATGAAAATACATAAGCAACATCTCATAATAAGACTTATATCAATGAATAGAGGAAAATTATGTTATAGAATGGTGATGCAAATTGGACGTATCACACACGTGTAAACTTCCCAGAGTCCTTCAGGAGCATTGTAACCTCACTTCTACCATCATGGCTATACTATTATAAACGGAGATAGTGGAGAGCAAAGCCATGGATGTGAAAGCTATCATAAACAAAGTTGTTGTCATATTTCGCTACAAGATTTCTTATAGGAAAGGCTTCGAGGACTAAGCAGAGGGCAATGGAGGCAAGATTTGGTTCGTTTTGAGATGGATATGACTGTGTTGTTCGGATGATCTAAACACTTTAGGATAGGAATCCAGGCACCTACGTCGACATCCAACACTTTATGTTGCCACAAGAACCAAATATGAGGGTGCTGCATCGAGTGTTATTCTCATTTGCTATATGCATAGAAGCTTTCACTCACTGTGGACCAGTAATATGTGTGGATGGTACATTTCTCACTAGCAAGTACAGGGGTCAGTTCTTGACTGCCATTGGTAAAGAAGGGAACAATCAAAATGTTCCACTCGCATTTTCTTTAGTGGAGAGCGAGAACACCGAGAGTTGGGTATGGTTTTTCAGGCAGCTGAAGATAGAAATTGTGAAGGATAAACCAAATGTGTGCGTCCTTCATGAAAGGCATCCGGTTATACTCAGCAAGATAAAGAAGCTAACATAGCCTACTGCTGATGAACTAACTCCATGATGGGACATGCAGAGCCGTTGGTGCATTCGGAATCTAGGAGCCAACTTTTTATCACAGTTCAGGAACAAGGCCCTTATGAATCTATTCAAGAAGCTTTGCAAGCAGAACCATGAGTGGAAGTATATCAAGTGTCGCGGCTATCTAGATGACTTCACTACAAAAAAAAATGTTATGTAGGGGAAAATAGCGAATGCAGCAGTTGTCGCGCTCATGCACAGGCTGTAGCTGCAAAGATAGAAAAAGGATTAGCACCACCGGAGGAAGAACCCGTTGCTCTTTGTGACTTGCCAGTATTTGACCAACCTGGTACTTGGAGGATCCCTAGGGGACGGATTAATTTTTTTCAAAAATGGATAGAGCATGAGCCTGTGGAGAGGTGGTCTCTGCTGAACGACACTCATGGAGCTAGGTTTGACGTCCTAACTACAAATCTCGCTGAAACATACAACTTCATCTTGAGAGGAAGTAGGGATTTGGCATTAACAACCATTGTGGAGTGTATTTTCACCGGAACTTTGAAGTACTTCAGAGAAAGACTCCAGATGGCTCAGATGCATATCATCAACAACCCAAAAATGAGGTACTCTTCAAATATTATGCATTACATGCATGACAAGATGGAAAAGGCTCGGTCTATGAATGTTGTCGCCATCGGTAATCAAGAAAGATGTTCCGAGGTGCGCCTACCTTCCAATAGGATCGGATCTGGAGATGAGGTAAAGACACAAGAGGCGAGGATAGGAAATAAAGAATGGCCAACGTGTGAGTGCACCTACAACAAACCAAAGCTGCTACACCTACCTTGCTCCCATTTACTTGCTGTGTGCGGGAAGTTAGGTATGGATGCGATCTCGTTTGTGTCTCCTTATTTTCTTAAGGAGTCGGTGATCAATACATGGACTGGCGAGATGATGGGATATAGATCAGTGGGCAATTTCAACAAAGTTAACCCAGGTGAAAGTGTATACATCCCAGATCCTGAACTAATGCGCACATGGAGAGGAAGACGACAATGTGTCCGCATTCGTAATGATATGGATGAATCTGAAGCCGGAGGCCCTGCTAGGAAATGTTTTCTATATAATCAATTTGGTCATAGAGACACCAATTGTCACATCTTTGGGACCAGAGAAGCGGCTCCTCGTGGACGTGGCATGCAAGGAAGAAGAGGCATAGGAAGGAAATAGAATTTGTAATATGAGTGGAATTTTGGAATTTATAATATGTATGGAACTATGTTTTTAATTTGTAATTTGTATGGAACTATGTCTTTGATTTGTAATATGTATGGAACTATGTTTTAATTTTTTAATAAGTATGGAAGTATGTTTTTAATTTATAATATGTATGAAACTATGTTTTTAATTTGTAATATGTTTTAAATTTTTAATATGTTTTATAATTTCTAGTATGTTTTATAATTTGATATGTGTAGATGGCAGGAACTGGATCTTTGCTTAACGCTGACATAGATATAAAGCATCGGTCGGTGTTATTGGATGCTAGTCCAGGAACCATGAAGCCCCTAGTGACTCACACTTGTCAGGTGAACTGGTGAATACAAGCTGATTGGATTCAGAGTGACAGGATGCAACGAATAAAGTGTGGAAAGCTAGCCCATTTGATATGTTTGATATAGGGCCCACAGGAGAGTTAATTTGGGATAATCAATACACAATTTAGCCTAATAATTAGGTATACCTTTAAAATGGCTATTATCCTAATAATCCGTTATGGAGGGAGTTGTTTCCAACTCGCCTAACATTTTTGTGAAGTCGCCTGCCACCTCAGTAAAGTTGCCTACTGCCCTAGTGAAGTCAGCTATCGCTCTTGTGAAGTTGGCCACCGTTTTTGTGAGTCTTGCTCAACTAGCGCAAGGTGGGGCGCAATTGACTCGATCCGGAACACTAGTCCAAATGTCCAATCATCCAAACATTTGCTTCTCGGGCAAATTGTAATTACAGTGTAGAAGGCAACAAACTAGTTATTTTAGGTAATAATTATTATGTTATTTTAGGCAATAAATTAAATCTCTATTATTAGGCAAATATCAAGCCTCTTACAAGTGGGACCCATTGGTCATTGTCTCTCCCTCTGAATCTTCTTCCTCCACATCTCACAATCCTGATTTATCTCCATGTATTCCCGTCAGCAATCCCCCGGCCGCAGTAGGCCTCCTCCACCGTTCCATTTAACCCGCGCATGCCCGCTGGCTTCGCCTCCCCACTCCCAACCGGCTAGTCGCCGTTTCCACGCGCCGTGATGTTTCTTCGCCTGCTGCTCCCGGCCGAGGTGCGGTTATCACGAAGGAGGAACGAGTTTACTGCATGGCCAGACAATAGCATGAATCCATCTATCTCCTTATTTAGACAAGCACAAAATAGCACAACAATGCTACACCAGTTCTAACTTTGAGGATACGTTTTTGGAAAGGAGCATATATTAATATCAAAAGATACCAATTACACCTAGTTCCTGCAACAACGCATTGCCCTATCAGCCATACAGGTGCAGACATAAAAAAAATTAAAAAAAGTCCCGCTGCAGTTCCCATTCATTGAAACAACAATACTACCACCACCAAGACAGCACCAGAGGTCCATATTCTCCAAAAATGATGCCTCTAAAAAAGAAATAGTGCACAAACATCGTTATCGTCCAATCAAAGATCTAGGTTTTCACCCTGAAGAAAGTCCACGCTCTCAAAACAATACCTGCCATTGCCAAGCACAACCAATTAAGGCCAGACCCACTCTTGCATATCACTGCTCCAAGTCACGAGTCACCAAGCCCATTCCTCATCACCACCCGGACTCGAATCACCATTGTCAGTCCTCAGATCTCGGCCTTCATGACATTCTCCGTCGGTACCATGGACGAGAACATGCCCCATGATATTAACAGCCAACTGAGCTTCGAAGCGCTCCCTCTGAACCTAAACGGCCAGAGTAAAAACATGGGGGCGCACGACCGAATCCCACCCGATTCAGCGATCTCTCGGCATATTCGCACGGTGGAGTTCGCCGGCGGAGCCTTACGGAACACGATGCTTTAGCCAGATCGATGACGACCGGCAACTGGCAGATATTGACCTAGACGACGAGTAGGAACCCTAGGACCACCATCTTTTATTCAAGCCGAGTATGTGGAGAAGAAGCCAAACCAGAAAGCCGTCGTAGAACGTTACTGGCGTATCCGCAACAAATCATGGCCTAGATCTGAGGCCGAACTCGCGATCAACGCTTCAACCCGACCCCCTCGCCCTCCACGTGCTCGCTCAGGGAACCAACCGTCCGGCGACCGGCGCCCCGAGTCCCACCACGCGGCCATAAGGACGGCGGGTCTAGGAGGAACCCAAGACCCACGGCCACAACACCATCATCCGCAACCTTCTAGGGAGGAGAGTCCGGTTGTAGCCGCCGCCAGGCCAGGAAGCGCCATCCCGACCACCGCTGGGGCCTCCTTGAAATGGCGCAGCCCCAACCACCCCATTGAAGAAGATCGCCGCAGCTGCCGCCCCTAGCACCTTAGGTACTAGGGGGCCGCCGCCACCGCGGCCGACGCCAAGCAGCGGCGGAGGGAGGCGATCTGGAGGAAGGGGGAGGTTGGCGGCGCCGGGATCTAGGGGCCCTCCGGTGCCGGCTGGGGTCGCCACGGGAGGGCTACGTACGGGAGCTAAAGGAAGGGGTTACTTTCAGGATACGTGTTTACTTATTTCGAGAGATGGTCATGCTTTTCACTTGTTAAAATAACAAATAAGAGCATCTACTAGTGTTCTCATGGCGACTAAATAATGACAACTTCTTGTTAGAATATACATGCAACAAGTTACAAATCCTCAAAGAAGTTTTACTGAATATAAAGATAAATATGCTGTTGATTTCTAGCTCCATGAGCAAGGCCTTAAACCTAAGGAAGTGATGTTGCAGTACATACATGTACACATAAACTGAACACTCATTCCAGTATTGTAATTTTTAGGTGAAGCCTCGTACTCTCATATGGATCATGATAAGTAGGACAATCATCAGTGTAAAATAAAAAATCGGAAGGTTGCAACAAAACGTACATATGCATAAATTTTATACTGATCTTATCCTAGACAGATTGGCTGGAGTGATAAATACAGTCAAGTACAGCTACTCCAGTACTCCATTAAACAAGTGTGCAATTCGTCCGAGCCACAGTCTGTCATTTGAGGCCAAAGTTCAGACTGGAATGACACGAAAACTGAAAGGTACATACAGTACAAGGTTAGTAGGGGCGAAGCTGCGGCCGGTGCTACCGGGGCTGTAGCACCGGTCCAGCAAATCAGATCAAAAACACTAGGATCGTGTATTCAGACAAAAGAACATAAAGCTCACCAGTGAAGCACCAGCCAGCTTGTCGACGCGCCCATGGGACAGGAAAGTTTGTGTTCGTTCCTACAGGCCTTGCAAAAACACTGCCGATCCTTTTTTTTTTTCAAACGAGGGAAAAGCTTGGGTTATATATATTGATAAAGGAGGAACAAAACAGGGGGCCTAAGCCATCAAAAAGGAAAAAAAAGGAAAAACAGAAAGAACAGGCTGCATCCAAGAGGTGATCAACCCATGAGGTCTTTAGCACCCGCTATCCAATATTTTCCTTCCTCTTTGATCATTTTTTTGTTTGTCTCCTTTCTTTCCAAATTTCCCAAGAGATGAGCATGATGGCCGTCTTTAGGCCTTTGGTTGAAGAAGAGGTATTCTTGACGATGGCATGCCAATAATCCAAAACCTTAGATCTGTAGGGGTTCGTAGCATTGAAAATAAAAAATGTCTACCGCATGAACAGACACAAGGCAAGATCTATCTACTAGATTGTAGCAACGAGTCGATAGAGTACTCACCCTTGAAGATTCTAAAGCGGTTAACGAGATCGGATTCTCGTGGGTGATGTAGTCGTTCACTTGCCGATCTCAACATCGCGTAGAAGATCCTTCCGGCGCCGCGTTCCGGCAGCGCTGGTACTCGATGAATACCTTCCTCTCCCTTGTTACAGCAGGCAGCGGAGGTTGTAGCTCTCTGCTCGCAATTCCGGCAGCACGACGACGTGGTATCGGAGTAGACGGGTTCCTCGGCAACTATATCTAGAAGCCGAGGAAGGAGGTGGGGTTGGCGGCGACTAGGGTGACGGTAGCGGCGCAAGTGGCAGCGGCGGCGACTTGGGGGGGGAGGGGGGCTAGTGTTTGTGTTCTTGTGGAGAGGGGCTGCCCCCACCCCGTCCTTATATAGGTGGGTGGTGCAGTTAGGGGAGGGGGAGGTCGAATCCTCCCCCAACTCCCTCTCCTCCTTGGCCGGCGGTAGAGGGAGAGGAGGTTTCCTCTCTTCCCTCCACCAGGAACCATTGTCCCAGTTTGACTATTTAAACTTGCCTTTTGACTTTCAATTTTTGGAGTTTGATATCTCTCTTTTAAATGCCCAGCCAAGTGACCTAGTACATGATGCAATCATTCCACTTTGTCATGACACATTCATGTACCCTTCCCCTTCCGGTTCGGTGAACCTTCTAGACCCTTCTAGATCATTCCGGTGAAAACGCCGGAATCATTCCCGAACTCCGGAATTGGACTTTCTTTATATGAATCTTATTCTCCGAACCCCGGATCTCCTCGTGATATCCTGGATCCCATCCGAGACTCCGAACAACATTTGGTCTTCTTACTCACATTCAATATCTACTAAACAACATCGAATCCTTAAGTGTGTCTCCCTACGGTTCGTGAATGATGCAGACATGACCGAGACACTTCTCCGATCAATAACCAATAGAGGAATCTGGAAATTCATACGGATCCCACATATTTCTACCATTACTTTGTGATCGAAGGAACCATTTACATACGATACCAATTTACCTTTGTCTCTTGATATAATACTTATCCGAGGTTTGATCGTCGATATCTCTCTATACCTAGTTCAACATCGTTACCGATAAGTACTTTTTTCTTGTTCCTGTTATATGTGATGCCTTGTGAGCCAGTCAAATGCTTGCAAGCCAATTGGATGACATTCCACCGAGATGGCCTAGAGTATATCTATCCGTCATATGGATGGACAAATACCACTCTTGATCCATGTGCCTCAACACATACCTTCCGAACACTCAATGTCACCTGATTAGCATGATCTGTGATGACCCACAAGTGTAGGGGATCGCAACAGTCTTCGCGGGTAGTATTACCCAATTTATTGATTCGACACAAGGGGAGCCAAAGAATACTTGCAACCTTAACAACTGAGTTGTCATTTCAGCTGCACCTGGAAATAGTTCTTGCTCATAGAAGTTTATCAGTAGCAACAATTTGGTAGTAGCAACAGCAGTAGTAACAACAACAGTAACAGCAGCAATAGTAATAGTAACGGTAACAGTAGGATTCAAGTGCGGTAGGCATAGGGATGGATGGACGGGCATTGCATGGACGAGTCTAAACATGTAACTTCAAGATCTAGGGCATTGCAGATAAATAATAACAAGCATCCAAGTACTAAACAATCCTAGGCATGTGCTCCAAATATAGTCATATGTGCTCGCAATGAGAACTTGCACAACATCTTATGTCCATCCAGCCCGTGGCAGCGGGGCCTCTAGGGAACTACTGGCAATTAAGGTGCTCCTTTTAATAGAGCACTGGAGCAAAGCATTAACACTCCGTGAAACATGTGATCCCCACACCACAGCCATCCCCTCCGGTTGTCCCAATTATTGTCACTTTGGGGTTTTTGGATCTGGACAATGATATGTATACACAACTTGCAGATAAGACCACAAACAATACTATCATAATGATTCAATAATAAGTTCAGATATGAGATCATGGCACTCGGGCCCTAGTGACAAGCATTAAGCACAACAAGTTGCAACAAAGTCAAATAGCACTAATAGAGATACTAGGCACTATGACCCTAACAATTCTTATTCGATTACATGATAGAACTTATCCAATCCCTACCATCCCCAAGCCTATAGCGGGGGATTACTCACTCATGGATGAGGGAAACATCGGTGGTTGATGGAGATGCGTTGGTGATGACGATGGCGATGATCCTCTCGAAATTCCCCGTCCCGGCAGGGTGCCATAACAAAGTTTCTGGATCCGAATATTGGTTTCTGGTGGCAGCGGTGTAGTGGAACTCTTTCTGGAAAATATCGAACCCCCCTAAGTTTTTAGGTTAGAAGGCAACTTATAGGCGCGGAGGGAGGCCGAGGAGCTGCCTGGGGTGGCCAAACCCCCTCTAGGCGCGGGGTCAGTGGGCCCACGACTAGGGTTGGTCTGCCCCCCCCCAGGCCTCCTCTCTGTCTCCCCTTCTGGCTTCATCGATATTCTGGTGAGAAATAGTTTTTGGCATATTTTTCTGGATTTTTCCTAATAGTTCATTTTCTGCACAAAAACAAGACACCAAGGTAATTCTGCTGAAAACAGTGTTAGTTGTATGCAAATCACACAAGTTTATAGGAAAAACAATAGAAAAGTGTTCGAGAAAGTAGATACGTTTTAGACGTATCAATCGCATGGTCGAAGGATTGAGGTTAATATGTACCTGCAAACTTATAGCAACTAAACTATATTTAAAATGACTTGATCTTTATGCTACGCTTAATTTTTAGGAGTATGTCTATCACATCATTCCTAATGCCTTGACCATGTTGTTTACTAACATCTCAATGTTCATGATCAGGAAACCATGATCATCCTTTCAACCAACAAGCTAGTTTAAACAAAAGGCTTTAGTAGGGACTCTTATGTTTACAAATCACACAAGTATTAATGTTTCTGGTTAATACAATTATAGACTTTCATCATGGCTCTTTTATTATTGCCTCTTGGGCATATCTCCAACACAAGTATATAAACTTTCATCATAAACACGAAGATATAATAATAACTACTTTTATTATTTCCTCTTGGGCATATCTCCAACAAGATCGTCCTGAGCCCAAGCAAAGCAGCAAGTATAGACAGGAAAGCTAGGTGGTTGCAGCGGCCCAAATTCTCTTGGTGTAGCGGCATTCGAAAAGGATATGTCGCGCCATTTCAGGGACACACCTACAAAGTTGACATGTAGGTTGGTGCGGCCAACCGCATTTAGCGAGGCAGTCGGCAGTTCCGAGACGATTCTATAGGGTTCGCAACATAGAAAACAAAAAATTCCTACGATGGGAACAACTAAGTACCAAGATCTATCTACTAGATACAAGCAACGGGTGGATATACATCCATAGATTACATACCCTCGAAGACAGAAAAGTGTCCACGAGTTTGTACTCGTGGATGATGTAGTCGAACACTTGCCGATCTCAAGATCGAGAAGAAGTCCATCTGGTCCACCGGGTCCAGCACTGCAAAGCAGTGGTGCATCCATGATCGCACACACGTGCGGGTAACCCGACAACCTCCGCGCCCTTGCTCCAGCGAAGCAACGGAAGCAACAAATCCTTCCAGAAAAAGCCACCGGGAACATGTATCTCGCGATCCGAGACCATGGGGAAATTCTAAAGGGGGAGAGAGATCCTTCGCGAGGATGTGTGTGTGAGAAGTGAGAGGAGGGGCTTCTTATATAGGGAAGGGGAAGCCCAAGGGGGCATGGCCGCCGGTCATAGAGGTGCCCCCACCTCTTCCTCATTCATGTGGTGGAAGCTCCACTCACATAAAGAAGACCCTGAAGGGTTTCGCGGCATAGTAAATCAAAATTTTCTACGGATGCGAACAGAGGGAAGCCAAGATCTCATCTAGGGGATGCAAACAACAAGAGAGATTGGATTAGATCTTCATACCCTTGAAGATTTGCACAGCGGAACGTTCGTCGGAACATGGGTGATGTAGTCGTACTCGCTTCTCCTCCTCGCGATCCGATCCGATCTAGCACCACAAGTGGCGATGCCTCCGTGAGATGCACACGTGCGGCACCTCGACGTATCCTCCTTCCTTGGTCCAGCAAGTATGGTGGAGAGATGGGTTGGATCTACAACACGACGGCGTGGTGTATATGGTGGAGAATTTCTGCAGCAGGGCTTCGCCTACAAACAGTCGGGAGGGAGAGAGGAGGGCAGCAGGGCGGCTAGGGTTGGAGGGGAAGGTGTGGGGGGTTGGTGCGCCCCCACCCCTCTTTATATAGAGGGGGGCGCAGCCCTAGCCCCTCCCCCAAGACCAAACCGGCGGCCCCAAAGGATAAGGAGTGGGGGGCAAGGAAACCCCCCCTTCTAGAAGGTCTATCTCGAGTTTAAACCTCTCTTGGCCGGCTGGGCCCTATGGGGCCTTGTGCCCCTGGCCCAATGCGGCCAGGGCACTCCCTCATAGGCCCATGCCCCCTCCCGGAAGGTGGGGCCACGTTGGTCCCCTTCCGGAAGGTTCTAGAAGCTTCCGGTACAATACCGATTAACCCGGAACAATTCCGAACTCCAAAAACTGCACTGCCTTATATGAATCTTATTCTCCGGACCACTCCGGAACCTCTCGTGATGTCCCGGATCCCATCCGATACTCCGAACAAAAACTCATAAACCAATTATCCAATCTATCCTAGCGTCGAGACACGTTAAGTGTGTGACCCTGCGGGTTTGAGAATATGTAGACATGATCTTCTATCAATAATCAACAGCGGGGTCTGGAAACCCATATTGACTCCCACACATTCATCGATGATCATATCGGATGAACCACAATGCCAGGATTCAATCAATCCCATATATATATTCCCTTCGTCTCGCGATATTTTACTTTCCCGAGATTTGATCGTCGGTACCGTCATACCTAGTTCAATCTCGTTCACAGCAAGTACTTTACTCGTTCCGTAATCCGATATCACTTTGTGATTAACTCCTTAACCACATGCTTGCAAGCGGTGTTGATATCGATTACCGAGTGGGCCCGAAGTATATCTCTCCGACTTGGGAGGGACAAATCCCATCTCGATACATACAACCCAACAGATACTTTCCGATCACCTGAGAGACACCTTTATGATCACCCTCTCATAGGATGACGTTTGAT
The DNA here is from genome assembly GCA_916181665.1 of Avena sativa. Classification (NCBI taxonomy): domain Eukaryota; kingdom Viridiplantae; phylum Streptophyta; class Magnoliopsida; order Poales; family Poaceae; genus Avena; species Avena sativa. The sequence continues at coordinate 45,334,133 of OV702300.1, read as the reverse complement.
GACCTCAAAGCTTTCTTCCGATACCAGGGAGTTGTATTATCTCATGGTCCAAGGAATACAATATTTGACATAAGAAAAGCTTCGCAAAGACGAACACGATGACACGATCTAATTTCTTCGCTTAGTTTGGGTCCGTCCACCATATCATTCTCCCAATGATATGATCTCATTATTAATCGACAACTCATGTCCATGGCTAGGAAACCTTAACCATCATTAATCAATGAGCTAGTCCATAGAGGCATACTAGGGACACGTTGTTGTTCACAAACCACACAAGTATTAAAGTTTCTGCTTAATACAATTCTAGCATGGAATATAATCATTATCATGAACAAGAATTATAATAATAACATCTTTATTATGGCCTCTAGGGCATAATTCCAACAGTCTACCACTTGCACTAGAGTCAATAATCTAGTTTACATCTGGCAACAATCTCACACCCATGGCACTGAGGTGCTGATCATGTTTTACACGTGGAAGAGGTTTAGTCAATGGATCTGCAACATTCAGATCCGTATGTACTTTGCTAATCTTCAGATCTCCATCTGATATATAATCTCGGATTATATGAAACTTGCGGTTGATATGCTTGGTCTTTGGATGATATCTTGGTTCCTTAGAGAGTGCTATGGCGCCAGTGTTGTCACACAATATCTCTAGTGGGTCCAATGTACTTGGAACCACGCCAAGCTCAGTGATGAAGTTCCTGATCCAAACTCCTTCACTTGACGCTTCTGCAACAGCCATGTATTCCGCTTCTACTGTAGATCCCGCGATCACGCTTTTCTTGCAACTTCTCCAGCTCACAGCTCCTCCATTCAAAATATACACGTATCCTGTCTGAGATTTAGAATCATCCTTGTCGGTGTCGAAACTAGCGTCGACGTAACCTTTTACGACGAGCTGTTCATCACCCCTATAGACTAAGAACATTTCTTTAGTTCTATTTAGGTACTTTAGGATGTTCTTCACGGCTGTCCAGTGTTCCACTCCTGGATCACTTTGATATCTGCTCGTCAAACTAAGAGCATTAGACACATCCGGTCTAGTACACAGCATGACATACATGATAGAACCTATGGCCGAGGCATCAGGCACTTTGCTCATAGCTTCCCTATCATTTACCGTAGCTGGACACTGAGCCTTGCTCAATATCTTACCTGACAACATAGGCACCGAACCTTTCTTTGCCTTATCCATTCTAAACCTTTTCAGAACTTTTGTCTAGATATGTACTCTGGCTTAAAGCTATCAGGCGTCTTTGTCTATCTCTATAGATCTCGATGCCCAATATATAAGCAGCTTCACCTAGGTCTTTCATTGAAAAACACTTGTTCAAATAACTCTTCACATGGTTAAGCATGTTGATGTCATTTCTGATAATCAATATGTCATCCCCATAAACCAGAAACGTCACCGAGCTCCCACTCACTTTCTTGTAGATGCAAGCTTCGTAGCAATTTGGAACAAATCCAAAGCTCTTGATCACTTGATCAAAACGAAGGTTCCAACTCCGAGATGCTTGCTTCAGTCCATAAATGGAACGCTGAAGTTTGCATACTTTATCAGCATCCTTAGGATCGACAAAACCTTCGGGTTGCATCATATACAACTCTTCATAAATGTTGCCATTGAGGAAAGCAGTCTTGACATCCATCTGCCATATTTCATAATCATGAAACGCAGCAATTGCTAATAAAATCCGAATGGACTTAAACATGGCCACGGGAGAGAAAGTCTCATCGTAGTCAACACCTTGAACTTGTCGAAAACCTTTTGCGACAAGTCGTGCTTTACAGACGGTAACATTACCATCCGCGTCCGTTTTCTTCTTGAAGATCCATTTTCACTCAACGGCCTTTCGGTCGCTAGGAGGGTCCACCAAAGTCCATACTTGGTTTTCTCTCATGGATCCCAATTCGGATTTCATGGCCTCTAGCCATTTCTCAGAGTCTGGGCTCATCATCGCTTCCTCATAGTTCGTAGGTTCACTGTCTTCTTCTAACAAGACAGTTAAGACAGGGTTGCCGTACCACTCAGGCGGGGCACGCGACCTTGTCGACCTTAGACGTTCAGTAGCAGCATCGTCCGAAGCTTCATGATCCTTGTCATTAGCTTCCTCTATTGTTGGTGCAGGCGACACTGGAACAATTTCAGGTGCTGCGCTACTCTCCAACTCAAGAGAAGGTTCAACAACCTCGTCTAGCACTACTTTCCTCCCACTCACTTCTTTCGAGAGAAACTCCTTCTCAAGAAAGGAACCGTTCTTTGCGACAAACACTTTGGCTTCGGTTCTGTGATAGAAGGTATACCCAATAGTTTCCTTAGGGTATCCTATGAAGACGCATTTCTCCGCTTTGGGTTCGAGCTTGTCCGGCATCAACTTCTTGACGTAAGCTTCGCATCCCCAAACTTTAAGAAACGACAACTTAGGTTTAGCACCAAACCACAGTGCATACGGTGTCGTCTCAACGGATTTAGATGGAGCCCTATTTAAAGTGAATGCAACGGTTTCTAATGCATAACCCCAAAATGATAACGGCAAATCAGTAAGAGACATCATCGATCGGACCATATCTAATAGGGTTCGATTCCGGCGTTCAGACACACCATTGCGTTGTGGTGTTCCGGGTGGCGTGAGTTGCGAAACGATTCCGCTTGCTTTAAGATGCGTGAGAAAATCATAACTCAAATATTCACCTCCACGATCGGATCGTAGAAACTTAATCTTTCTGTTACGATGGTTCTCCACTTCATTCTGAAATTCCTTGAACTTTTCAAATGTTTCAGATTTATGTTTCATTAAATAGATATACCCTTATCTACTTAAGTCATCGGTAAAAGTGAGAAAATAGCGATATCCACCGCGCGTCGAAACACTCATCGGTCCGCATACATCGGTATGTATGATTTCCAACAAGTCCGTTGCTCGCTCCATCATACGGGAGAACGGGGTTTTGATCATCTTGCCCATGAGGCATGGTTCGCATGTGTCAAATGATTCAAAATCAAGAGACTCCAAAAGTCCATCAGAATGGAGTTTCTTCATGCGCTTTACACCAATATGACCTAGACGACAGTGCCACAAATAAGTAGTATTATCACTATATACTTTGCATCTCTTAGCTTCAATGTTATGGATGTGTGTTTCATCCCTTTCGAGATTTATAAGAAATAAACCATTCACAATAGGTGCATGACCATAAAATATGTTACTCATATAAATAGAACAACCATTATTCTCCGATTTAAATGAATAATCGTCTTGCAATAAACAAGATCCAGAGATAATGTTCATGCTCAACGCAGGCACATAATAACATTTATTGAGGTTTAAAACTAATCCCGAAGGTAAAACTAAGGAGAGCGTGCCGACGGCCATCACATCAACTCTTGATCCGTTGCCAACGCGCATCGTCACCTCATCCCTCGCAAGCCGTCGTCTATTCCGTAGCTCCTGTTTCGAGTTACAAATATTAGCAACTGAACCGGTATCAAATACCCAGGCACTACAATGAGGGCTAGTAAGGAAAACATCAATAACATGTATATCAAATATACCTTTGATGGTGCCAGCCTTCTTGTCCTCTAAGTACTTCGGACAATCGCGCTTCCAGTGACCCTTGTACTTGCAATAGAAGCACTCAGTGTCCGGTTTAGGACCAGACTTGAGATTCTTCTCAGCAGGGGCAACGCGCTTGCCGCCGCCTTTCTTGAAGGGCTTCCTTGCACCCTTACCTTTCTTGAAGGTGGGGGGCTTGTTGACCATCAACACATGATTATTCTTTTTGATGTTCACCTCCGCTACTTTCATCTTAGCAAAGAGCTCAGTGATCATATCAGTGGAACCAATCTGATTGTGATCAACTACAAAACTTTTGTAGCTAGGAGTGTCAATCTTGAGCTCCTCTGGAATCTTGCAGTCCAGTTGCTCAAGGCGTTGAGTGTAGCCCGTCATCTCAATGGCGTGCTCACTAACGGAACTCCCTTCCTCCATCTTGTAGTTAAAGAATTTCTTAGAGATCTCATATCTCTTAGAACGGGCTTGAGTCTGAAACATGTTTTTTAGCTCCTCGAGAATCTCAAAGGGCCCGGCGAACTCCTCAAAACGATTTTGAAGATCCGATTCCATAGCATACAACATGGCGATCTTAATCAAATCATAATCATCCTTGCGTGGCTGATAAACAACTTTTTCATCAGCCGGCGCATCTATAGCAGGGGCGTCACCTAGCGCTTTCTCAAGGACATAGTCCTTTTGTCCTCCAGCAAGAATGATTCTCAGAACGCGGAACCATTTGGTGAAGTTAGACCCATTGTTTCTAAGCTTTTCTATCTCAGCAAAAACGTTGAAGTTGAAGTTGGACTTGGCCATGTGATCTACAGTATTTGCAAGTACAATTTAGACTATGTTCATGATAAATAGTTCAACTTAATCAAATTACTAGATGAACTCCCACTAAATTCAACATCCCTCAAGTTGTTTAGTGAACACGATCCAAATTCACCACACCTAATCCGATCATCACGAGAAGAGATGTGGTTTCAATGGTGGACAACGAAGTGTCGATCATATCATTCATATGACTCATGCTTAACCTTTCAGTTCTTGTGTTCCGAGGCCATGTCTGTACATGCTAGGCTCGTCAAGTTAGACCCAAGTATTTCCGCGTGTGCAAAACTGGCTTGCACCCGTTGTATGTGAGCGTAGATTCTATAGCACCCGATCATCACGTGATGCTTGGACACGACGAACTTTCGCAACGGTGCATACTTGGGGAGAACACAGTTTTTATCTTGATCTTTAAGTGAGGAATCATCTTATAATGCTACCGTCGCGATCTAAGCATAATAAGATACATAAAAGGATAAACATCACATGCATATAACTTTATGTGACATGGTATAGCCAATCTTCGCGCAATGATCTCCATCTTGTGCGTTCCGGCATGATCTCCATCACTCCACCATGATTGCCTCCACCACGAATAGCAACTACAACTATTGCTAACTACTTAGCGATAAAGTAAAGCTATTACATGGCGTATAAGAAGTTGACTCGCAAGTCATACACAATTATAAAGACAACCATATGGCTCCTGCCGGTTGTGTACTCATCGACATGCAAGTCGTGAAACATTACAAAACATGATGATCACATACAATATACACATCACATCTTGGGCCATACCATATCACAGAAAACACTCCCTGCAAAAACAAGTTAGACGCCTCTACTTTGTTGTTGCATGTTTTACGTGGCTTATGGGAGTAGATGCTCAGTGTAGGGGTCCCAATCTTAAATAAGATAGAGCCCTCTGTGTTTTACAATGCTAGTCCCTGGATCAATAGCTAGCATCCACAGTTAAGATGTAATATCAAGAAACAAAGGTCATAATATAACTTTATAACCAGGAAAATCATAATTTTATTACATCTTACATAGCTCATTTGGCTATTACATTACATTGCAGCGGAATAACTATAGTCATAGGGTCCTTCATCTTCAAAGTGCCACAGGCAGATGTTGGTTGTAGGCTTTGTAATCCTAATCAAACAATCTTCACTAAAATCAACCAAACCTGCAACATTACAAGTTACAGCCACAAGGGTCAATACATTTGAATTGTATTGGCAAGTGATACTATGGTAGTATTGTGGAGTCTATCAACTATATGCATTTGGCTGAGTGGAGTTGAGGCTTGCATTGCTCAAAATAGATTTTTCCTTAACATTTGAAAATACTAAGTTTTTGTTTTGACAAAATCATTTTTCTCAATCAAAGATTGAAGATCCTTTACAAGGCATCTCCCAATATAAGATTGAAGATTTCAGACAACCCTTGTTCAATCCACAAGTTTTAACTTTAGAAATTTGAATGATGAGATTCTTGATTGCTTCCATGTCTTGATGCTCAAATTGTCCTTTACCAGGGACATGGCTAAGTACTTAGATTTTACACTCTGCAGAGGTGGTGCACTTTCCCCACAAGACTTGGTTTCCCAAGACAAGATCTTTCAGAAGCTTTCCCTTAGACCAAAATGGACGCGTTCCCACCTATCAAACACTACCACCCACTGTCCATATGGCTAAGTTCTTGCAACCTATATGATCATGGCAGAGCCCATATTGCCAAGTGGTTGCACTTGAAGCTTCTCAACATTTGACATCTCAAATCCCTTTGTTTCCTGGGTGGCATTCCACAAGTGAGATACACAATCCAAGCCTATGGCATTGTGAACCACTCAACCATTCTCCACCAAGCAAGCCCATTCCACCCAGGGGATTCATTAACTTAGTTGCTTTATTAAACAAAACACAAGTCCTGAGACTTAGAATATTTTTCCATAATGTGAATATATATCCCACCCAAGTTTTCTATTAGCTAGGCTAAGCTTGAGGGTAATAGGATTCTTACTTAGAAAAATCCTACTAAGGATTCATTCTACTAGTTTTCCTATAGTAAGGTCTATACTTAGCAAAATAAAAACCATGCAAGTTTTACTTAGCAAAAACGCTAATGCATAGTGAAAATAATGGGACAAAAAGTATGAAGCATCACTTGCCTTTTTGGTAGAGTATAGGTTCACTTCTTGATCTTTGCAACAATCACACTCTTCAAGTCACTACAAATCAATCAAGCAAGGCACAAACTCAATCTACCAATCAAGCAAAACAACACACATAAATAACATAGTCAAAGAAATGCATGCAAGCATGCCAAGCTTTGTTTTGTTTGAAAAAGTGGTTCCTAGTGGGTCATAGTCATTTGGGTACATCTAATGGTCATTTCCTAAAGTGGCCAAGTCATTTGCAAAAGGTTTCACTTCAAAACCATTTTCAAAACAAAGTGTTATTTTATGTGGTGTAGAAATATTTTTACTAAGGCATTAGCCCATAGGGTTCACCAAATGAGTTGCTATTGCAAAACTTGGTGTTTTGGTCAGTAGGTTTGGTCCAAACCATCTACTCAAAGTTTTCTTCCTATAAACATTTCCATAATAAAATCAATTCTTTTTATTTGGCTAGAAAATGACTAAGTCAAGTAATCCAATCTAAATCTTACAAAAATCATTTTTAATACCAAGGGTTGGTTCCTAGGGTCAGTAAGGTCATAACAAACCATTTTGCAAAGGTTTTAATCCAAAAATCATTTTTAAAAAAATTTTATACTCTAAACAAGCTCATAAAAGTTTCTGCAAATTCAAACAAGCTAACAGATACTATTTATCAAACTAAGGGCATGGTTGGCTAGGGCTTGTTCTCCTGAATCCATTGATATAAAATTTGCCAAATTTGGACGTCTGGTTTGAAAGTTATAGGGTTTTCAAATTGCTACTTAAATCTGTTTTTCAAATCCTGTTTTAAAACAGATCCTGCCACGCGTCGCTATCTCACTGGCTGATACCGGTTCAGTGAGGATCACGTTGCGAACCGTTGGATTTAAGTTGGGTCGTGCGGCACAGATTGCTCGATACCCCTTCGGTTAAGTGAATCAATCGTGACGCTGCGATCTAGATCGGACGGTGCTAGCGTGCTCGACCATAGTCGGGCGGCGCTGCGACGGCTGCTGGTGGCGGCGACTCTGTTTCACGGCGGTGCCAGCGATACAGGAAGCGAAGCAGAGGGGGAGTGTGCTCACCGGGTTAGTGGAGCGACGCTGATGCTCAACGTGGGACTGGTCCGTCGAGGGGCGCACGGGGACGGGCAGAATTCCTCGCCGGAGTTGGTTCTGGCGACGGACGCGCTCGGTCGAGGTCGAAGACGGCTCTGTGGTTCACCAGGAGGCAAGAAAAGGTCGTGATCAGATGCAGGGGGCCACGGAGATGACGTGTGCATGAACGAGAGGGGTCGGGGTGGTCTAGAATTACCGGAGGAGCTCGTCAGAGGCGAGACAGACGGCGGCGCTCAGAGCTTTTGTCGAAGACGGTTTCCTGGGGCGCCCGCGGTTGAACGAAGTGTACTAGGAGATGCTCCAGAGAATAGGGAGGCTGCTAGGTTGCATAGGAAGGCAGGAGGTGGAGTGTGTTGGCCGGAATCGGTGAGAATGGTCGTCGGAGACAGAGGAAGTGCTGGGCAAAATTCTCCGGCCTGGGGGCGTGTCGAGGAGGGGCGTCTGGGGGAAACGGAAGAGGGGAGGCTGGCGCTTTAAGGTGTGCGATCACTGCGAGTAAAGATTGTCGCGTTAAGGCGTAATCAAGCCGAGAATTTATGTCTGCAACGGCGAGAAGAGGAGGAAGAAGAGGTCGTGCGGGGTGGAGAGGAAGAACAGTGGAGTGGGGCTGGTCAGTCAGTGGGAAATAGACGAGGAAGAGGTCCACTTGTCAGTCTCCTTGCGGGTAATTTCCTGAGTGTGAGGAAAACGGTTCGGGGAAGGAACAGGTGGGCTAGGTGGGCTGCTGCTGGGTTAGTTGGGCCAGACTGTTGGGCTGTTCTATTTTTTTTCTGTCTAATTCTTTTTTCTTTTTCTATTTCTATTTCCTGTTTTGTTATTTCAAACAATTATTCAAGCATTCAAATATTTCAAACAATTCAAACAATCATTAAACTTTGCATTGTGTTTTTGGTTCTGTTCAACAACATAATCCAATACTCCAAAATAAAATAATATTTTCATTCCTTTTAGGATCTATTTAATATAGAATAGATCATAGTTATTTAATCAAATATGATATGATTTATTTAATAAATCTCCATTTAAATTCCAAAATATTTTCCCAAACCAAACCAGTAGGTATCATTTGTAAATAAAGAATACTTGGAGTTTGTTTAAAACAAAATAACATTTTTGCTAAAGGGTCCAATATTAGTTAAATAAAATGGGCCAAGGTTTATTAATCAAATAGGGTTTGGTTCATTTAATAAAATCTTCATTTGAAATCCAAATGCTTTCAAAATTAAATCAGTAGGTTTTATTTGGAAATATTAAATACTTGGAAACTTGTTTTAAAACAAAATAACATTTTATTTTAGAGTCCATTATTAATTAAATATAATAGACCTTCATTATTAATCAAATAGGATTTGTTTTATTTAAATATTTATTTTGAAATCTAAAATAAAACCAAAAAAATTTAGTAGGTTTTGTCTGAGAATATAAAATATTTGGAAAACTTATTTTAAATAAATTTAATAGGTTTTGATGTTTCAATTAAATTGGTAAAACCTTTTATTTAAATAAAGTTTGGATATTAATTCCTTATTATTTTATTTAAATAAACCTTTGCTGTTTTTATTTAAAATAAATGTTTTAATTTCCAAAGCTTGGCCAAGGTTTTAGTTTGGTTTCATAAAATAATCTTTATTTATAAATCCACCATTTCATTTGAAAACAAAATCTTTTATTAAAAGATTCCAAAATAGTAATTCCAAAACATTTTTAATTTCCTTTAATTAAATGTTTAACTCATTAACTTCCTTTAGGATTTTATTTAATTCAAATGGGTTTGAAGTTCCAATTGAGTTCAAAAAGTTTCTTCTGGCTCTGAAAATCAAACAAAGTTTTATTTTATTAATTTATTTTCACATTACAAGATTTGGAAAATCTTGGGATGTGACACTCAGAACGATTCTTACCTACGGAAAGCCACAACGGTGATATTATGGTTGCCAAACTCCGGTGTTAATCCCATGACAACTATAGTGAGAGAAACTGACATCCACCAGCCGCATGTGTGGAACAAGCCACACGTCAAGTGCGGAGCCGGTCTCGCGAACGACGTCGCGTAAGGTTGGCCTGGACCGCTTCAATCTCACTATCCCGCGTCATAAGAAGAACACAAACAAGAGGCTTGCAACAGAAAACATCAACGCCCGCAACAACCATGTTGCGTTCTACTCGTGAAACACATCTACGCATAGATCTAGCTCTGATACCACTGAAGGGTTTCGCGGCATAGTAAATCAAAATTTTCTACGGATGCGAACAGAGGGAAGCCAAGATCTAATCTAGGAGATGCAAACAACGAGAGAGATTGGATTAGATCTTCATACCCTTGAACATTCGCACAGCGGAACGTTCGTCGGAACGTGGGTGATGTAGTCGTACTCGCTTCTCCTCCTCGCGATCCGATCGGATCTAGCACCACAAGTGGCGATGGCTCCGTGAGATGCACACGTGAGGAACCTCGACGTATCCTCCTTCCTTGGTCCAGCAAGTATGGTGGAGAGATGGGTTGGATCTACAACACGACGGCGTGGTGTATATGGTGGAGAATTTCGGCAGCAGGGCTTCGCCTACAAACAGTCGGGAGGGAGAGAGGAGGGCAGCAGGGCGGCTAGGGTTGGAGGGGAAGGTGTGGGGGGTTGGTGCGCCCCCACCCCTCTTTATATAGAGGGGGGCGCAGCCCTAGCCCCTCCCCCAAGCCCAAACCGGCGGCCCCAAAGGATAAGGAGTGGGGGGCAAGGAACCCCCCCCCCTTCTAGAAGGTCTATCTCGAGTTTAAACCTCTCTTGGCCGGCTGGGCCCTATGGGGCCTTGTGCCCCTGGCCCAATGCGGCCAGGGCACTGCCTCATAGGCCCATGCCCCCTCCCGGAAGGTGGGGCCACGTTGGTCCCCTTCCGGAAGGTTCTAGAAGCTTCCGGTACAATACCGATTAACCCGGAACAATTCCAAACTCCAAAAACTGCACTGCCTTATATGAATCTTATTCTCCGGACCACTCCGGAACCTCTCGTGATGTCCCGGATCCCATCCGAGACTCCGAACAAAAACTCATAAACCAATTATCCAATCTATCCTAGCGTCGAGACACGTTAAGTGTGTGACCCTGCGGGTTCGAGAATATGCAGACATGATCTTCTATCAATAATCAACAGCAGGGTCTGGAAACCCATATTGACTCCCATACATTCATCGATGATCATATCGGATGAACCATGATGCCAGGATTCAATCAATCCCATATATATATTCCCTTCGTCTCGCGATATTTTACTTGCCCGAGATTTGATCGTCGGTACCGTCATACCTAGTTCAATCTCGTTCACAGCAAGTACTTTACTCGTTCCGTAATCCGATATCACCTTGTGATTAACTCCTTAACCACATGCTTGCAAGCGGTGTTGATATCGATTACCGAGTGGGCCCGAAGTATATCTCTCCGACTTGGGAGGGACAAATCCCATCTCGATACATACAACCCAACAGATACTTTCCGATCACCTGAGAGACACCTTTATGATCACCCTCTCATAGGACGACGTTTGATGACCTCAAAGGTTTCTTCCGATAGAAGGGAGTTGTATTATCTCATGGTCTAAGGAATACAATATTTGACATAAGAAAAGCTTCACAAAGACGAACACGATGACACGATCTAATTGCTTCGCTTAGTTTGGGTCTGTCCACCATATCATTCTCCCAATGATATGATCTCATTATTAATCGACAACTCATATCCATGGCTAGGAAACCTTAACCATCATTAATCAATGAGCTAGTCCATAGAGGCATACTAGGGACACGGTGTTGTTCACAAACCACACAAGTATTAAAGTTTCCGCTTAATACAATTCTAGCATGGAATATAAATATTATCATGAACAAGAATTATAATAATAACATCTTTATTATTGCCTCTAGGGCATAATTCCAACAGACCCTCCATTTTCTCCACTCAAATTCCCATTAAATTTCCACCAAATTTAATGTAATCTCTCTTTAAATAAAACTCCTTTTATTTATTTATTCATAATTTTGTTAATTACTTTAATTAACAAACATTCACATAAAACCCCTTGCTAGTATTCAATTCCACATGTAGAACCAGTTTCAGCAATTTCAACCGAAATAATTCCGGTGTCTAGTGAAATAAATTCCTGCGCTTTCTTTTTCTTTCTCAGGCATATTATTTGCTCCGAATGGGGTCGGTATTCCTTAAGTGTGTCACCCTACGGTTCGCGAATAATGTAGACATGATCGAGACCCCTCTCTGATCAATAATCACCAGCGGGACCTAGAGATCCGTACTGATTCCCACACATTCAACGATGACTTCTATGATCGTTAGAACCCTATACGCATGTAACTCAATCCCTTTCTCTCGCGATATATTACATGTCTGAGATTCGATCATCGGTATCTTCATACCTAGTTTTATCTCGTTACTGACATGTACTCTTTTCTTGTTCCCGTGATATAACATTCTAGTGATCAAATCACTTGCTTGCAAGCTAACTAATGTGATATCACCGAGAGGGACCAGAGTATATATCTCCGTCATCGGGATGGAAAAATTCCACTCTTGATCCATGAGCCTCAACATAACACCTTCGTAGCACTGAACCCATCTTTATAGTCACCCTGTTACGGTGTGACGTTTGATGTTGTCAAGATACTCTTCCGGTGTTAGTGATTGACATGATATCATGGTCTAAGGACTAATATAACTTCATATGATGTTATAGGAATATAAACAAAATTACCTTGATCATAATGCTATACTTCGGATGAATGTTCATCACATCATTCAAAAAATGTTGTGACCTCGTTATTAACGACATCCAATGTCCATGATCAGGAAACCTTTGATCATCTTGTTAATGAACGAGCTAGTTTATAAGAGAGGCATAACTAGGAACTTTATTTTTGTTTATTAAACAAACATGTATTAATGTTTCCGTATTAATAAAATTATAGCATGCAAAATAAACATTTATCATCAATAAGGAATACAATAATAACCACTTTATTATTGCCTCTCGGGCATATTCCCTTTAGATTCTGAATCGCGAGCCAAGCGAAGAAGAGACATTTGGGGGGGGGGGGGGGCGCATGTGTTCCCAACAATTTGGGGAAAGGAGCAAGGTAGGGAGGCCATGAATTGGGCCATGTAAGGAGAGCATGCTGAAGCCATTTGGCGATAAAGTCCAAATGGTGGAGTCGTCATGTCACATCCCAAGATTTTCCAAATCTTGTAATGTGAAAATAAATTAATAAAATAAAACTTTGTTTGATTTTCAGAGCCAGAAGAAACTTTTTGAATTCAATTGGAACTTCAAACCCATTTGAATTAAAATAAACCTAAAGGGATTTAAAAGGATAAACATTTAATAAAAGGAAAAATAAAAACATTTGGAAATATTATTTTGAAACAATTAAATGAAAAGATTTGTTTTCAAATGAAATAGAAGTTTATAAATAAAGAATATTTTATAAAGCCAAATTAAACCTTGGACAAGCTTTGGAAATTAAAAACATTTTATTTTAAACAAAATAATAAAGGTTTATTTAAAAATAATAAAGGATTGTTTAAATAAAATAATAAGGATTTAATATCCAACTTTATTTAATAAAAGGTTTTACCATTTTTAAAACATCAAAACTTATTAAATTATTTTAAATAGGTTTTCCAAGTATTTTATATTCTCTAATAAAACCTACTAAAGTGTTTTGACTTTATTTTAGATTTCAAAATAAATATCTCAATAAAACAAATCCTATTTGATTTAATAATGAAAGTCTATTATATTTAATTAATAATGGACTCTAAAATAAAGGGTTATTTTGTTTTAAACAAATTTCCAAATATTCTTTACTTCCAAATGATACCTACTGATTTGATTTTGAAAACATTTGGATTTCAAATAAAGATTTTATTAATAAACAACAAAAACTCCATTTAATTAATAAACCATGGCCTACTTATTTAATTAAGGATGGAACCTAAAAAGATTAAAGTATTATTTATTTTATTTAGGATTTTGGTTCAGGTTACTAAACAGAACCAAATTCATAGTGCAAGGTTTGGTGAATGTTTGATTTGTTTTTGGACATTGTTTAGTTGTTTGAATTTTCAAAACAGAATTGGAAAATAGAAAAAGAATCAGACAGGAAAAAAAATATGGGAATGGACTGACCCAACTGAGCCAGCCCAAACAGCCCACCTAGCCCAATCCCCACCCCACCGCAGCGAAACATTTCTCACCGTAAAAAGAACCCGCGAAGCAACAGACATGTGGACCCTCCCCTTCTCCCTTTCTTCCACTGCCAGCGGACCCCACACCCTACTGTTCTTCGTCCTCACCCTCTGTGACCCGTTCTTCCCCCACGTCGCCGTTGCTGCCTCTAAATTACTCGCATCAATTCGAGTAAATGACTGAGTGAATTCTCCCAGTAACCTCACTCATTTAATCGCCAGTGTCTCCGCCCCCTTTCCCCTCTGTTTCCTCCCCCGAGCACGCCTCCAGGCCGCCATAATCTCTCCTCGACTGTCTCTGTCTCCGGCGACCATTCTCATCAATTCCGGCAGCCTCTCACCGCCACTTGCCTCTTCGACCACCCTCACCTGATCCCCACATCCTAGCGAACCTCCCAGAGGCATTAGCTCGCTCGCGCACGCCCCAGAACCCCGGGAACGACGACGCCCTCTCGCCACCATTCACTGCCTCTACTCTGACAAGTACCCTAGGTAACATCTGACCACCCCCTTCCGTCTCGTTGATGCACACACGATCACCGACCCCATACGCATCTGACGCAACTGCTATCTTGCTTTCCCGTGGCTTGTGTCGTCGCCTCCGACGATAAACAGAGAAGCCCGACGCGGACGCGAACTCCGGCAAGCGATTCAAGCCAGCATAGTGCTTCCCTTGGCCAACAAAGACCACGTTGAGCATCCCCTCCCTCTTTCTCGCAGCCTGCATTGTCGGCAACCTCGCCGTCTGGCCGCTCCGCCACCAGACGCCGCCGCCAGCGCCGCTGCTGTTTGGCCAAGCAATTGGAACCGTTAGATTAGCATCGGATGGCTTGGATAGATTCACTAAAACGAAGGGGTACATCTTATCTGTGCCGCACGATCCACTTTAGATCTAACGTTCCACAGAGCTGATCCGGCCGAACCGGTATCGCCCAGTAAGATAACGCCGCGTGTCACCTGTCTGTTTAAAAACAGAAATTGAAAACAGATTTGTTTGTAATTTTCAAACCCTTATAACTTTTGATCCACACGTCCAAATTTGACAAATTTTATATCAATGGATTCAGGAGAACAAACCCTAGCCAACCATGCCCTTAGTTTAGCAAATAGTATCTGTTAGCTTGTTTGAATTTGCAGAAACATTTGTGTACTTGTTTAGAGTAGAAAAATTGTTTAAAATTGATTTTAGGAATAAATCTTTTGCAAAATAGTTTGTAGTGACCTTACTGACCCTAGGAACCAACCCATGGTTTTGGAAATGAAATTGGAAAAATTTAGAATGGATTAATTGAATTAGTCTAATTCTAGCTAAGTAATGAGAATGGTTTTATTTTGAAAAAGAATTTTGAAATAAAAACTATTGGGAAATGTTATAATTCAAAGCTACTGACCTAAAACACCAAGTCTTGAGAGTTAGAAACTTTTGGTGAGAAACTTAAAGATTTTGATTTGATAAAACCATTTTCCACCACATAAAATGTTGATTGGATTTTTAAAATAATTTTTGGGCAAAACCCTCTAACTAATGACTTTGCCATATTTGTAAATGACCAATTTGGACTTTACAAAGTTTATAAACCTAGTAGAGACCATCCTTGCAATAGAACCATCCTTTGCATGACTTAGATTCCATTGCTTTGTGAATGTGAAATTGTTTGTTTGACCTTGGTTTGGAATGTTAGTTGATTTTGTGTTTTGCTTGATTGACTTGTAGTGAATTTAGCAAAGTGTGAGACTAGCAAGAACAAGGAGTGAACCACCATTCCCTACCAAAAAGGCAAGTGACACTATCATCTAAAGTCCTACTATTTTCATTATACTTAGTGGATTTTTGAAAACATGCATGAAAAGAATTTCTATACTTATGCTATGCTAAATCCTAATAGGATTCCCTATACATTCCTTAGTGAAAACAATGTAGTTGATACATGCTTAGCCATGCTATATTTTGAAAAGAGATACATGTTGAGATTTTATGAGATTGAGAAAAGACTTATGTTTTATATAATAAAACAAGGACTCAATGAACCACCTGGGTGGACAAGGATACTTTGAGTTTTGGAGAAGGTGGCAACAAAAGGAACCATGACCATGGCAATCTCTTTGTGTTGTGCTCCAAAGGAAAACCACCCAGGAAACTTAGAGATTGAACATGTTTCTCGTACAGTGGCTTCCGTGTACAGCCACATGCTAAATGGGCTCTGGCTTAGTCAACTACATAGTGGAAGTCCCATGCATTGGCATCTTCAGGTTAACTAGATTTGTGTAAGGGAGCAACCCTACATTTGTGCCTGGTAGACAAGCTAGCATTTTGTATTGGGAGGACTCCTATGGAAAGACTTTGTCACATTCTCGATCTGCCGGTACTCCATTTTGGTGAGTACTTATCCAGCGGCCACTGGTGGCGTCAAGACGAGATTGTGTCATGTGGGTAAAGTGTACAACTTCTGCAGAAGATCAAATTCTAAGTACTTAGCCGTGTCCCCGGTTATGGACAATACTGAGCAACTAAGGCCTGAAGCTATGGAAGATCTCGACATTCTAATTTCTAAAAGAAAACTAATAAAACTTGATGCACTTGGAGTTACCAAGGAGCTCAAGAGATTTTAATAAAACTTGATGCACTTGGAGTTACCAAGGAGCTCAAGAGAGTTTTGACAAGGACTTGAATACTTGTGTTTCTACCAAGGAGTTCAAGGAACTTGGAAAAGAAGATTTGACAAAGGACCAAAACCATTTTGAAAAGTTAGGATAAACTTTGCTTTATGCAAATGAGCCTAAACTCTACTTAGCCAAATATGCATGTAATGATAGGATCCACTTATATTCCACATAATAGTGAAACTTGCCAATACAATTCAAATGTATTGACCCTTGTGGCTGTAACTTGTAATGTTGCAGGTTTGGTTGATTTTAGTGAAGATTGTTTGATTAGGATTACAAAGCCTACAACCAACATCTGCATGTGGCACTTTGAAGATGAAGGACCCTATGACTATAGTTATTCCGCTGCAATGTAATGTAATAGCCAAATGAGCTATGTAAGATGTAATAAAATTATGATTTTCCTGGTTATAAAGTTATATTATGACCTTTGTTTCTTGATATTACATCTTAACTGTGGATGCTAGCTATTGATCCAGGGACTAGCATTGTAAAACACAGGAGGAATCTACCTTATCAGTTTGAGGCCTCTAACACGTCAGCGTTAGGCAAAAGTTGAACAGTCGAGAGAATATCCCACAGGCAGACGAACTGCTCGATGTGCTCGGCCGTGAAAGAGTCCACATCAATATATGAAACCCACTTTTGGTCAGACTCGTCGTGCTCGGCTGTGAAAGGTCCCGCACCGACCTATTTTTCCTTCTGGAAGATTTGTAGATCCAGGGGGATATGTACTTTGGTGGAGTGCCCTCCAGCCATGAAGATGACCAAAAGGAAGCCTTTCTCCCATTACCAACTGTAACTCTTGGAGCAGCCTTGAAGAGTTGTCTATCAGACTCGTCGTTTGGAGTTTCAGTGCCCACCCAAGGTTTCTCCGGGGCAGACCACTCGTACCAAAGCCAGCGAAGCCTGAGCACACGAGCGAACCTATCCAAGTCTAGGATACCCAAACCTCCGAGCTCCTCAGGGCGGCAGACCTTTTGCCAATTTACCTTACACTTCCCTCCTCTAACCGCCTCTTTGCAACCCTAAAGCATAACATGGCTGATATTGGCAAAAGCCCTGAGGAGTGAGGAGACCCTTGTTATCCCTCAAGGTGGTCAACAAGAAGATTGGCAGGGAGGAGAGAACAAACTTAACCAAGGCAGTACAGCCAGCCTTGTTTAGAAACTTTCCCTTCCAAGGGCTTAAACAAGAAGCCGCCTTATCAATATAGGGCTAAAGGTTGATGCGTCTAAGCCTGCCGAGTGAAAGAGGAAGTCCCATTAACTTGAGCGGTAACTGACTAATGGCAGTCATGACGTTGTCCAGGACCGGGTCGAGGTTGATATCGGAGCACTGGATTGGGGCAATGGATCTCCTGGCCACATTGGTCATCAGACCCGTCACTTCTCCAAAGTTCCGAAGAGACGTCCTACTCGGAAGGGTTCAAGAAAATAGCAACGTCATCCGCATAGTGAAAACATGGGGCCCATGCAAACCACCTGGCATCTCCTGCAGGAGGCTCAAAGTGATGGCACACTCCAAAATGTGCTGTAGAGGGTCGATGGCGATGTATAAAAGAAGCGGCGATAGGGGGTCCCCCTGTCGGAGACCGTGGCCATGAGATATGTCTTTTCTAGGGATTCCGTTAAGAATGACATGGGAGGAGGCCATAGAGAAGAGAGCCCAAACTAGAGCACGCCATCTCTGAGGAAAACTCATACATTGCATGAGGTCCAGCATATAGTCCTAGCGAACCATGTCAAACGCCTTATCAATGTCGAGCTTAATGAGGAAAGCCGGGGTCTTGCTACGATAAAGCCGACAAGCCGTGTCCTTGACATTCATAAAGTTATCGTGAATTTTCCTGGATTTGATGAAGGATCTTTGGCTGGGAGAAACAATGTCGTTCATCTTCGAGCCAAGACGCTGGGCCATAGCTTTGGCAATTATTTTCGGGACCACGTGGATGAGGTATGGGCCTAAAATCCGTAACTGACTCAGCCCCGTCATTTTTCAGTACAAGGATGATGTTTTCTGTGTTCATGATGTCGAAGTTAGAAGTAGATAACTCAAATAAAGTGGTGATGGCTTGCATGAAATCATCCCCAACATGAACAGAAGAAGGATATGGAGAATCCATCGGGTCTAGGATCCTTATCAAGGGGCATGTCATCAATTTCCTCTCTTATCGCAGATTCGGAGAAAGGCAAGCTCAAGTCTTCCAAAGAGTGGGAAGTTTGATTTATGACGGCCCAATTAAAATCTAGTTGTCGAGGCGGTGGGCGGCCCAAAGTTTTGGAGAAATGGTCAAAGATGAGTTTCTCCTTATCCTTGTGAGTTGTGAACCATCCTTCATTGTGCTTTAGGCTCTGAATGAGATTCTTCGCTTCCTATAGTTATCCAAAAGGTGAAAGAACTTGGTGTTGTCGTCTCCCTCTCTAAGATAGTTGATTCTAGAAGCCTGTTGTTTCCGGGAGCGTTCCAAGGCCACGAGCCCCATAACACGTCGCTTAAGACCGGACCAAAGTTCCCTTTCATATATATGCCGAAAGAGTGCGATATTCTTGCGCGATGTCCAGATGAAGAATAACATCAAGAGCCATAATAAGCTGAAGTTTGTAGAAAGAAAAGAGGCCCTTGCTCCATGATCTTATCATTTCTTGCCTCTTTAACTATGCCTCGTTCTTCTGCTATCTCTCCCCAGCTTTACCTCAGATGACTGAGGTAGGTAGTATCCACTAGAAACTTTTGTAATTTGTCTATGTTATTCTCCACTAGATACATTACTATTTTTCATGTATCATGTTTGCTGGTTAGCTGTTATTCTCTACAAGATACAATACTTTTGTGACAAGGGAGGCATGCTTTAATCAATCTTTTGACATTACAACCTGTTAGCTGGTGTTTCTTAAATCTGGCACTACATAAGAACTATACCTCGGAATTAACACAAATGACACTCTACTCTACAGAAACATGAATCATTATAATCACTAAATATTCCTCATCTAGTTTCTACTACCTCAACATCCGTGCAAGTTGTTTTTGTGAAAGAATCACTAAACGGTAAAGAGCAGGCTTTTGAACTAAAATAGCACATGCTTCTAATGAGGGGGAAGAAGGAACATACATGATTCTTGCACTCTGGATTGAGGTGGGTGCCGCGACCTATCGTGTCACTTAGATTAGTTACCTAGGCGCATAAAAGCTTATGGACCATAAAGGCCCAACGGAGTCCAAGAGGCACGCGACAGATAAAGACTTGCGTTATTGAGGCATAATCATGAACCGACATAGAGTTTGCATTATAATTGTAAGCATGTAACCTATCCGGCTTCGGATCCAGGACCCAACCTCTCAAAAAGCTAGGAGGACCCGATGGAGAGAAAACCTTTTAGCTTTTCTGCAATCCTTCGTGAGCTAGATCGCAACTAGCGAATCAGTGACTTTGTAACCGAGTTTTCCCTATAATCAGACTACATTGACTTCCTTGTTTGTATGATCAGCCGATGAAATCCCCAATGCTCTCTTTTCCACGAAACCCTAAGTCCATAACAATGGGCATTGCCGAGGTTACCCTCGTCAATTGGAGTCGTCTGTGGGAACTTTGAGCGTTGGAGCCATGGATTTGGCGGCTTCCCCTTCATCAAGCAAAAAACCGACAATCAATGTTGGTGAGGTCCATTACGATATCATTGATCTGCACCCGCCCACCCCTTTGTCGTGTCTCGTCGACTTCGACCAGGAGACCGATCTCATGACTGGAAGTTTACACTTTTGTGAGGGAGAACCTGAGAATATCTACCTTTAGACTTCGCTTTACTCGTATCCGTCAGCCACAACCGCATCTCCTACGGCGACACCATCATCATCCATTGGCGCAATGGTACATGCCACATCTAATCCAAAAAACGTCGAAGAAACTCACGGAAACTCCAAAGATCTAGAAGATTTGACTGATCTATATGATGGTCTCTCTTTCGGTTTAAACTCCTAGTCAATGCTGCAGCACAGCCTAAGTTCATCAAGCACAGTTCTCTATGAAGCTGAAGAAAGCGTCAACTCTGGAATCAGGAAGGGAGAATCATACCTAGAGCAAGATCCTTTGGACTTCGCTGGATCACAGATCGGCGTTTCTTATGGGTACAACAATGATGATAATCAATCGTACATGATGCACCACCAATTGTGCGTCATTCAGGAAAAGGGAGAAACCTCAACGCTCGTAGATTCCCACGGTAACCCGTGTAGGGGTTCATAGCATGGAAAACAAAAAATTCTACCGCATGAACAAACAAATCAAGATCTAATCTATGATCAAGCCAAGATCTATCTACTAGATCGGTGCAACGAGATTGAAGAGTAATAACCCTCGTAGATCCAAAGCGTTTAACGAGATCGGATTTTCTTGGGTGATGTAGTCGTTCACTTGTCGATCTCAAGATCGCGTAGATGATACTTCCGGCACTGCGTTCCGGCAGCGCTTCCACAGTCGGTCACACGTACGGTACTCGAAAAAGACATTACTCTACCTTGTTCCAGCAGGCAGCGGAGGTTGCAGCTCTCTCCTCACGATTCCGGTAGCACGACAGCGCGGTGTCGGAAATAGAGGGGAGATCCCGTAGGGCTTCGCCTAAGCCGGTGCGAGTATGATGGAGTAGAGGGAGCCTCGGCAATCTAGGGTTTAGAGGTGGCCAGTAGCTAGGGTTTAGCTAGGTGGCGGCTGTTTAGAGGAGGGTCTAGGCGGCGGCAACTTTGGGGGGCAAGGGCTGGCAGCTAGGGTTTGTGGGGTGGTGGCTTGGTGTCACATCCCAAAAATTTCCAAATTTTGAAATGTGAAATGTAAACAAACAAAAGAATTAAAGGATGAAATTTAGGGGGAAAAGAAAGTTGTGTTTCTAAATGGAAACATCAAAACCTTACTTGAACAAAATTTGAATGAGAAAGCAACAAACGAATTTTCAAACAGATCAAATGCATTCATGCATGGGATTTATCTTGATTTGAGCACTTGGAAAAGATAAACCAAAAACCTAAACCCTAATAAGAGAAATCATCATCAAGATCACTCCAAGATTATAGCTTTGTTCCATATAAAAATTTATCAAAAACATTCCTAAATAATCAATATTGATAAACACCAATATTACAAAACCATGGGATTTGATTTCACCCGTTTTGGAGCCATGGATAAAAACTTAAGATTTTTATAAGATAAAAGAAAGTATTCCAAGACTAATAAAGCTCAAATCAATACTTAATTGTGAACAAAATAATTCTAAAGGATATATAAATATAAATAATTATTAAATAGAATCATACAAATTGGAAGCACTTTTTTTGGATCTATAAATAAAAAGATATGAATTATATAAGACAAAGAAAGAAATAAATAAGAATTATTGCAAAGACAATTTAAACCATGGCAAAAATTCATAATTAAATGGAATAAAGGTTTATTTAAATCATAGAAAAAGATAAAAGTTTATTTATATAAAATTATATGGGCTATGAACCATATACAAATTTTATTTAAATAAAATCCAATGTGCCCCACTCAATTTAAATGGTTAATAAAATATTTTTGAAATCCTCAAATTGGACTAATTAAGCAATTTATTTTATGTATAAAATCTACTGAAAAGCTTGGTGAATATTTGAACCAATTTGGAGTTGAATCAAATTAGTTTGAATAAAAATAGAAAATAGAAAAAGAAAAGGAAAAAGATTTCAAGAAAAAAAAGAGAAACCTATCTGCCCAACTAGGCCCAGCAAACCAGCCCATCCAGCCCACCCGGGCCACTCCGTATCTCCCTCTGCTCTCTAACTCACCCGCGCATACCGCACCTCTCACTAACCCCCTGGCCCAACCCGCCATGTCATCCTCGTCGTCAACCTCACGTGTAGGAACCGCTCCTCCCCTTTGTTGTTACTGGCCGTTTAAATCCGAGTAACTACGCGTGTTTGCTGGAGTCATTTCCTCCCCCGACCTCGCCTTATTATTCCCCTCTCCCTCCTCTCATTTTCCCATCAAACCACGTCACCAGAGAGCCCCAGGGCTGCTCAATTTTGAGCTCGCAACCGCCGCCGTCCCGAGCACTCCGACGGCCAATTCAGTAAGCTCGGACCATCCCTGGCCTCTACCTTGCACTGTTGCATCCATCATCAGGCGCATCTACTAACCCCCTCCACTTTCTTGCGTGCACCCCAGGAGCTCGGCTCTGTCCTCACCTGCAAACAACTGACGACATCCCCGACTCCGGCGAGCAATCCCAGACGACCCCGAGCGCCCCACCCTCGTGACCTCCGCTGCAACCCTCGCGACCTTGGGACCCTGGTAATGTCCCTACACATCTCCCTTACCCCTTGCACCGCCAGTACACCGTCGCCCGACACGCCGCCGCCGCACTCGCCACTCACGCCGCCAGTTCCTCGCCAGAGAGCTGTGGTCCGCTGGATCTGAATCATAGGGCTAAGATTAGAAGTTTCAGCGAAGAGGTACCCGCAGATCTAAGCCGCTCATATTCACTTAGATCTAACGGCCCATGTAGCTGATCCTGCTGAAGCGGTACCAACCAATCAGAACACACCACGTGTCTAGGGTTTCGTTTTAAAAATGAGAAAAGGTTTATTAGATGATTAAACTTGAAAAATTCATAACTTTTAATCTACAAATCAGAAAAATACAAATTAGGTGTCTATGGATTCAGAAAAATGTGAAATTTATTAATGTGGCCTTACTTTGTTCACTTGTTTCTGTAAAAATGGAGTTTTAGGAAGAGACTTGTTTAGGGCTATTTTGAGTATAAAAATTGTTCTAAGAATTATTTTTGAGTGAATCCTTTTGCAAATAGTTTTGTTTTGAACCCTCTAACCATAAACACTAACAATTGAAATTAAAAAATATAATTTGCTAGCACTAGAAAAATATTCCTTTGAATAAAAGCATTTCTAGTAAAACAAAAATGATTTAAATAACCAAATTACACTAACTTGGTTCCAATTGAAATTCCACTTTTATAAAAAGACCAGTAGGTGTTTGTAATGTTTAGAACCTTTTTAGGAATAACTTTTTCAATAAAATAACCTTTGGCATGCTTTCATGCATTTCTTTGTTTTCTTGTTTTGTTTTGTTATTTTGTGTGGTAGTTTTGAGTGTGTGCTTTTTGCTTGTTTGTTTTGTTGTAGTGAACTTTCAAGAGTGTGACATTTGCAAGATCAAGGAGAGTACCTAGATTTTCTACTAAAAAGTCAAGTGATACTTTGGTCATCAAAAGTCCTATCTTTTCAATATCGCATTAGTGATATTTTTGTAGTATGCATGATAAGACTATTTTGTTTATTTCTATGCTATGCTAAACCTATAGTATCTACCTTTGGAGTGTTTCCTAAAGATAGGAGACATGGTAAGGTTAGAATGCTTAGTCTAGCTACATAGATTTGTGGGTGGAAATCATGCTATGATGTCTTATGAAAATACAAGTATTGTTTTTGCACTAATGAAAACAACTGATGTGAATGAAACACCTGGGTGGAAATGGGACTTGTATGGATTTTTGTTGAGTGGTTACTCAGGGCCCATTTCTATGGTTTACCTTGGTGTATCCCACTTGTGGATGGCCACCTAGGAACAAAGAGATTGGAGACATTCTTGTCGCGAAAGCTTCTAGTGCAGCTACATGGCATATGGGCTCTGCCTTGACCAACTAAGTTGCAAGAACTCAGCCAGATGGACAGATGGTGGTAGTGTTGTTAGGATGGAACACGTCCATGGTGGTATGAGGGATTGCTTCTGAAAATTCTAGTCTCGATACATGTCGAGTCTTGTGGGGAAAGTGCACCACCTCTCGAGAGGGTGAAACTAAGTACGTCGCCGTGTCCCCGTTTATGGACATTTTGAGCATCAAGAGAGTGAAGGAGTTCGAGAATCTCATCATTCTAATTTCTCTAAGTTAAATCTTGTTGGGTGAACAAGGGTAGCACCTGGTGTGTATCCAGTGTGCCATGTTTGATGAACTGTTGTTGAAAAAGAGAAAAACTATTTTACAAAGTATGGGGAAAACTTATTTTATGCCAAGTCCAGCCAAAACTGCACTTAGACATATATTCATGTAGATGTTAGACTCTCTATAACAATGTGATATCACTTGCCAATACAATTCAAATGTATTGAACCTTGTGGCTGTAACTTATCATGTTGCAGGTTTGTTTGATGTTTGTGAAGTTTGATGAGTAGGGATTACAAGTCTGCAACCAAAATGTTTGCCTGTGGCACATGAAGATTAAGGACTCCATGCTTTGTAGTTATTTATGTTGCGGTGTAATAATATAGCCATATGAGCTATATAAGTTGTAATGATTTATTTTATATCTGGATATGCGATGTAATATGACCTTTGTTTCTTGATATTACATCTAAACTGTGAGTGCTAGCTATTTGATCTAGGGACTAACACTATAATCACAGGGATCTCTACCTTATCAGGTTGGGTCCTCTAAACTTGGGGCACCCCATCCCCTTCTTTTATAGATGGGGAGAGGCGGTTGGGGAAGGGGGATCCTTCCCCAACTCCACCTCATGGGCCGACAGCAAGGGGAAGGAGGAATCCTCCCTTAGGTGGGATTACTTTCCTCCCTCCACTTGGCAACCATGTTGGGATTTGCCTTTTTCAAATTGGTGTTTGAAATTCAAACTAGAGTTTGATTTATTTCTTCACATTGCCCACCCAAGTGACCTAGTACATGATGCAACCATTCCACATTGGCATGACACATCCATATACCATTCCACTCCGGATCGGTGGACCTTCTAGACCCTTCTAGAACATTCTAGTGAAAACACCGAAACAATTCCCTAACTATGGAATTGGAATATCCTTATATGAATCTTATTCTCCAGACCATTTCGGATCTCCTTGTGATATCCTGTATCCAATCCGAGACTCCGAACAATATTCGGTCTCTTACTCACATTCCATATCTACTAAACAACATCTAATCCTTAAGTGTGTCTCCCTATGGTTCGTGAATTACGCAGACATGATCGAGAATATTCTCCGATCAATAACCAATAGAGGAATCTGGAAATTCAAATGCCTCCCACATATTTATATGATGACATCATGATCCAATGTACCATTTACATATTATACCAATTTCCCTTTGTCTCACGATACTTTACTTATCCGAGGTTTGATCGTCGGTATCTCTGCATACCTAGTTCAACCTCGTTACCAATAAGTAGTCCTTACTCATTCCTGTGATATGTGATCCCTTGTGAGCCAGTAACATGCTTGCAAGCCAATTGGATGGCATTCCACCGAGAGGGCCCATAGTATATTTATTTTTCATATGGATGGACAAATCCCACTCTTGATCCATGTGCTTCAACACATACTTTAAGAATACTCAATGCCACCTTCACCCAGTTATGAAGTGGTGTTTGATGTCATCAAAGCATCCATCCGGTGATGGTGATTAACGCGATCTCATGGTCGAAGGATTTAGGTTACTATGTATTTGAAAGCTTTAGAAAACGAACTATTTAAATGACTTGATATTATGCTACTCTTAACTATAGGAGTGTGTCCATCACATCATTATTCTAATGATATGACCTTGTTATTAATAACATCCAATGTTCATGATCATGAAACCATGATCATCTATTAATAAACAAGCTAGTTTAACAAGAGGATTCACTAGGGACTCTTACATGTTTACAAATCACACAAGTATTAATGTTTCCGGTTAATACAGTTATAGGATGGGATGTAAACATTTATCATAAACATAAAGATATGATAATAATCACTTTATTATTGCCTCTTGGGAATATCTCCAACAACCCGATCATTAACCCTAATGATATTTTGTTGGATGATGCGGCAGGGCATCGCGAGGGAAGGCAGGACCTGCCAGAAGGAGACCGCTGTGTCGTGAGAAGAGGAGGATAACGCGCTCGAGAGCGCATAACACTTCACCTACCTCCAACAGCTTGGCGAAAGACTCGAGATGCCGTATTGGGTGTGGTGCCCATGATAGTAGACGCCATAAGAGAAGAATTCATGGCTTACCAATACTTGTTGCACAACAAGAGAAAGGATTTACTATGACTGCAGCGGTCTCTAGATTAAAGAAAAAGGTTAGATGATGAATCCAGCGTACGCCAGGCACATCTCAACTCCACCCCAAATTCTGGCAGCATCACTGGAGGACCACAGCCTAGGAGGAGCACCTCATGGCTGCAATGCATCACGGATGCCGAGAGGCGCGAATTGGCCAGAGATTTGGACCTGTCATTCATGTCAGTTGATTCTCCTGGTAACATCAAGGAAAAAACAACAGAAGCTGCCCTTGTCGCAGCTCAAACCTACCTCTTGACAAATCAACTGGCAGCCAATGATCTGCGGGCAACCATTCATCGCTCCACCCTCATGGGATTGGGTATGGCAGGCAAGAATCTTGCACAAGGAGAACAAGGAATTGTAGAACGAGCCGATAAATCGCCTTGCCGTTGCAGCAGCCCACAACACATAGGGAATACTCAATGATCTAGCTCCCCTCACCATGTGCAATTCACACATTCTTTTTGTGAGGGCGATGCTAGAAACGACATCACTCAAAGAAGGGTCGATAGATCCATGGAGGAACGCAGCAGCCGAAGATATTCTAACAAATAAAGTGATGAAGAGCATGAACCTTGTGGCGCTAGTTGCTTTACCTATCCGGTTCACAAGTTTGTGATACCCAAAGATTTCAAGCTCCCTCATGACCTCCAAAATACGACGGACTTTAGGAACCCGAGGCATGCCTAGACGATTATCTGCAAACCGCCAAAATCCAGGGTGGTTCAAAGGCCGCCGTGATGCAAATCCTTTAGTTACACTTGAGCGACGTAGCACGCTCGTGGCTCAGGCAATTACCCACAAAATCTATCAATAGCTGGAGTGATCTAGAGGACAAGTTTATCCGAACTTCAAGTCCACTTTTAGGTGACCAACATCTATTAAAGGATTTGTGGGCCTGCAAGCAGAAACCCAGGGAATCTATCATGGCATATATCCAATGTTGGAATATCATCAAAAACTCTGCAGAGCACATCTCTGACGAGAGGGAAATCGATGCTTTTAATGATGGTTTGCAGAGAAAGGATTTCATTGAAGAGTTGGGGAAGGTGAAGCCGAAAACAATTTCTCAATTGATGGACATGGCACACCGCTGGGCTGATGGTGAGGATGCCGTGAACAACAAACAAGGACGACCACCCGAGGATGATGATGACTACGTGAACACTTCGTTGGGAGACCCCAAGAGGAAGGTATGATGAGCTCAACAACAAGTTTTCCCTCAGTAAGAAACCGAGGTTATCAAACCAGTAGGAGGAAGGAAATGACTCAAACATGTTGCTAGCAACTTGCAGACCTGCACAACACAAACTCAAGACTTTGCCCCAAGGAACAGTGAGGTTGTCAATCTCATCGGTATGTTGTAACAAAGGATTAACTGTATGGTGTGGAAGGTAATTGTGGTTTGCAGCAAGTAAACAGTAATAGTGGAAGATGTATCAATGGTAAAGATTGGACCAGGATCCATAGTTCACTATAGGTGTTCTCCTTAGATAAACAAACATGGCATGTTGGGTAAACAAATTACAGCAGGGCAATTGACAGGACTGAGCAAGGCATAATAATGCAATACTAGACATTCATGATCCTATGAGATTTGATTGGGCAATACAACAAGATACATAGACCGCCATTCAACTGCATCTATGACTAGAATTCCACCTTTGGGTTATCATCTGAACCGCCTCCAGTATTAAGTTGCAAGCAACAGACAACTTCTTTAAGCAAGGTGTGTTAGGTAAATAATCCACTTGTTCCATGAACAAGAGACCGTTGTTTTCTCCCTAGTGGCAACATGTAACATCCCAGGATTAACACCTAGAATTACAAAGGACACATGTGTGTGCATTGCATTCATTCATAAGAAAATCTGGGGAATTTTCGCGCAAAATAAAAAGGGCTACAGAGTGAGTGAGGTCTCTCTTGTTCTGAGGGAAATGTGAGGGAAATGTTACTGCAAGTGCTATGGATTCCGACATGACTTTTTTTAAGTCCTTTACTTATAAGGGAAATAATTTCAATTTGAATAACCAAATGATATATATAGTTAGAACTAAGAAAATGAAAATGAATATTAAGTAATCCCTAATTGAATGTTATTTCAAATAAAGAATTGAATTAGTATTCATAAATAAGATACAGATAATTATGTCCAAGATTCAATAATGAAGAAAACATTTACTTTCTTATCATATAAATAATATTATAGTGTTTACATTTAAGATGGAACTTACAGAAATAGTTAAATAAAAGAATATGAAAATACAAAGAAAGGTACTCTTATTTACATCATACCATTTTACAGTGTCTTCACCCTTTTGAATAAAAATGGAAATTGCAAATAAGTAACAAGTCTTGTAAAAGATAAATTGAAATTTGCAAAAACAGATTTACTTTATTACAACATTTATGGAATAATACAAACAATAAATGAAATAGAAAATAATAACTTTATACAAATATTATATTTTTTTACAGATGTTTAAATGAAAGAGAAAGATTACAATAACAACAAGTAAAAGAAAAATTAGAACTAAAAATCTATCTGTTGGAGATATGCCCAAGAGGCAATAATAAAGTGGTTATTATCATATCTTCACACTTATGATAAATGTTTACATACCATGCTATAATTGTATTAACCGGAAACATTAATACTTGTGTGATTTGTAAACTAAAATAAGAGTCCCTAGTAAAGCCTCTTGTTAAACTAGCTTGTTGGTTAATATATGATCATGGTTTCCTGATCATGAACATAGAGATGTTATTAACAACAGGATCATATCATTAGGAGAATGATGTGATGGACATACTCCTATAGATAAGCGTAGCATAAAGATCAAGTCATTTCAATAGTTCAATTGCTATATGCTTTCTGATACATAGTAACCTAATTCCTTCGACCATGAGATCATGCATATCACCTTTTCCGGATGGATGCTTTGATGTCATCAAACACCACACCGTAACAGGGTGGCTATAAAGGTGGCATTGAGTGTTCAGAAAGTATTGGTTGAAACACATGGATCAAGAGTGGGATTTGTCCATCCATATGACGGATAGATATACTCTGGGACCTCTCGGTGAAATGTCATCCAATTAGCTTGCAAGCATGTGACTGGCTCACAAGGGATCACATATCACGGGAACGAGAAAAGAGTACTTATCAGTAACGAGGTTGAACTAGGTATGCAGAGATACCGACGATCAAAACCTCGGATAAGTAAACTATCGTGAGACAAAGGGAAATTGGTATCGTATGTAAGTGGTTCATTCGATCGCAAAGTAATCGTAGAAATATGTGGGAGCCATATGAATTTCCAGATTCCTCTATTGGTTATTGTTCGGAGAAGTGTCTCGATCATGTCCGCATAATTCACGAACCGTAGGGAGACACACTTAAGGATTCGACGTTGTTTGAGTAGTTATGGTATTATGAGAAAGAGACCGAATGTTGTTCGGAGTCTCGGATGGGATCCGGGATATCACGAGGTGATCCGGAATGGTCCGGAGAATAAGATTCATATAAGGAAAGTCCCGTTTCGGAGTTCGGAAATGATTCCGGTGTTTTCATCGGGAATGTTCTAGAAGGTTCCGGAATGTACGGCACTCCGGAGGGGAAGGAGTACATGAATGTGTCATTACATATTGGAATGATTGCATCATGTACTAAGTGTTCTTGCTGTTCCAAATAAAGGATTAAATTGAATCCTAAAACTGAAAAGTCAAATGGCCAGTTTGAAAGTCAAACGGCTAAAATAGGAAACTGTGGGAAACAAGCAAGAGGAGGTTGAAACCGACTTGGGGGAGGAGTCCCTCCTCTCCAAGCCGGCGCGCCACCCAAGGCCGACTTGGGGAGGGACTCCCTCCCCTTGGCCGCCCCTCCCACCTATAAAAGGAGGGGCAGGGCCTCCTCCTCTAGACACACAAGTTCCTATCCTCTAATCTCCGGTTTAGAGCCGTTTTGGTTTAGAGCTTCTAATTGCCCTAGCCTTCGGTTTAGAGCCTTCTAATTGGTGTGTCTAATCCCTAGACCACTAATAGCCCTCTCTCATACTCCACCATACTCGCTCCGGCTTAAGGCGAAGCCCTGCGAGATCTCCCCTCTACTTTCGGTACCACGCCGTTGTGCTGCCGGAATCGCGAGGAGAGTGC
Organism: Avena sativa; assembly: GCA_916181665.1. Taxonomy (NCBI): domain Eukaryota; kingdom Viridiplantae; phylum Streptophyta; class Magnoliopsida; order Poales; family Poaceae; genus Avena; species Avena sativa. Next base: position 45,303,276 of record OV702300.1, on the reverse strand, counting down.
TACAACCTCCGCTGCCTGCTGGAACAAGGGAGAGGAAGGTCTTCGTCGAGTACCGAACGTGTGACCGACTGCGGGAGCGCTGCCGAAACGCAGCGCCGGAAGGATCGTCTACGTGATCTTGAGATCGGAAAGAGTACGACTACATCACCCACGAGAATCTGCTCTCGTTAACCGCTTTGGAATCTTCGAGGGTAAGTTATTCAATCGACTCGTTGCTACAATCTAGTAGATAGATCTTGGCTTGTTTGTTTGTATGCGATAGAAATTTTTTGTTTTCCATGCTACGAACCCCTACAGTGGTATCAGAGCCGTGTCTATATGTAGATCTATTGCACGAGTAGAACACAATGGTCATTGTGGGCGTTGATGCTTTTATTGTTGATTGCTTCTTGTGTACTTTGCATCTTGCGGTATGTTGGGATGAAGCGGCCCAGTCTAACCTTACATGACATCATTCATGAGACTTGCTCCACGCTTGACATGCAACTTGTATTGCATAAGTGGCTTTGCGGGTGCCTGTTTCTCCTAGCATAGTTAAGATCCAATTTACAACGGGTGATTAACAATACTAGTATCAATGTTGTGGTTCTTGTTCGTAAGTTAGAACGACACTTATTGAAAGCCCCAAACCACGTAAAATATGCAAATAAAGTAGAGGCGTCTAACTTTGTTTTGCAGGGGTGTGCAGTGATGTGATATGGCCATGATTGTGATTATATATGATGTATGCAATGTTCCTTATTGTAAGTTGGCAACCGGCAGGAGCCATATGGTTGTCTTTAATTTTGTTAAGACCCGCGTGTCTATTAAAAGTAGTTGTAATAGTTGAAGCCGGTGGACGACAACCATGGAGAGGCATCATTGACCTTGATGCAATGTCGGTGATGATGGAGATCATGTTCGTGCTGGAAGATGGAGATTGGAAGCACAAAGAAGAAAGGCCATATCATATCACATATTATGAATTGCATGTGATGTTAATCCTTTATGCATCTTGTATTGCTTAGTAGACGACGGTAGCATTATAAGATGATCCCTCATGCACATGAATTTCAAGTCATAAAGTGTTCACCCTTAGTTAGCACCGTTGCTAAAGCTTGTTGTTTCGAAGCACCACGTGATGATCGGGTGTGTTAGATTCTGCAAGTGTATACAACGTGAGCAAGCCAGATTTGCTCATGCGAAAACTAAGGTTTGATCTTGACGAGCCTAGCATGTACAGACATGGTCTCGGAACACGGAATACCGAAAGGTAGAGCATGAATCATATAGTAGATATGATGAACATGTCGATTGTTTGCCATTGAAACTATATCAATTCTCGTGATGATCGGTTTTGATATGGTGGATTTGGTTCGTGTGATCACTAAAACAATGTGAGGGATATTGTTTTGAGTGGGAGTTCACCTAGATTAATTTAATTATTAATTAGAACTCAATTTATCATAAACTAAATCAAAGTGAATTTGCATAGTTGTTGTAGTCATTGGCATCCGTTTACCACCTTGCGCTTAGTTATAATTGAGATGATAGAACTATAGAAATCTGGTTAGTTACTTTACGAACTGGTATCGTATTGTTTTGAAGTGTTAATCTAAAGTTTAAAAGTCCTATTGCAAACTTTTCAGTAAGTTCCAGTTACTCCATGAAGTTTAATAATTAGTATTAAATCAAGAGTAACAATTCCAAGTGTTAGTATATAAGTATCATGTTTGTCTCCATGATTCTTGATATTCAAAGGATTCTCTTAATATCAAGGTAATCTTGGATCTGAAAGAGTTGTTTCAGAAACCATGATGTGTGGAAGATATTGTGATATCTGAAACGAAGTTTTGGTTGCAACATGATAGAGTATAATATGGCAAAGTTCATGTTCTCATATTTTGATGAGAATTTGCAAAGGGTTGTAGACACGTGTTGTCCTAATCCTCCAAAAGGTTTTGGATAGCAACATTATACTCATAATTCATCGTTATAAGCTAAAAGTAGCTTGATCATGGACGATTCCATGATAAGGTCAATATTTTATGTAGGTAAAATGTTTACTACACCAAGAGATTACTAAAGAAAGGAATTTGAAAGAACACCAAACATTTGATAATGGTGATCTACTTCAAAGTGCAAGTCCAAAGACATTGGTATTTAACTATACACGCTTTGGACTATGTGTCATATGTATGACTCCACTATTGATGTTGATAGATTCTTTCAAACATAAAAGGAAATACTGAAAGAGAATCTCATAAATATATGGCAGAAAAGAAAAGACTAGAATTGTTCAGTTTAAGTATATAGATGATATACATGTTATGGCTATATTCTTTGCTTATTAAACAATGTGGTTCTTAAGTATTTGATACTGAATTTGTTGGTGTGAATCGTCATACGAAACAACACAATTCATGAACTACAATGGCCTAAGTAACTAGCAAAAGAATATGTGATGATGTTCATCGAGAACAAATAAAAGGTTATTGTGTTGCTCGTTAAACATCAAAGCTTGCCTTCAAGATTTGTTTTATCAGGTATTATGAGAACAAAAGGGTTGTTCAATTAATTGCCGTAATCCATAAAAGATGGATGATTCACAAAATCTTGTTGGAGAAATCACATCCATAAAACTAGTGCTAAAAATGTCGAAGGACAAATTGATTGAAAGATCAATTAGGAAGTGACATCGCCGTTTAAATTATATTGGAAAGAAAACATGAAGAAACTCCATGTGGATGGAATTTTGGAGTCTTTTGATTTTGATCAAATGACGCTTGTGAAACTTTCCTAGAGATAATTAAAACTTCGTTCATAGGCCAAAAGGGAACGAATGACTAGCTTATTGGAACTTGTACATATTGTTGTACGAAATCCATTATGTGTAGTCAAGAGCGATGGATTTCAACTTCATATGCTTTCTCCGAAAATTCGAGTGAATATATGAATATTTACTTAATAAGGATGAAGTGTGAAATATTTGAAAAGTTCAAAGATTTTCAAGATGAAGTGCAAAATCATTGTAACAAGAATATAAATAGTTTATGATAAGATCATAAAGAAAGATATTTGAGTTACAAGTTTAGCATAATACCTAAGATTTAAGGAATCGTTCCGTGGATTTGCATTTTTCCGAAACACCATAAGAGTATGGAGCGTTCGAGATATGTAATTAAACCTTGTTTGACATGGTAAGATCGAAGGTGTAATTCATAAAACTGCCATTATATTTTAAAGATTAAAAGCTTTAGAGATTACCGTTTTTCCACTGAAAAGAGCTTCATCATAATCCGTTGAATTGACACCATATAAAGTTATGGTTTGGGATAAAACCCAAGTTGTCCTTTCTTAAACATTGGTATGCTATGCATAAGAAAGATGTGTGCAACCAAAGTCGGATGAACCTGTCTTTGTATAACTGTTAAGTATTCCTCCATAAACACCGGAGACAAAAGTGTTTGTTGCTTAGAACGTTAAGTTTCTTTGAGAAGGAATTTTTCGTGAAAAGTTAAGTGGGAGGACAATAGAACTTTGATAAGGTTAAAAGAACCTTAGCTATATGTGCAAAGTTGCGCAGCGCCGAAAAGTGTTCCGGAGTTAGCAAACAATGCTCATGGCTCGCGTACTTCAAAGGTTGTGGTCACGGAGATCTAAGTTCCTATTGAAACAAGTAGGTCGGATGAACAATCAAATACCAAGATTTGAGAGTTAAATCATTATTTAACAATAATGATCCGACTACATGCAAAGAAGCGATGATGAGCCCTGACTCCGTCAAATGGCTTGAAGCCATAAAATCCGTGATAGTTCCATGCACGAGAAATCAAGTTTTGAACTTGAAGGACCCTCGAGAAAGGTGTAAGACCTTACAGTTGTGTCTGGATCTATAAAGAAATAGACATGGATGTTTTACATCTATGAAATAGTCGACATGTTGGGAAAGAGTTCACAACAATGTTCAAAGGTTGACTATGACAAGATTTGATCTTTCATAGTGATATTTAGTCTAGACGGATTAATGTAGCAACCACTACATATAATTTGTTATATGGTAGTTGAATAAACAAAACAAGTTCTTCTAATAGAATCGTTACCTAGGACATGTGCATAACACGGTCCATAGGGTTTTGTTAATTCAAAGGATGCTAAAAGCATATGCAAACTTCAATGGTTAAAGTGAGCATCGCGGAGTTGGAATCTTCACTGTGATGAAACTATTAAAGGAGTTTAAAAGTTCATTAGAGACAATGAAGATGCTTGCATTTGCAAGAAATTAAGTGGGAGCGCTAAGACATGTTTCTAATACATTGTGTGGAAGACATATTGTTGATTGGAAATAATGTATCTTTTATTAACACATAATAAGAATTTCATCCCGATGAAAGACTTAGGCAAAACCCAAATATTTGGCATCAATAGGCGCTAATATGGTTGTGCCAGAAGTACATAGACAAGATATTGAATGAGTTCAACATAGAAACTAAAAGAGAGGTTCTTGTCGCACAGAAAGGATTGAATGAGTTCAATGTTGATGATATATTCAAGTGTATTGACATTTGGTAAAGTGAAACAAATAATCAAGTATAGATTGATACTTGATGTATGAAATCACAAAGAGTATTTATATCAATCATACTGTGATATGTACAAATCCAGATATGTCCTATGCTCTAAATGTTGTGAGCATATACCAGAATGATTCGTAAGATGATCATTGGACAATAGTAAGGATATTCTTATGATCTTTTGGAAGAACTAAGAGTATAATATTTGTAGAAGTGACAAATAGATGGTTAGTTCATTGTAAAAGTACTACATTGATACTAGCTTGGTCACAAAGTACAAATTAAGTTTATCTCAATCTAAACTAAGGGTGGCACAATATAATGGAAAGTGAGTTCCATAATGGATTTGGATGAGTTCCAAAGTTAAGACATTGTGACAGATACTACAACAAAAGGCTAAGTATATGACTGCTATTTTAGCAGCAAAAGAGGGCATTTGTGTCAAAGTAGTTTGTTATCAAACTAGGTGTAGTTCACAGTGGGATAATACTATGAAGATATATTGTGCGACAATATTATCAACATGTTTTAACCCCAAAGAGCTAAAGGTCACACTGAAAGACCAAATTTATACAAAGCCATCTCACTAAAGAATGAGTGATGCGTAGATACGCAAAGACATGCAATTACACACGGACCTGGAAGTGTCAGATCCGGAGATCAGTTGACCACTAGCAATCGTGTACATACAACACCGGAAAGCCATAGGTGTTGAATACACAAAGGTTTGAAACTAGATTATTGACTCTAGTGCAAGTGGGAGACTGTTGGAGATATGCCCAAGAGGCAATAATAAAGTGGTTATTATCATATCTTCACACTTATGATAAATGTTTACATACCATGCTATAATTGTATTAACCGGAAACATTAATACTTGTGTGATTTGTAAACTAAAATAAGAGTCCCTAGTAAAGCTTCTTGTTAAACTAGCTTGTTGGTTAATATATGATCATGGTTTCCTGATCATGAACATAGAGATGTTATTAACAACAGGATCATATCATTAGGAGAATGATGTGATGGACATACTCCTATAGATAAGCGTAGCATAAAGATCAAGTCATTTCAATAGTTCAATTGCTATATGCTTTCTGATACATAGTAACCTAATTCCTTCGACCATGAGATCATGCATATCACCTTTTCCGGATGGATGCTTTGATGTCATCAAACACCACACCGTAACAGGGTGGCTATAAAGGTGGCATTGAGTGTTCAGAAAGTATTGGTTGAAACACATGGATCAAGAGTGGGATTTGTCCATCCATATGACGGATAGATATACTCTGGGCCCTCTCGGTGAAATGTCATCCAATTAGCTTGCAAGCATGTGACTGGCTCACAAGGGATCACATATCACGGGAACAAGAAAAGAGTACTTATCAGTAACGAGGTTGAACTAGGTATGCAGAGATACCGACGATCAAAACCTCGGATAAGTAAACTATCGTGAGACAAAGGGAAATTGGTATCGTATGTAAGTGGTTCATTCGATCGCAAAGTAATCGTAGAAATATGTGGGAGCCATATGAATTTCCAGATTCCTCTATTGGTTATTGTTCGGAGAAGTGTCTCGATCATGTCCGCATAATTCACGAACCGTAGGGAGACACACTTAAGGATTCGACGTTGTTTGAGTAGTTATGGTATTATGAGAAAGAGACCGAATGTTGTTCGGAGTCTCGGATGGGATCTGGGATATCACGAGGTGATCCAGAATGGTCCGGAGAATAAGATTCATATAAGGAAAGTCCCGTTTCGGAGTTCGGAAATGATTCCGGTGTTTTCATCGGGAATGTTCTAGAAGGTTCCGGAATGTCCGGCACTCCGGAGGGGAAGGAGTACATGAATGTGTCATTACATATTGGAATGATTGCATCATGTACTAAGTGTTCTCGCTGTTCCAAATAAAGGATTAAATTGAATCCTAAAACTGAAAAGTCAAATGGCCAGTTTGAAAGTCAAACGGCTAAAACAGGAAACTGTGGGAAACAAGCAAGAGGAGGTTGAAACCGACTTGGGGGAGGAGTCCCTCCTCTCCAAGCCGGCGCGCCACCCAAGGCCGACTTGGGGAGGGACTCCCTCCCCTTGGCCGCCCCTCCCACCTATAAAAGGAGGGGCAGGGCCTCCTCCTCTAGACACACAAGTTCCTATCCTCTAATCTCCGGTTTAGAGCCGTTTTGGTTTAGAGCTTCTAATTGCCCTAGCCTTCGGTTTAGAGCCTTCTAATTGGTGTGTCTAATCCCTAGACCACTAATAGCCCTCTCTCATACTCCACCATACTCGCTCCGGCTTAAGGCGAAGCCCTGCGAGATCTCCCCTCTACTTCCGGTACCACGCCGTTGTGCTGCCGGAATCGCGAGGAGAGTGCTACAACCTCCGCTGCCCGCTGGAACAAGGGAGAGGAAGGTCTTCGTCGAGTACCGAACGTGTGACCGACTGCGGGAGCGCTGCCGGAACGCAGCGCCGGAAGGATCGTCTACGCGATCTTGAGATCGGAAAGAGTACGACTACATCACCCACGAGAATCTGCTCTCGTTAACCGCTTTGGAATCTTCGAGGGTAAGTTATTCCATCGACTCGTTGCTACAATCTAGTAGATAGATCTTGGCTTGTTTGTTTGTATGCGATAGAAATTTTTTGTTTTCCATGCTACGAACCCCTACACTATCTAGATCTCTTGATCCTCTAATCTTCTTTTCTCCAATCCTTCCTATTTTGATTCCTGCACAATAAGACAAAAATAAAACAATGCAAATACAAGACAGAGAGGTGGTCAGTTTATTGGATTACTCTCAGAAGGGCATACAATTGATATGCCAGGTTCATCATCGAGTTAAAAAGAAAAAGCAATGCTTAGTATCTGTTCTTAGTCAAGAAATTGTCCTCAGAACTATGCATCATTGGGCTGGGGCAAGTTTCACCAGTTCAGTACGGAGTTAGCCAAACTAGGATAATACCATCACCCATCGGAACCAATCCACAGCACCACGAATCTATGTATGGAAACTTGCACCTAGTGGGCCCAGTTACAGCAGCTTACACGCCACATGAAGTTGATGTGTTGTCAACACCTCAGGGAGAGCACCAACTATACAAAAGGAAGAAGCCAACCGTAGTAGCAAAGCTAGCTACTCCATTTCCACCACACTTAGCCAAGAACACCACCCAAGCACCTCACCAGTTTCATCACATCCACATCCTCACTTTAGAACACCACCATAGTTCATCTAGCTCATCCCAGTTTATGACAAACTATTTCCATCACCACAACCATACAAACTAGCCAGAACATCCCACCAATAGCTGTCCAGCAGCTATATACAAAATCTATCCATAAAGAATAGCTATCACCATTATCAGAGGAAGAATAGAGGAAGGTGAGGAGCTAGTCAACAAGAAGGTTAAGGTCAGGAAAGGATTCCCAGAGGCTTATCAGCAGCAGATCATCAAGCCAATGACAAGTAGGAAATTAAGAGTCCAAAAGGACCAACTTAGAAGAACAAGCTTCAGGAAGCTCAAGGTAGGAAAAATAAGAGCCTTGGAGGATATGGTGCATAGCATATCTGTTCTTATCTGTTTTAGATAAAAGGGCAAGTAGAGGAGATAATAAAGTATAGAAAATAGAGGATTTCTCTCAGTCCTGCATAGAGGTGCTATGCAAAATCATCATCAAGAAATGAAAACCATAGCACAATATCTGTCCTTATCCAGGGCTGTGCCTATAAAACATCAAGAACACTAGTATTTGATTATATAAGAGCCTATAAAATAGCTAAGAAGCTAGTGGAAGATAGACAAGCATTTCCCTAGCATTTAATTGGTTGGATATCATGGGGTCACAAAGCATATGCATAACTATAGGAAAAAAGTAAAGAAGAAGAAAATCCAATACCCATAGCAATGTAAGGAGTAAAAAAATGATCATGTTACTAAAACAATGTACTACATACCCAAGGTATATTCCTCTATATCTATTAGAACATACAGTCCTAAATAGATTAGAAACAAACTAGAGATGATGGTTTACAAGTAATTAACTAATTCTATCAAGCTAGCAACACCTGAACCTTTAGCACAATCAAAAACCCCACAGAAGAACATGATGGCTCATTGGCCAGGCCATCGATCATCACAACCTAGACAGTACTAACAGAACATCACTTTGGTTTAGTACTGGATAATCACTATCATAAACCTATGACAAGCTGCAACCATCTAACACACCTAACTCAATTAGAAGATCATTAGCAGTACACATAGTCACAGATTCTCACCACAAACCACTTCTAGAATTGCCAGACCTATATCTATACCAATACTAGTAGTATTGTATCTTAGTTCAGTCATGTGCCTTAGAACAAAGGCAGCATATTTTAACAACCAATTAATCTTGTAGCTACTGATAACATAATCCTCACTACATCACTTATATCCATCCATCAATGAACACATGACTAAAAATAAATAAGAGGGAGAAAAGAGATAATTCACAGTGGTAGTTAGGGCCGTGAAGAAAGCCGTCGAGCTTGATGTAGTAGGGGCCAGCCGCAGTCTACTACCTTACCAAGGTGAGGGAGACCACGGTCAGCCATGGCAGGAGCAGCAGAGGGTGGAGATGTGCAGAGGCAGCGCCAGTAGTCGGGCCTAATGGGCTAGGGTTTGATGAATAGGCGAGAATCAGAGGCAGTACCGTGTGGGGGCGATGTGGGGATTGTGAGAAGAACCGGGGCAAGGACTCGCCGGCGTGCGGTGGTACTAAGGAGCCGGAGATGGCTAAGAAGATCCCGGAGAAGCTAGGGTTTCTCCGAGGGAGAGGTCGCACGGGTACTGGGCACCACAGAAGAGGGAAATCAAAGGAGGAGATAGAGGCCTAGCGGCGCTGGGAGGTGCCTGCGATGGCCGGTGAGGCAGGCGGCACCGCTGGCGGCGGTGGCGGCATCGAAAGCATCCTGGAGGGGGGCGGTGCGTGCGTGCTCGCATGTGTTGGGTGAGGGAGAGAGAGTGGCTCGGGGGTCAAGATGACCCCAAGCCTGATTTAGCTGGGCCGAATCGGCCCATGTGCCCAACTCAAATAGGCCAGATTTCAGTGAAATAATAATAAAAAAATTAAAGAATAAAATAAAAATTACCAATTGCCTTTTGAAAATTAAAGCTCTAAAGAATAATAGAAAAATCATAGAAATACATCTAAAATATTTAAATCATCATATAAATAAGATCTACCTAATATAAGAAATATATAAATTTATTTGTTTAAAATAAATATAAAACAAATAAATATTAACACCATTAAATCCTAAGTAAAATTTCATAAAATAAGGAGAAATCCTAAAAATGAATAAAAATCATTTTTGTGTATAAAAATAAACATACTATTTTATAAAAAAATACTAGCCTAATTTTTATAATAATATACGAAGTAAATATTCAAAGACATTTAATCCTTGATGGAATTTTATAAACATAAAAATAATACTTAAAAATAATTAAAATATCATTTTTAAAGTCTTGAAAAAAATATATTACACTAAATTTTTTATTAAATATAATATTAGAAAGGTTTTTAACATTTTAAAGTAATAAAACCTTGTCTATTATCTATTTTGAAACTTCTTAAAAAACATTTCTTAAATAAGAAATAACTATATTTCTTTAGAAATATCAAAACCTTAAAATCTAATTACTAAAGTTCTAAACCATAACTAAGATTTATAATAAAACTTAAACATAAATCATTAACTTTATAATACTCTTTTAAACCCTAAACTAAAATTCAAAACCACAGTCTTTAAGATAATTTTATATATCATTCACTTATATGAAGAGCGAATGATCTTAACATCTAAATCATAATTAACATGACTTTAAAACTAATACCTTAACAACACCATCCAAATTATACTTTCTTTGATAGTTGCATGTTATTTTCATAATAGCAAAACAAATTTAAAATAATCATTCACTTGAATGTAAAGTGAATAATCCCACACTTTCATGATACTTATCATAAATCAAAACTTGAGAATAATTAAAACAAATTACACCTTAAGTTTATTTACCCTTTTAAAGATAACTTTAGTCTCAAGGCTTATAAACATTATGTCTAATAAACTACTTATGTTTTTATAGTTAACCTTGGTCTATTCCAATTAAGACATAAAGCATCTCAAGTCCAAACTAATCAATCACACACTCACAAGCCTTAATAGGAAGCACAAGTATGAAACTTATCTAAAAGGACAACACATTCTAAAGAAACCATTTCCAGTTTCCAAACCCTAGATCAACATTATCCCCGGGATTTGAGTTTACGAAATTGCATTACATTACTTATGCATAATAGCATCTTGCTTCTTTAAAACATTAGCCTTTATTGGACCAATGATGCTGATTTCAGATATTGGATCTTATATTGTCTTAAAGACCGTGAGTGCATAATCTTGCAATCACAAAAGGAAAGTTCACACTTGCTCATGTCCTTTGATTATTTTTTGTAAAGTATTTTGCAAATCCAGTGTTGTTATCACCTGCATTTGAAAAAGGTCAGCAAACACTATTTTAATAATAATATGATTATAGGTTAATTACCATGAGGTAATAACCTACTATGAAAGTTCCAGTGGTAAAGGAACATATTATCTAGGACTTAACAACCAATGTCGCCAGTGATTCTTGCACCGTATATCACGCGTTAACCATGAGATTTGGAATGGGGCGGAGAAGCCAGCTATATCTTCTTCCTCTCGCATGAAAACCTGCATTGCCTATGACCTATGGTCCGTGGCTATATATATAGTGCATCAAACACTCCCTTTCTAGTGAACTTGCTGAGTACGCTCGTACTCAAAGTATCTTCTTAACCCTTGCTAGGTTCTCAAGCCAGTACAGACGATGTCTACATCAAGTTATGCTGCAGGAATCATCATCAAAAGCTCGAGTTCTTCAATGAAGTCAAGGAAGTCAACATATACATCAACTCAAGTGAAGACAAAGTTTCTGACTAGATGGGAATATAATCTCTAGCCATAGAACCTATTTCTGTAGTGTATTGCAATAGCAGCAATGCCAGACCATTAGTTAAAATACTAGTCTTAATAGTATAATAGTTTTTGAGTTGTTTATTTTTTTTATTTTTCTTTGTAAGAAGTTTCTTTCTCTCTCTTTAACCTAGAGTTTTCTATGGATCTTATGTAAAGAGTCGAGTTGTAACCTATATTCATGTCTTGGACCTGCTGTGTTTCTGTTGTATCACTCTGAGGGATGTAATACTAGTGAACGGTGTTTCATTGGTGTTATGTCAACGACTATAGTATACTACATCATGCAGTGGTATGCTGGGTCACCGCACAACATCACATCTACAACCTTAGATATTTCTGTCACTTCCCTTAGATTAAATAGAGGCATGAACCCACTATCGAGCATAAATACCTCATCTTGGAGTCACTAGCAACTACTTGGCCAAGATAGCTACTAACAACAGAGACCATGCAAGATCACAAACAACACATACATGATAGAATCAATAAGACAAAACCATTAATCAATCTTATATAGTAATCTCAATATCCATTAGATCCCCGCAAACACAACACGCATGATTACAAATAGATGAGATCTTGATCATGAATGGAGCTCGCAAGATCTAGACATGAAAGCACAAAGGAGGAGATACAACCATGTAGCTACTTCATGTACCCATAGTCCAAGGTGGAACTACTCACGCTTCATACCGGAGGCTGGCATGATGAAGAAGAAGGCCTCCGGGATGATCTCCCCTCTGGTAGGGTGCCGGGAAGAGCTTCAGATCCCCCCGATCTAGGGACGATGGTGGCGGCGGCTATAGGCGGTTTCGTGGAATATTGATCGGATACTTAGGGTTTAGGCATCAGAGGATTCATATAGGCGAAGAGGCAAGGCAGGGAGGCGGCCAGGGGGCCCACAACCTGCCCAGGCGCGACCTAGGGTGGGCCCACGCGTGGGGGTGCATCCGCCCTGTGGCTCTCCTCCGTCTCTCCTCCGGACTCTGTGTTCTCCTCAGTGAAATATTGACTTTGGCTTTTGTCCCGTCCAATTCCGAGAATATTTCCTTACTAGTTTTTCTGGAACCAAAAATAGCAGAAAACAGGAAACTGGCACTGCGACATCTTGTTAATAGGTTAGTACCAGAAAACATTTAAAACACCTCGAAGTGTAGACAAAGCAAAGCAAAGTAGATACTAAACAAGCATGGAACATCAAAAATTATAGATACGTTTCCGACGTATCAAGCATCCCAAGCTCAACTCCTGCTCGTCCTCGAGTAGGTAAGTGATAAAAAGAATAATTTTTGAGGTGACATGCACCATCAAAACCAAGATCAAACCATTTGCAAGCATTGAAAGCTGGGATCAAAGAACTCTAAACATGTGCATTAAAGATGGAGTTCTAATAGTAAGACAAAGTAACTATGCATGCAACATGAAAGGCTACAAACAAAGATCATGAATAACATGCATTGAAAAATGTTTGTTTGTTTCACATACAAAAAACATGGCATAGTGGCATTCAGCTTATCCCTCATAGAGTAGCAAATAAATGCATAGGACATCTTCAAAGTTCATAAGAGTGACTAGATACTAATAGCACAAGAACAAGTAATATCAACAATATGCATCAATCAATAAGTTTTGGGACAATGCACATAGAACTAAGAATGACAACTATGCTCTCTTAACTGGTGCCTAAAGGTAAAAGGTGGAGACTCAATATAATAGTGGAAGAAAGGCCCTTCATCAAGGGAAGCAGGGATTTCAAGTTTCAAAAGGAGCTTCCAAAAATTATGGTACTTGTTAGCTTTCAGCCCTCATTGCCCTATCATAAGCATCTTAAAATGATTAAGGTTAAAGTGAATGAACTATGGAGTATATGCTTGACAAAGGATGACTAACTTATTGGAAATTGTGCATGTTGATTTATATAGTCCATTATGTGTAGACAAGAGTGGGGGATCTTTCATCTTCATATGCTTTCTCTGGAAATTTGATTGAATATATGTGTATATTTACTTAATAAGGAAGAAGTATGAAATATTTGAAAATGTTCAAAGACTTTCAAGATAAAGTGAAAAATCACTATAACAATAAAATAAAGAATTTATGATTTGATCATCAAGGAAGATATTTGAGTTACGATCTTAAAATAGGCAGAAACCTTATAATCCCTTCCGATATCTCTCTCTCCACAAGTTCGGATGCAAATTACTTGATGTGACATGATCGCTGGGGACCTTGAGAATCTATGAGTATATTACAACTTTGTATCCAATCTTCACATGAATCCAAAGATTTTGTTACTACTAAAGTCAGACCATCGGTAAGTGGGCTTATTGAATCCGAATATAGGGCAATCATCATAGAAATATTTGTAGACTTTCGTGGTCGCCATTGATCATGTCAGATCATGTAATTTTTATTTGAACTTGTGAAGAGTGAGATTTCGGTAGTAATACTAGATAGAGAAAACAATATGTGGCTATTGTCCAAGCAATTCGTAAAGAATATCATATGCAAGCTCGCTAACCAAGAAAAGATCCACAAATTAGGCTGATTCCACAACCGGGTGCGTCAGTCTGGCCGTGCTCCCCAACGTGGGGGTGCATACAAATATTGGTACATGGTGAGTCCGATTTCCGAAAAAAAAAATCTTATGTCGTTGACTTGTCGGTGTTGACACCATTTTGGTAACTAACTGATTTCACTATCCTAACCGGTAGGTTACAATTATCAGGGCTTTGTCATGCACATTTATAAAGGTGAATCAGGTTGAACTTTATTTGGTGTTCCCAATCAGACGTTAGTAAACACAATATCAGATTAACCTGGGAAATCTTCATGTAACTTAGACTAATAAAATACATCTGTTACCGTGTACAAATACTATCACTAACCAGATCCCTGCAAGACAAGATCCACGGATCATGGTGCAGCGATTTACGAGATAATCTATTGACTAATTATACTTGTTCTAGTACTATCTACTGACCCTTCTCTGGAAGATAACCATCGTGTATTCTGCACCGATGGAAGTGAATAGATCTTTCTTGTATTATTATCCCTCATGAAGGCACTCAGAGCAAACTTGAGCGAACCTTCCGCATTCATTTCTTCACATGCGGTGTCTGATCAGTCAAACAACCTCCAGAGATTTAGTAAAAACAATGTCTCGGGATTCCGCAATTAATTTAGTCGTCTTATGGCCTCGAGTACTTGTTATAATAAGATGATTTGATACTTGCAGTATCTTTACAAACTGCTAGCTAAATTGGACAGTAGCTAGTTTTGTCAGTCTAGTACGTACTACATAGTATTTTTTTCTGTATCTAGTGGCACTACTGAAATCTCACTTTCCACGATTTCAAATAAAAATTACCTGATCTGACATGATCACTGGCTACGCCGAGATTCTACAAATATTTCTATAAGTAGTTTGTGGATTCCAATATATATACGGATTCCGTAAAGCTCTCTTACCGATGGTATGACTTTAGTAGTAACAAAATCATAGGCTTCGAGTGAAGATTGGCTACCAACTGTAATGTAAGATTGTTGTCCAAGATAAGATACTCAAGTTACAGATGCACTACACTAATACTAAGAGTTATTGATCTATATTACGGCTCCCGTACCGTAGAGATATTGATTCTACGTTCACCTTCTTAAAAGGAGATTCTTGTACAATCAAAACAAATGGGTCTAGCTACCTTGGTCAATATGTATTTCTATCGGTATTTAGTTATAAAGGAGAGGAATACAGAATATTTTTTTTAACTCCATAGTACCTCTATTGCTTTCAGTATAAAGAGTTTGATGCACGGTTCTCTGTACTAATAAATGTTCTATTGTTGATTGATTCTTAACCGCATCCTATGCAATTTTAACCTCAAAAAAGTTTCACGGTACACCGACTTGCCTTACTAGCCCTACTGTTTTCTTGAGAAGGATGTTCAAACTTTGGGCTTTTGCATCTAAAATAAGACACACATCATTTTTGGTTTATTATTCAACAATGTGTGGGAAAAGCATACAACAATCAACTCGATATACCACCTTCGCGGAGGGCCTCCTCTTTAAATGTCTGGGAGTACTACACATATGTAAAGATGATGCCCACTTACAAAGAACGAGGACACCACTTAAACCGGGTGTACAAAGTACTACACATATGTAAAGATGAGGCCATAGAACAAGCAAGAGCACCAAGATATTTAGATCCACTAAAATGCAACCACCTCGATGTCCATAAAAAATGATGGTGACGTACAACACTCAACAAATATCGATAAAAATGATAGTGTCCTAGTTGCACATCTTCTAACATGTTGGTGTCTATTATGCACAAGTGGGCATGGAAGCAAGTAAATATTGTGTACTATAGCTACTGGTGACTCGAGTGTATCTCCAAGACTCGATAGCAAACCCGAAGCCTCTTCAGCTTGTCCACATATCATTGTGGAATGTTCACTACGACTCGCCACGCCAAGCATAACCTGGATAAGCCACGTGGGATATGAGATTTCCCGCAGCTTCCCTCTGAGTGAGGAGGCAGAACTATACGCCTCAACACGACGAGCCACCCCCTAAGGCTAGTCATAGTGGGAGTAACTTGGGTAGTAACATATTCCTACATATATTGCGAACTAAACATTTAGATGACATGACATGCAATTAAATGATGAGAGAGAGTCTTATGATAACTAGCTATGTTACCATAACATCACACATTTCTAGAAAAATAAATCTATATTATAATAAATAAGGTTTTGCATGATACCACATCTATGTTATTTTGCACTATGAAGATAGTAACTTAGACTAGTAACATATACATGTTACTACTCTAAGTTACTCCCCACAATGACCAGCCTGACACCTTTTGTACTGTTTTGCACATTTGCAGTTTACTTTTGCTTAGGTGAAGAGAAAACACAAGACATAATTTTAATATTTCAACTTCATTACGTGCTAGTGCTAATAATTTTTACGGTGCAATTTTCGACATGATTTATTGTATATTTACAGAAATTTGTGCTCCAAATTTTTTTGGTACCTTTAGTATTAGTTTCCGGACATTGTACATATTATGTTGCCGTATAAGCTGAGCTAAAAGGATCATTAGTGTAATTCCATATATATCTAAATGTACCTGTGGAATCACATTTGAGGAAGTTCCAATGATGCCCTTTTTGCCCTGCACACGCATATATAAGAACCCTTTGCCCGCAGCATAGAGCTAGTACTAGCTAGTATCCCATTGCTTGTTTTCCTCGCATACACTGCCCGTTGTTGGTGCGCACCATGTGGAGGCTAACAATAGGTGAGGGCGGCGGTCCGTGGCTGAAGTCGAACAATGGCTTCCTTGGCCGCCAAGTGTGGGAGTACGACGCCGATGCCGGCACGCCGGAAGAGCGTGCCGAGGTTGAGAGGGTGCGTGCGGAATTCACAAAGAACAGGTTCCAGAGGAAGGAGTCACAGGACCTTCTTCTACGCTTGCAGGTACATGCGTCTTCTTTCCCCTACTTCCATATACACCCAGTAGTATATGTTGCCACTGCCGTTAGCTCTAGCTTTAGGACTGAGAAAAGGGCTCTCAGATAATCCATATCTCTCTTTAGATGGACGGTTTGCTGTTATTTATTATTACATACTGTTCAATCCTTGCTGTGTATATCATCAACTGCAGTACGCAAAAGACAACCCTCTTCCGGCGAATATTCCGACAGAAGCTAAGCTTGAAAAGAGTACAGAGGTCACTCACGAGACTATCTACGAATCATTGATGCGAGCTTTACATCAATATTCCTCTCTACAAGCAGACGATGGGCATTGGCCTGGTGATTACAGTGGGATTCTCTTCATTATGCCTATCATTGTAAGTATTTTACTATTATAATTATGATACAGCAATTTGGCAATTAATATATGCATACGAGGTTTCTTATTTCGTAAATACTCAAGACAATTTAGCATGTGGAATCTTATAATTTCTATAATGAATATGTACCGTCTTGTGTGCGCAATACGTATACTATATTATTCCGCTATGCATATAGTATTACATACCAATATTGATAGATGTTCAAACCAATTATGAAGAGTTTAACTACAAGATTTAATATAGTAGTTTCTGTTATTCTAGCAGCAAGTTACCTCCATTAGGTTCCGGAAGTTCTACTCTTACCACCTATATATATGTATTATTGCTTATACTACCTTCGTCTCAAAGTTTAAGACTTTTTTTTAAAGTCAATTTATGGAAAGTTTGACCTAACTTTTATAAAACTATCAAGAACTATGATATTATATTTGCCATGTGAAAATATGTTTCATTATGTATCAAAGGGTATGGATTTCGTACCGTAAATATAATATTGTTGTCTAAAATCTTGGTTGAACTTTACTTAGTTTGACTTTTGGAAAGTATATAAGCCTTAAACTTTAAAATAGACGTAGTAATTCAGATGCACTTCACTGATATCCCGACAAAAGTACAAAATACATTTATGGAATGTCAAATTTATTTGAAAACAACACATTTGGTTTAGCTTCAATATTTCGGAAAAGAAAATATGAGGAGTGATTTAAATAAGTTCTTAAGGTTTTCATGAAAAACAAATCTGTTATGGGGACTTTATGAAAAGAGAACAAGATTGGCTCTTAGAAATTTCTTTAGATATGATTAAATTAAAATACAGTGTTTGCACTAAAACCACATTTGTTTGATTTGAATATTTGAAAGAGATAGAAAATCTTGAACATTTATTTTTAGGGAATATAGGCTTTATTACTACCATCCTATGTATCATCGATGGTGGCTCATCACATTGATCACAACTCTGAAAACTAAGAAGTCTCCAACATTTAGACAATGATATTGGTTTTTCAAATTTCAGTAACACTTACAAGAATTCCATTGATTTTATTCTCCATCCGAGAACTCATTTCTCCTCTCCTAATAATGATGCACATATATGATGGGATCTTTTGTTTATGTTGCAGATATTCTCTTTATATGTTACTAGATCACTTGACACCTTTTTATCTCCGGAACATCGTCATGAGATATGTCGCTACATTTACAATCAACAGGCATGGAATTAAACCTAACACATATTTCCATATTTGTTTTCTATATGTTTGTGATTTTGTGACCAAAATAAAAACAGTACTTAATGCAACATATATTGAGCAGAATGAAGATGGTGGTTGGGGAAAAATGGTTCTTGGCCCAAGTACCATGTTTGGATCGTGTATGAATTATGCAACCTTAATGATTCTTGGCGAGAAGCGAAATGGTGATCATAAGGATGCATTGGAAAAAGGGCGTTCTTGGATTTTATCTCATGGAACTGCAACTGCAATACCACAGTGGGGAAAAATATGGTTGTCGGTATGTTAAATAACACAAGATATCAATGCTCATATATGTTCTCTTTTGAACTAACGTTAAATCAACCTACTGTTTGATACCATCATAGATAATTGGCGTTTACGAATGGTCAGGAAACAATCCTATTATACCTGAATTGTGGTTGGTTCCACATTTTCTTCCGATTCACCCAGGTATTTCTATCTAGCTTGCATATATAACAAAATTGTTGTAGAACGCATGCTTAGACCATCATTCTGTGGAATTATTCTGTGCAATTTGTTGCTTGTGGAAGCAATTTAACCATATATCAAACAAGGAATATTGAGGCATGGTACCTGAAATAGTTTTTTGAAAAATACATGCCCAAAAGGAAATCAATGTTTCAATTAGGCATGTTTGCACGTAGATTCCACAAGATTCTCTTGTATATGTTTTGATCTTGGAGATACATGTATATATTTATGTATCTTTCATATTATCTCAAAAAAATAACATGTTACTACCCCCTCTATCCATAATAAGTGTCGGTCACTCAGTACAAACTTTATACTAGCTTAGTACAAAATGGACGACTCTTATTATGGATTGCAGGGAGTACTAAATATTATGAAGTTGAACCTTATCATTCACAAGTAATTTATTGGAAAATAATCCTTCATATGTAGGTCGTTTTTGGTGTTTTACCCGGTTGATATACATGTCAATGGCATATCTCTATGGTAAGAAATTTGTTGGGCCTATTAGTCCTACAATATTAGCTCTGCGACAAGACCTCTATAGTATACCTTACTGCAACATTAATTGGGACAAGGCGCGTGATTATTGTGCAAAGGTTAGTTAGTTAATCAATCACTATATATATGTATTCAGTTTGTTAGAATTTATTAATTTAGCCCATGTCACTACATAATATTTTCATGGATTCAAGATTAAGAACATCACGTAGAATAATGAAGTACATCATTTCAGTACTTGGTATCTCAGAAAAAATATAGACTAAGAAAGCTAGTGTTCTTCAAAAAATTTATGTTGTTTCAGGAGGACCTTCATTACCCACGCTCACGGGCACAAGATCTTATATCTGGTTGCCTAACGAAAATTGTGGAGCCAATTTTGAATTGGTGGCCAGCAAACAAGCTAAGAGATAGAGCTTTAACTAACCTCATGGAGCATATCCATTATGACGACGAATCAACCAAATATGTGGGCATTTGCCCTATTAACAAGGTGAAATTATTTTCAAACTGATTTGCACCTTTTACTTTAATAATGACGGATGTTATTCCATTCTAATGTTTTAACATGTTTATTGTAATTAGGCATTGAACATGATTTGTTGTTGGGTAGAAAACCCAAATTCGCCTGAATTCCAACAACATCTTCCACGATTCCATGACTATTTGTGGATGGCGGAGGATGGAATGAAGGCACAGGTTGGTATAGAGCTCTTGTCAGATATTTTGTCAATTTAACTACGTGCCAATTCTTCACAACCATTAACCTTTTTCATGAATATATATTTTCTCAAACAAAATGTGAGAATCTTTTGGGTTACAAGGATTTTTTATTTTCATCTATATCTAGGTTGCATTCAATAAGCATGTTTGTGCATGTCCGAGTTCTCCTGAACCAAACTAAAATGCATATTCTCTTTAGCTGCACATAGTGTATATGTAATAAAATTATGGTAATAATATTTTTACTTTAGTTAATTCTAATGACGAAATAGTTGATATGCCTATATCGTTTCGAATATATAAATCAGAGGTAGTTAGAAAAATTATTGGACTTACATCAAATGCAAACTGTGACTGTATAAGTAATATGTATACAATCGCAGGTATATGATGGATGTCATAGCTGGGAACTAGCATTCATAATTCATGCCTATTGTTCCACGGATCTTACTAGCGAGTTTATCCCTACTCTAAAAAAGGCGCACGAGTTCATGAAGAACTCACAGGTTTGTTGTTCTCCATATTATATTATTGCTCAAATTCTGAAAAGATCTAACATTAATTGTCTACCCTTGAAGGTTCTTCTCAACCACCCAAATCATGAAAGCTATTATCGCCACAGATCAAAAGGCTCATGGACCCTTTCAAGTGTAGATAATGGTTGGTCTGTATCTGATTGTACTGCGGAAGCTGTTAAGGTTAACATAAGAACCATGTCTTCCAATTGTAAATATATAAGTACATATGTGAATACATGACAGGTTACCCTGTATAAGTTGAAATGAACTATTCATGAATATGTTGAATCTACATTAATATTCATTATTTTTTCAGGCATTGCTACTATTATCAAAGATATCCGCTGACCTTGTTGGCGATCCAATAAAACAAGACAGGTTGTATGATGCCATTGATTGCATCCTATCTTTCATGGTATGAGAATCTAAATTGGATCAATTAACAAACGTACATTACTAAACAAGGGAAACTATGCAGACCCATTACTAAAGAAATGTGAGCCCACCTAGCTAGATAATTTTATCTAAAAGTAATAAATTATATTTTGCACAACATACAAAAGTTAAATTTGTTGTACAATGCATATTATTTTCTAAAAAAAATGCAAAAATAATTTGGAGAAATTTTATAAGGTAGTCCACGGTAATTTAATCCATTTCTATAATGCAAATAGAGTCTCACTAATAGCAGGTCTCCTTTTCTCGTTTTGAAGAATACAGATGGAACATTTTCTACCTACGAATGCAAACGGACATTCGCTTGGTTAGAGGTTAGTGATATTCCTTTATAGTTTTATAACATGGTACAATTAAGATGAAATATCATTTTTGTATTGTATGACTTGTCCATGAGAACAAGGTATTGGGATTGAATAAGAAGTCAAAAGAAAACCAAATACGACAATGAGATATTAATTGTAATTCTTATGGTCATTTTGCATTTCTCTTTCATACCCAAGAAATTTTTTCTCGTGAACAATAAGTTTGGATAACCCTATCCCCTTTAACAAAATATCTCTTCTACGAGCTAGGTTCTCAACCCTTCTGAGAGTTTTCGGAACATTGTCGTGGACTATCCGTAAGACAAAAAACACCTACTTCATAAATTATCTTTACTTCTATATTCAAATATTCATTTTCGCGAACTGACTTGATATACATAATAATGGTCAGATCTGTTGAATGCACATCATCTGTGGTTGATGCTCTCATATTATTTAAAGAGACGAATCCACGATATCGAAGAGCAGAGATAGATAAATGCATTGAAGAAGCTGTTGTATTTATTGAGAACAGTCAAAATAAGGATGGTTCATGGTAAGTGACATGATATAAATTATGCGTTACAATAACTTTTACTTTTGATTAAATTTGAAAATTTATTACTTCTTGTATCTCATAGGTATGGCTCATGGGGTATATGTTTCGCATATGGATGCATGTTTGCAGTAAGGGCGTTGGTTGCTACAGGAAAAACCTACGACAATTGTGCTTCTATCAGGAAATCATGCAAATTTGTCTTATCAAAGCAACAAACAACAGGTGGATGGGGTGAAGACTATCTTTCTAGTGACAATGGGGTAATATAACAAACTACTTTACCCCTATAACATTTTACTAATGGTAAATCAAATCCATCATGATTATTCATAGATTTAAGTCATACATGATATAGTAAACATAGAAATTGATACTAGTTGAGAGTTTTGTTGTTCTATAAATATACTAGTTGAGAGTTCAGTAGTTCTATAAGCCATGCATGGAATTACGAAACATTATAAACTCAACGCAAGATGATATAGTTGACAAATTTTAAAAATATCATATGTCTTGTTAAAAAAAAAGATCGTAGTTATATTTTGAGCATGAATATCTTCAAATATTGTGTATATGTGAGAAAAGTGATGTTTAATTGCACAAGGTACACTAAATAAAATGGTTAATTTGTGTATGCCCAAAAAAGAGAGATATAGAAAGAGCTAAAGTAAACTTTTAATTGACACATCTTGTTCTTAACATTAATTTTTTATGAAAGTCTCAGTACATTCACGATACCTAGCAATATGAAAATTCATTGATTAGACAGAAGATAAAATTGCCATTCCACAATTATTAAATCATATATGTTAATTTTTTCCTTTTTGCTTATTTTTGTCATGATAATGGATGCATAACACCATGTTTTCCAATGGTCTCATCTACTAATCTCAGATATGTTAATACAGCTTGGTCTACAACCGTTACACCCCAGTTTTGATGACCGTGTCCACAAATACATTATAAACTACTACTAATGACCTAACACAAAAAAATGACGACAAAGACAAATATCCAATAGAAGGATCTTTTGTACTGAACAAATGAAGAAAATTGTACATATATATTGTGTAATATTTAATTTGTTTTCCTTTAGTGTACTCCATCCATGAAAATGATATTAAATCAATATTTGCAATCATGCGGTCAAATCTGTTCTTCTAGATGCGTAAGCTAAAGTCATTATATGTATATATATATTTTCAAGAACACATAGGCATGTTGTGTTTTCTAATCACGTTTTGTACAGGAATATATTGATAGCGGTAGGCCTAATGCTGTGACCACCTCATGGGCAATGTTGGCTTTAATTTATGCTGGACAGGTTTGTCAAATATTTTTCCTTGTTTGTCTAGAATATGATTTTTTTATTAAAAAGGAAAAGTTCTCACTATTCTTGAATAGTCGAGTTATCTAACAGAATAATTTATATTTTGTTTTTTTAATAAGGTTGAACGTGACCCAGTACCACTGTATAATGCTGCAAGACAGCTAATGAATATGCAGCTAGAAACAGGTGACTTCCCCCAACAGGTAATATGTTTCCGTCCTACATGTTTTCAAACAAAAATGCAAAGTAATCTTAAGTTTAATTGAAACTGATCTTTTGTTAATGAAACTCAATGTAGACCTTAAGGGAACAACCAGTAGAAATAAAATACTTGTGAATTAATAACTCTGGAAAGTGTATGCATTAATGTTGGTGTGAATGTGGTAAATGTTGGCATTGCGTCATAATTTTTGCATCGGTACTTACAAAGTTTAATTGACACTAATCTCTTGTCAGATTCAATGATCATTAAAAATTAAGATATAACCTCCATCTAGCTTCTTACTTACAGTTTCACCTTGGTAATAGGAACACATGGGTTGCTTCAACTCCTCCTTGAACTTCAACTACGCCAACTACCGCAATCTATACCCGATTATGGCTCTTGGGGAACTTCGCCGTCGACTTCTTGCGATTAAGAGCTGATATGGAAACAAACATGGATGTCTAGGCTGCGAGGAATAAGAACATTGCTCCCACGAGCATTCATGCGTTATTTTCTTTGAGAAATAAGTTCTCTTCCTACCGATGTCATCATGTAACTTTTCGGAATATTTTATGTATAATTGGAGGTGCACATTTACTAGCCATGTATGGCAGTTGAGGAAAGTCCCGCGGTTTAATCGGTGTTTTTCATAGCCATAGGGGCGGTTTTGGGATGATAAGAAAGGAAGACGCGGATCAGCATAGATGGAATTTACCCCTCCACCACGGAGAGATATTCTTTGGATTCCCTCGTTTGATATGATTCGGAAATCATGGCTAGATGCAAGCAAGCAGCAAGCAAGATTGAATTTACCAGGGGCAGAGGGGCTCGGCCGATCGATCGGGATCGAGTCTCCATAGCAGTGCTGATTGCATGCGCCGTGGGTCTATCACCTGAACGTGAGAGTCATCAGGAGGAGTGGATTAGTGGAGATAGATCGCCTATTTTCTCTTCCAGCAGGAAACGAAACGTGGGGCGTCTCTTCCACCAGCGACCTCTTCATCCATTGGAGCATCAGTGCTCAACGGTGATATCGACTTCGTGGATGATGCCAACATGGCAATAGGTGCGAGCGTGTTTTCTCTCCACAAGCAAAGTCAGCCTAATTAAAGAGAAGCCTCTTCTCATCCAAATGTCAAGATATGGTGGGATGAGAGATTTGGGTCCACACAATGCACCAAAACTCTGACAACACCATTCTGCCTACTATATGGCATATCCACAGCCTTTTTTTTACCAAAAACAGAGCCAATACCCAATACTGATAGGAAACCCCTCTGATATCCGTTGGGACACCGGAAATGTCAACCCAAACTCACCCAAGCCGGAAGAGGACCACAAGTAAAAAATGCAGGTGTACATATATCGTGACGAGGGGTGACCACGGCAATGCGCGCCCATGGTTATGTACTTAGGTTTCGTGGGAAAGAGAGCGTTGGTGATTTTGTCGGCCGATCAGACAAATAAGGAAGTTGATATAGTCTTATTATAGAGAAAGATTGGTTACAAAGTCGCCGGTTCGCTAGTTGCGATCTAGCTCATGATGGATTGTAGAAAAATCTAAGGTGCCCCCTCCGACGGGTCCTCCTAGCCTTGATATGAGAGGCTGGGTCCTGAAGCCGTCTCCGGAGAGGTTACATATTTACAAGTACAATGCAAACTTTATGTGACTATTCTTTGATCGGGAAGCTAAACCTTTTGTTCCGCGGGTGCTTCTTGGATTCCTTTGGGCCTTTATGGGTCGTAAGATTTTATGCGTCTAGGTTAACTAATCATAGGGACATGATAGCTTATACCCATGTTAGTAGCCCCCAAGACTCTATCCGAATCATAGATTCAGGTTGAGTCTCAAAACGCAGTTTAGATGTAAGCATATGTTTTTTAAACATCGTGAACCTACATCAAATTCAAGTCCCCGGGCTTGAACTCGTAATTTACTGGCGTAATTCAGTTTAGACCGCGGAGGTCTTATCGAATACTGAATTCCAGTGTTTTTGTTTTAGTACTCAACACATCCATTGGTACTTTTCATTGTATATCATGGATACAGATTAAATACTGGCAGAGCGTATTCATGTGCGATTACCAGGCCTCACAAGACGGATCATGGTGTCTTATCTTCATGTCATGGACACGACATTCAGACATGTTATCGTAGTAGATGCGGTCTGAGAAAATTTATCAACTATCTTGTTTGGCTGTTGGAATAGCTGAAGCTACCGACTTCATTAGTATTATTTATCGGGTGCTCCCGATGGGAGAAGACATATGAGGATATAATTATGTAATACTCATAGGTTTGTTCTCTTAAAAATTTGTATTTTCTATCGGGTGCGTCACAGCGCTCCTGATGGATGTAGCCTCGAATACTTAGATTCGAGTGTAGACTCAAAATTTATGCCTTATTAAATGTCGACTTCGTAGGAGGATCTGTTTTATCGGGTGCATGATAAGAGCTCCCGATGGGAATAGCCCCGGATGCTATGTTACGTTGCTTGCATCAGAGCATATGCTCGAAGTAGATCCTCCACCCGAGAAAATGTTATGCTGAATTCTATCGGGTGCGCGACAGCTCTCCCGATGGGAGTAACCCCCGAGTCTATCTTCGGGTGCTTGCATCGGAGCATAGACTCACAGTCTTTTATTCGGATAAGGATACTTTTTGTGCCTTGATCTTTCTTAACCACTCATGACGTCATCGATGACGAAGATGGCATGCCGCAGTTTTGACAGAAAAAACGAGACCCGATGGGACGTGACAATAGTGGGGATCTTTGCTCCAGTGCATGCTGACACGTGGGCAGATTTTATCGTTACTGTGTGGCTCCATGTTTGCTTGAAAATCAGGGCGTCATGCGGCTGCAGCTGTATTTACCGTGGAGTTTTTACTGCCCACGATTTTTTCTCTTATTGTTGGAGCCACGCGTCACCATCTCCTTTTTTGTGGCGCTTCATCGCCTTTGATCAACGGTGTAGATTTGCCCCTCCTTACTTTATATTGCGAGGGTCTAGGATTTTTACTGCTCACCCCCATTTGCAGCCATCTTATTCCTCCCTTGTGCCTCTTCAGAGATCCATTACGCACTTGCTCCAAGTTCGTTATTAACCACCATAAATTTTCCCCTCAAGAGCCGCCATGGGCATATCAAGGGGGGCCTCGTCTGCCGCTGACGCCACATCGAATAAGAAGAAATCCGTTGGCTGGGTGGCATCCAAGTGCACCGCCCGTGACCTGCGTGAGGCGCGGAAGTTTAACCTCCTAGAGGACAACTCGTTCAAGCTACCTGGCGATGAGGTAATGCCTGCACCCGAATTGGGATGGCGGGTAATGTTCCTCTCCTTCTCATGCAGCAGACTTTGTCTCCTGGCCTATGTTCCTTCGTGGGCTTCTCTTCATTTACGGTGTGCAGCTCTATCATCCCACGCCAAATTCCATCCTCCACATCGCTTTTTTCATCACCCTTTGCGAGAGTATTCTCGGGATCCATCCCCATTAGGGCATGTGGAAACATTTCCTTTTTCTTCGCCGCAACGCCTCTGACACTATCGACCATGATGTCGGAGGCACGATTATCTTCGTCCGCTCTGATGTTAATTATTTTGACTTGAAAACTATGGATTCCGTTCAAGGTTGGAAATCAAAATGGTTCTACATCAAGGACCGGCAAGTTGAGGGCCAGTAGTTTGGGTTAGTCCCCTTAGACCTGAGGAAAACTTGCCAAAGGCTAAACTCATGGGATCAGCGCCCCTCTGCCGAATAGATAAAAGAAATCCAGCCACTTCTGGGCCGCATCAAGGAGTTGTGCACCGCACAGTTTTCGGGTCTGCAGATCCTAGCGTATTTTCTGCGGATTCGCCTCTAACCTCTCCAGGCCTGGCTGGCTAGCATGTGGACATATGATGGCAGGAAGGATCCCATGAGGATTACACCCAAAGATTTACTAGTTAATGTCTTGGAGAAAAGGATGCACTTGTTCACGACGCTGACGAAGAAGAACCCAATTCCTTCTGACTGTTAGGTGAAACCCTTCGGCAAGAAGAACTTGGTGCCTAAAATAAGTTTTTTCGTGCTCTTGCACTTTATACTTTGTATTCTATCATCACTTTTTTTTGTAGTTTCCTAACTTGACTTGTTTTCTTGATAGGGCCATGAACATTTGTTGTCTATGCCTCCACTGCCCGAGTCAGGTGAGCTACTCGATAGCACCACTATATCCGAAGGATACGCTGAAACTCCGATCAGAGCCGAAGATGGCGAGGCTTCCTCTTCCCACTCATCTCGCGATACTGTGTCGGTTCCCTTAGCTCATTCTGAGGATTTCGAGGTAGTAGCCGTGGCGAGAAAACAGAAACATGTTGAGCTTGTTGAAACGGTCGAAGACTAACGATTCAACGGGCTCCAAGCTGCTAAATGTCAAATCCGTTTCTGTTTCCCCTCCCTGTATGGAGATATTTCGGATGCCACAGGACATCAGTTCCTTGCAGCTTATTTTTGTTTGTATCATGAAGTTAGAACAACCATCCGACGGAAATCTTTGCTTTATCCAGGAGTGAAGTGGATGAGGATAACTCTCCAAAGTCGCCGATTGGTGGTTCTGCTCAGTATCCTCCGGCCAAGTCCGTGGGCCAGTCGATAGGCTTAGTCGATCTCTCGAAGCAGGATGCCGTGAAGCTGGACCCGAAGGACGCAGCATTCCCACCTCCTGAGCCGCCATTGAAGAAAAAATATCGCAGGCAAGGACATGGCTATAGCCAAAATCCCGTCAGAGCCCGACATGAAATATGTGAGTACCATGCGTCTTTTGATTTTCCATGTTTTTTCTCTGCTTCAGCCCCCAAGTGATTTTTCTCGTCTTGTGCAGCCGCTAATGCGTGAGATGCTTGAAATGGCCTCCCGATTCATCAAGATCTGTCACGAAGTTGAAGATTCTAAAGGTACTTATTTTCCTTATCCTCATGTTGTATCATTTTTCTAACGTTTCACTTAATCCATGTTATAATCATATTTGTTGTAGCTGTTGCTAAGGAATCTACGGTTATTCAGGACC
This sequence comes from Avena sativa, assembly GCA_916181665.1. NCBI lineage: Eukaryota > Viridiplantae > Streptophyta > Magnoliopsida > Poales > Poaceae > Avena > Avena sativa. The sequence goes on along the minus strand of OV702300.1, from coordinate 45,274,433 downwards.
AAACTCTGCAATGGGTGGATGAGCTGGAGGCCGAAGTTAAGAAGATGAAATCATCGCTTGAGGAGGCCAAACGGACTGCCGCTGCTGAAGCCGAGTCTTTCAAGAAAAAAGCCGACGCCATATCTGCTCGGGACGAGGATCTTCCACTTCGCATAGAGGTCCTAAATCGTCCTTGACCAGTAAGTTGTACCACATTTTTTCTGCTCTCTATTTGTAAGATTTTTTATCGAGTTCTGAGTGACTGCTCTTTTCTCCGCAGAAACGACCAGCCAGTCCTTGATTTTGGAAGGGGATCAACTATCCGATCCATTGTCGTATGACATTGGGATCTTGGAATAGAACAACATGCACGGTCGCAATCTTCTGATTCTCTCACGCCACGCCTTTAAAACTTTGTACGCAAAAATCTTCCCCAAGAAGGAAGTACCTGCTAATCTGAATGATCTGGTGACTATCTTCAATGATGATCCTAAGCCGCTGATAGGGTATAGTTTGACTTAGTCGAATAATGCCATGGAGATTTCAATGGCGTTGTGATGGCCCATGGCGAGAAGATTGACTAGAAGAAGGTTAGATCTTCTCTTCCAGTCCATGACGCCGTCAAAGATGTTGACCTCGAGCCTGATATAAAGAGGGCAAGGAAATTTTCATGGCTGCTTCTCTGATTGGCTCGTGGCAAGAAATTCCTGACACCAAGGCCTCAGGCGGTACTCCTTTGGCTAGTGTTGCCGCTCCCATAAATCCTATGGATGATGCTCGTTTCGGCTAGTGTAGCTAACTCCATTGAGAATACTGCCTAGCTTTAGGTCCCATTTGATCCTTTATTTTGTGATGTAACAAGAACTTTTTATCACCCACTATTTTATTGGGTTTATGCTTCTGGAATCAATGTTTTGTCCTTGTATATAATGTTATTCTGTTGTTTGAACCTTGACCTATATTTGAATATCTAAATGTTTATATGTTTTATGTCTTCCCAGATGATGTCTGATTTCTCTTGTCATTCGACTGTCCCTTCTACTTCTATAGTGTGCAGGACTGATGTCTACGCACTTCTATTCTTGTAGACAGTTGTTGGGCCTCCAAGTGAAGAGGTTTGTAGAACATCAGCAAGTTTCCCTTAAGTGGATTACCCAAGGTTTATCGAACTCAGGGAGGAAGTCGTCAAAGGTATTCCTTCTCAAGCAATCCTGCAATCAAGATACAAGAAGTCTCTTGTGTCCCCAACACACCCAATACACTAGTTAGATGTATAGGTGCACTAGTTCGGCGAAGAGATGGTAAAATACAAGTGGTAACGGTGCCAGAAAATAGCTGATGGCGTGGAGGAAGACTAAAGCAAACAAATATGTAACAGATCTAGAAGCAAATGGTGTTTCAATGCTTAGAAACAAGGCCTAGGGATCATACTTTCACTAGTGAACACTCTCTCATGTAAATATCCTCTCTTCAGGATACTACTCTTAACTACTCTCCGGTTGGACACTCTAATCCATGGTAGGGCTATAACAACATACCTCAAAGTCCGTCTTCCCCATTTAGATAACCCCACACTGTCACCTTTAGCGCTAGATGGTTCCAACAAACATCACAATTTCATAGAGACATCCAACTCCAAATATAACTCATAACAAATATTCAATCTAGCCAAAGTGCCACACACGGTATGCACGCTGTCACTTTCACACACGTGGGGAAAAGCATAGATCTATTAAAGCACAAAGAGTATTTATGTAGACTCAAGCCTAAGTGCCACCATGGCGTGCACACTGTCACTTTCACACACATGGGGAGAGCAGAGATCTATTGAAGCACTTGAGTAGCAAGGTAGATCTACTAGATTACAAAGCTCATGACCATAAAAAGATCATGCATAGAGAGAGAGATGAACACATAGCTACCGGTAGAGCCCTTAGCCTCGAGGAAGAACTACTCCCTCCTCATCATGAGAATCAGCAACGGTGATGGAGATGGTGGTGGAGATCGATGGAGATGGCTCCGGGGGCACTTCCCTGTCCCGGCAGGGTGCTAGAACAGAGACTTTCTGTCCCCCGAATCTCCCCTTCGGTGGCGGCGGCGCTGTGGAGGTTTTCGTGGATTTCCTCGAGATGATTTAGGGTTTTTGGGTCGGAGGCTTCTTATAGACGAAGGAGGCAAGGTCCATGGAGGGCCAGGGGTCCTACACCCCATGTGGGAGCCTCCAGGGCTTTGACCGCGCCTAGGGGGTGTGGCCACCCTGTGGCCCCCCTCCGGCTCTGCTTCGTGGTTCCGTGTTGCTCCGGGAAAAATAACGACTTTGACTTTTGTCCCGTCCAATTCCGAGAATATTGATTTTCTGCCTTTCTGGAACCAAAAACAGAAGAAAACATGCAACTGGCACTGTGGAAACTTGTTAATAGGTTAGTTCCAGAAAATATATAAAAGCACCTCAAATTGTAGACAAAACATAAGACAAAATATAGATACGTTTTCAACGTATCAAGGACACCCCCTGATTCCACTGTTTCTGGCAAGGTTGTTAACCGCATTGTGGATCCTGCTGTTTAATCGGGTTTATGCTTCTACAAAAAATGTTTCGTCCTTGTATATAATGTTATTCTTTTGTTTGAACCTTGCCTGATACGTTGGAAACGTATCTATAATTTTTGATGCTCCATGGTTGTTTAGTATCTGCTTTGCTTTGTCTACACTTTGAGGTGTTTTTATATGTTTTCTGGAACTAACCTATTAACAAGTTGCCATAGTTCCAGTTGCCTGTTTTCTTCTGTTTTTGGTTCCAGAAAGGCAGAAAATCAATATTCTCGGAATTGGATGGGACAAAAGCCAAAGTCAACATTTTATCGTGGGTAACACGAAGCCAAAAGACGAGACGGAGGAGGGCCTCGAGGGGGCACACCCCCTGACTGCGCGGGTGGGCCCACTCCGCGCCTAGGGGGTGCAGCCGCCTCGGGCACCCCCTCGGCCTCCCTCTTCGCCTATAAGAAGCCCCCGATGCAGAAATCCTAGGAACCCGATCAAAACTCCACGAAACCGTCCGTAGACATCGCCACCATCGTCCCTAGATCGAGGGGATCTGAAGTTCTTCCCGGCACCCTGCCGGAGCAGATATCATCCCAGAGGCCTTCTTCTCCGGTATGAAGCGTGAATACTTCCACCTTGGACTACGTGTCCATGTAGTAGCTAGATGGTTGTATCTCCTCCTTGTGATTCCATGTATAGATCTTGTGAGCTCTGTTCATGATGAAGATCTAATCTATTTGTAATCATGCATGTTGTGTTTGTGGGGATCCGATGGATATTGAGATTACTATGTCGGATATTGAGATTACTATGTCATATATTGAGATTACTATGTCAGATTGATTAATGGTTTTGTCTTATTGATTATATCATGTCTGTTCTATTTGTGATCTTGCATGCTCTCCATTGTTAGTAGCTATCTTGGCCAAGTAGTTGCTAGTGACTCCAAGATGGGGTATTTATGCTCGATAGTGGGTTCATGCCTCTAGTTTCCAAGGGAAGTGAAAAAAATCTCTTCGGTTGTAGATGTTCTGTTGCCACTAGGGAGAAAACAACGGTCTCTTGTTCATGGAACAAGTGGATTGTTTACCTTACACACTTTGCTTAAAGAAGTTGTCTGTTTCTTGCAACTTAATACTGGAGGAGGTTCGGATGATAACCTGAAGGTGGACTTGTAGTCATAGATGAAGTTGGATGGTGGTCTATGTATATTGTTTTATTACCCAATCGAATCTCATAGGATCTTTTTGTCTGGTATTGCATTGTTATGCATTGCTCAGTTCCTGTCAATTTCCCTGCTATAATTTGTTTACCCTTCATGCCATGTTGGTTATCTAAGGAGAGCACCTCTAGTGAACTATGGACCCCGGTCCAATCTTTACCATTGATACATCTTCCACTGTTACTGTTTACTTGCTGCAAACCATCATCACCTTCCACACCATACAGTTAATCCTTTGTTACAGAAGCCGGTGAGATTGACAACCTCACTGTTAGTTGGGGCAAAGTCTTGAGTTTGTGTTGTGCAGGTTTCCATTTTGCTTGCAACACCTTTGAGGCGTTTAGTTCCTCCTACTGGTTCGATAACCTTGGTTTCTTACCGAGGGAAACTTGCCTGCTGTACTGCATCATACCTTCCACTTGGGGTCTCCCAACGAAGTGCTGCTACACTCATCAAGGCTTTTTCTGGCGCCGTTGCCGGGGAGGCTAAGGACGTCTTCACAAGGGGAGTCCTCCTCAACCTTTCTATTTACTTTGTTTTTAGTTTGCTTAGTTTTTTTTGCCTCTTTTTATCAAAAACTCCAAAAAAATTGTTTGGTTTGTTTTCTCTATTAAAAAACACAAAAAAAATAGTTCCCGCTCTTGCTGTTGCTGCTGTTTTTGGCTTGCCCCACCTTTGCTAAAATAAACTCTGCTGAGAACACCATGTTGTGTGACTTCACTAGCAGAAACAACAATGATTTCTTAGCACTCCTATTGCTCCACCTGCTCTTGATGCTACCTTTTATGAAATTAAGCCTTCTTTGTTGAATCTTGTGATGAGAGAGCAATTTTCTGGTGCTAGTTCTGATGATGCTGATGCCATCTTAATATCTTTGTTGAACTTTGTGAGATGCAAAAGTATAAGGATGTAGATGGAGATATTATTAAGCTCAAGCTGTTTCCTTTCTCCTTGAGAGGAAAAGCTAAAGAATGGTTGCTATCTTTGCCTAGAAAAAGTATTGATTCTTGGGTTAAGTGCAAAGATGCTTTTATTGGAAAGTACTACCCTCCTACTAAGATTATATCTATGAGAAGTGACATTATGAAATTTAAACAACTTGATAATGAACATGTTGCTCAAGCTTGGGAAAGAATGAAATCGTTAGTTTAGAATTATCCCACTCATGGACTTACTACTTGTATGATTATCCAGACTTTTTATGCAGGTTTAAACTTCTCTTCAAGAAACCTGTTGGATTCAGCTGCTAGAGGTACCTTTATGACCATCAACTTGGGTGCTGCAACAAAACTCCTCGATAATATGATGGTTAACTACTCTGAATGACACACTAAAAGAGCTCCACATGGTAAGAAGGTAAATTCTGTTGAAGAAACCTCCTCTTTGAGGGATAAGATAGATGTTATTATGGCTATACTTGTTAATGGGAAAGCTGCTTTAGATCCTAATAATGTTCCCTTAGCCTCTTTGGTTGCTCAAGAAGAGCAATTTGATGTGAACTTCATTAGAAACAACAATTTCAACAACAATGCCTACATGAATAATTTTGGTGTTAACAACTATAGGCCTTATCCTCCTAATAATGGCAATACCTATGAAAACTCATACAATAATGCTAGAAGTGCCCCCTCTGAACTTGAATTCATGCTCAAGGACTTTATTAGTAAACAAACTACTTTCAACAAGACTATAGAGGAATAGCTTTTAAATGTAGAGAAAAATATTTCCTCTTTGTCTGAAGCACAGTCCTCTTTCATTAATAAAATGGCTGCTAAACCTGAAACCATGGGAAGTACCTTTGCTCCTACTCATGCCATACAAGTTACTATTGATGAAAATGTTAGACTGTTAGCCCAACTTCATGCTAAGTGGGAAAGGGAAGCTGAAATTGATAGAAACAATAGTGTGTGCACCGTCACCACTAAACCACAAGAAGTCCATATTCCTCCTCCTACAATGCTTAAGCCTAATGAGTCTACTACTAGTGATGCTAAGTTTGATTTTGATATAGATGGTTGCAATATTTCTGAAGTAATTATGTTCTTGCAAAAGCTTGTTAGAAGTCCTAATGCTAGTGATATGCATGTTGCTTTCACCAAAAACATTACATATGATCTTGTTAAGATTAAGGAAGAGAAGTTAAAGAATAAAGCTTCTATTCCTAGGAAAGTAGAAGATAGTTGGGAACCCATTATTAATGTGCACGTGAATGACTTTGATCTCAAAGCTTCATGTGATCTTGGTTCTAGTGTCTCTATTATGCCTAGGAATATTTATGAAATGCTTGATTTGCCACCTTTGGAAGATTGTTATTTGGATGTCCCACTTGATGATAATGCTAAGAAAAACTCATGGGGAGTATTAATGATGTGCTTATGTACCTGTTGATTTCTATGTTTTGGATGTTGAATACAATGCTTCTTGTCCTATTACTTTGGGAAGACCTTTTCTTAGAACTATTGGTGCCATCATTGATATGAAAGAAGGCACCATTAAATATCAATTTCCATTCAAGAAAGATATTTAAAACCTCCCTATGAGGAGAGAGAAGTTTCTTTTTTCTCCTCCTTTGAAAGCAAGGTTTGATGTTAATGCTTCCTCATTTGAAAATACTTGATTTCTTCCTTCTTGTGTCTAACTTAAAGGCGTTAAAGAAAAATACTTGTTGGGAGATAACCGAAGAGTTTCCTTGAGTCTTGGAAGTTATTACTTCAGTAATGACCTCTCCTTATCCTTTTTGTTTGCTTTTTGTGCCAAGAATGACCTCTAATGAGAGGGAAGTAAGATTTGGGGAGTTGCCGTCCGAAACAGATTTCTATCCTCCACCATAAAAATTCGTGAGGAGTCTCTGTAAGTCGGATTAAGCTGAAAATTTACAAATAAATCCCTCGGTATGTTAGATAACTTTAGGTAGTTCAACACTTTTTGATTTGAGCAACAGAAAATTTTCGAAAAAATCGGTTTCTACCTGCTGGTCTGTTTTGACAGATTTCTGCCATTATTTGCATTTGCTTCTTATCGATTCTTTTTTGATTTCTCTTTTGAGGAATCGAGATTTTTGAAGGAGTTGCTACAGTAGATTGTATTTTTAATGAAAAGTTTTTCTGTTCCAAAGCTAAGCCTGAAGGTCTATTATCTTTTGAATACACTAATGTTGCTAATGAAGATTGTGTGAAGTTTTGTATGAAGGAAAAATTTCAGGTGTAGAGAGAGAATGATGTAATGAGATGAAGAATGGACAAAATCTCAAGATTGGGGATGCCACCCCAGTGTCACCCTAGGAAATATCCAATAGGTACAAGCTTCAAAGCTTGGGGATGCCCAAGGCATTGCCTTCTTCATCAATAAAAAGCTCAGGTCTGTCTAGACACTTCGTTATTATTGTTTCATGCACTGTTATGTCATTCTTGGAGCGTCTTAGTTTTCGTTGGCTTTGATTAGTTTGTTTAGTTTGCTTGAATAAAGTAGTTTGGACCCCCGTTCTCTCCGTGTTGTTTCAAATAAATCGATTGGTGTTGGAAAAGAGTAGAAAGTTCTTGCTTGGAAGTGCAAGAGGAGCTTCCATTGACTGTGACTTAGACTTTAGCATGTCATGATAGGTGTTGTTTTGACCTTATGCTTAGTGCATATTGTTGTAGCATGACTTATTCCAAACAATTGGGATTGCTTAGTGTGCCTTGAAAGAATCATGCGTTGTTTTAGCATGCAAAAGCATAGTGTTTTTGTATTCTCCTTTGATGTTTTGTTTGGGTTGACTTGGCACATGCTCACACCATGTTATGACTATGAAAATGTCACCATAGCCTCTATGATCATTTAGTCCTTGACTTGTAGTACCACTCTATGCTTTGACTAGTAATGTTTTGTCGCTCTGCATGATTATGGCAATTATTGCTCTCTTAGTTAGTTGCTCCCAGTCTTTTGCTAGCCTCTACTTGTATGAGTAAATTCTACTCATGCTTCCAACTCCCAAGAAACCAAGTTATTCCAAAGTGTCCACTATAAATTCCTATGAATGGTGTGTTACACCATTCCAAGTACATTCTTGTTTTCAGCTATCTTCCAATTAAAAAGTATTTTGTTATGTGAAAACTTAGTGATTAAAGCCCTCACAAACTTGATGGCACACTTTATATTCTTTGCCCCTAATAAACTTGAACCATTGTGTCATCTATGTTGTATATGCTTGCACTTATACGTTGGAATTAGTAGAACGATGTTGTCATGGAGAATGTTTTCAACATTGCACTTGTACTTTGTACACAGTTAATATCATGCTCTTTTGTCTATGGATGTCACCGGTGTGAAATAAAGAGGGAGCTAGTAAGTCCATGGAGTTATGTATTTTGTGTTAGAGAAACGCCTGGGCCGCTAGCCTAAGCCATGCCTAACCATGATGGAAACTTGCAGCATCACCATCATGAGCATTCTATAAAGCATCCTCAATAAAAAGCTATGCACATAGTAAATAAAAAGATCGTTGAGATGATCATTGTCTGCTTGCCTTGTCATTTTGGTTATGGGATAGCACCTGTACCATGTGCAAGGGGTACCCCGTTGGCGGTTCTCTATGATACACATGTACTTACTATGACAAGAACTTACAGGTGACTGAAGTTGAGTAGCATGAGGTGTGTCCCTTGTATTCAAGGGACATGAGATTGCCAATTTATACTTTGCCAAGCATATACTCCATAGTTTGTTCACTTTAACCTTAATCACTTCAAGATGCTTATGAGGGATGAAAGCTAACAAGTACCATCATTTTTGGATGCTCTTTTTGAAACTTGAAATCCCTGCTTCCCTTCATGAAGGGCCTTTCTTCCACTATAATGTTGAGTCTCCACCTTCTACCTTTAGGCACCATTAAGAGAGCATAGTTGCCATTCGTAGTTCTATGTGTAGTGTCCCAAAACTTATTGATTGATGCATATTGTTGATATTGCTTGTTCTTGTGCTATTTCTATCTAGTCACTCTTATGAACTTTGGAGGTGTCCTATGCATCTATTTGCTACTTGATATGTCCAAAATGTATCTACTTTCTCGAACACTTTGCTATTGTTTCTCCTCTAAACTTGTGCGATTTGGATGCAACTAACACGGACTGACGCTGTTTTCAGCAGAATTACTTTGGTGTCTTGTTTTTGTGCAGAAAATCAACTATCACGAATAATCCCGGAAAATATGCCAAAAATAATATTTCACTAGAAGATCCACGGAGCCAGAAGGGGAGACAGAGAGGAGGCCTGGGGGGCCCAGACCCACCCCAGGCGTGGGCCCACCTGACCCCGCGCCTGGAGGGGGTGAGGCCACCCCAAGCAGCTCCTTGGCCTCCCTCTGCGCCTATAAGTTTCCCTTCGACCTAAAACCCGAGGGGGGTTCGATAGTTTTCCAAAAAGAGTTCCGCTAGGCCGCCGCCACTAGAAACCAAGATTTGGATCTAGAAACTCAGTTCTGGCACCCTGCCAGGACGGGGAATTTGGAGAGGATCATCGTCATCGTCATTACCAACACATCTCCATCGACCACCGATGTTTCCCTCATCCATGAGTGAGTAATCCCCCGTTGTAGGCTTCGGGATGGTAGGGATTGGATGAGTTCTATCACGTAATCGAATATGATTGTTAGGGCGTAGTGCCTAGTATCTCTTGTGCTATTTGACTTTGTTGCAACTTGTTGTGCTTAATGCTTGTCACTAGGGCCCGAGTGTCATGATCTCATATCTGAACTTATTATTGAATCATTATGATAGTATTTTTTGTGATCTTATCTGCAAGTTGTGTACACATATCATTGTCCGGATCCAAAGGCCCCAAAGTGACAATAATTGGGACAACCGGAGGGGATGGCTGTGGTGTGAGGATCACATGTGTTCATGGAGTGTTAATGCTTTCCTCCGGTGCTCTATTAAAAGGAGCACCTTAATTTCCAGTAGTTCCCTAGAGGCCCCGCTGCCACGGGCTGGCTGGACAAAAGATGTTGTGCAAGTTCTCATTGCGAGCACGTATGACTATATATGGAGCACATGCCTAGGATTATCTAGTACTTGGATGCTTGTTATTATTTATCTTCAATGCCCTAGATCTTAAAGTTACATGTTTAGACTCGTCCATGCAACGCCCGTCCATCCATCCCTATGCCTACTGCACTCGCACTACTAGGAAAATGGCCATTCGTGGCGCACCTGAAAAGAGCATCCGTGGCACACTAGCTGTGCGCCACGGGCGTCGCGCTGCGGCTATCTCTTACCTGTAGCGCACTTCCTGGTGCGCTACGGTTATCTCGAGATAGGCATGGCGCACTACTAGGTGTGCCACGGGTAGGGGTACAGGGTGCGCCACGGATGTGTTTTTCAAAAAACAAAAAAAATGCAAAAAAAACCCTCATTTTGAATTGCAAAAGAAATCGGGTCCGTGCATCGCCGCCGTCGTGTCACCTCGCCGGAGCATGGTCGTGGCCACGACCTACCACGGCAGGGAGGTGCGGGAGGCCGTAGCCGCTCTAGTCCTCGCCGGTGTCGAGGTGGTAGGAAGGGTGTGGTTGGAGAAAGGAAGGTAGGAAGAGAGGGAGGTAGGAAGAGAGGGAGGTAGGAAGAGATGGAGGAAGAGAGGGAGGAAGGGAGGTTGGTGAGCATAAGGATGCCGCCGTCGCCCGTTGTCACTGCGAGGGGGAGGAGAAGGAGATGAGGAGGCTGCCGTTGTGCCGCCGCCGCGCCACCGTCACTGCAAGGAGAGGAGGAGGCCACCGTCGCGTCGTCACTACAAGGAGAGGAGAAGGGGTAGGAGGAGAAGGAAAAGGACAAGGAGAAGGAAGAAGGAGAAGGGAAAGGGAGAGGGAAAAGGGGAAGGGAAAAGGGGGAAGGAAAAGGGAGGAGGGCGGTGTGGGGATTCAAATTTTGAATCCCGCCCAACTTACTCGTAGCGCACTATGTGGTGGTGCGCTATGGGTAAGTTGCCCTCTTTTTTTTCTGCAGGAAAAAATGGTCTTTTGACCGTAACTTTTTACTCTTTTCGAATTTTGAAAATCTAAAAAATCGCTAAACAACCAAAGTTTGTTGCGAGCGGATGCGAAATCTCGTTCTCGTCATTTTAGTAAATTATAGGATTTTTTTCGACATCGTATGCAAAAGTTACGGCCATTTTACCGTGGCATGACTTTTTTTTTGCAGAAAAGGTGGAAACTCATGTTAGTTAATTTTCCTAGAAACTGTACCACATTACCTACCTAAATATGAAAGGATTTTATTTTTTGAAGTGTTTATTATTTTATTTTATTTTTTGCAAAACCTAAAAAGGCGATCCACAGGGGGGTGGAGTTCGTGCAGGCCACTTAGCCGTAGGGCACTAGGGCAGAGTGACCTATGGCTAAGTTGACCCAGCTACTGCAGCACACATGCCCGTAGCGCACTAGGTCAAGGTGCGCTACGGCTAAGTGACACATCCATAGCGCACCTTGACCTAGTGCGCTACGGGTATGTGTGTTGTGGCCACATGTGCCCTGGCCCACACATAATCATGGCGCACCACCCCCATGTGCGCCACGCTTACGACAGTTAGCCGTAGGGCACCTGTGGGCAGTGCACCATGCCTATTTCACCCGTGGGGCACCACTAGCAAGTGCACCACAGAAGTGTGGATTACCTATAGCCGTTTTCCTAGTAGTGTCGAATCCTACTGTTACTGTTAATGCTACTGTTGCTCCTGTTCCATTGTTGCTGTTACTGCTGCTGTTGCTTTGTTGTTGCTACTACCAAACTGTTGCTATTGATAAACTTCTATGAGCAAGAACTATTTCCAGGTGCAGCTGAATTGACAACTCAGTTGGTAAGGCGTGCAAGTATTCTTTGGCTCCCCTTGTGTCGAATCAATAAATTGGGTAATACTACCCACGAAGACTGTTGCGATCCCCTACACTTGTGGGTCATCACTACTCTATGAGGGATAATCTGAATGCCACTATGCCATGTTTTCTTCATGTGAAACAAACAAACGTTTTTCAATGCATGTTATTCATGATCTTTGTTTGTAGCCTTTCATGTTGCAAGCATAGTTACTTTGTCTTACTGTTAAAACTCCATCTTTCATGCACTTATTTAGAGTTCTTTGATCCCAGCTTTCAATGCTTGCAAATGATTTGATCTTGGTTTTGATGGTGCATGTCACCTAAAATATTATTCTTTTATCACTTACCTACTCGAGGACCAGTAGGAGTTAAGCTTGGGGATGTTTGATACATCGGAAACGTATATATAATTATTTATGCTCCATGCTTGTTTAGTATCTAGTTTGCTTTGCTTTGTCTAAACTTTGAGGGTTTTTTATATGTTGTCTGGAACTAACCTATTAACAAGTTGACACAGTGCCAGTTGCCTGTTTTCTTCTGTTTTTGGTTCCAGAAAGGCAGAAAATCAATATTCTCGGAATTGGACGGAAAAAAAGATGAATTCAATATTTTACCGTGGGCAACGCGAAGCCATAAGACGAGACGGAGGAGGGCCTCGAGGGGGCCACACCCCCTGGCCACGCGGGTGGGACCACCCTGCGCCTGGGGAGGGTGCAGCCTCCTCGGGCACCCCTCGGCCTCCCTCTTCTCCTATAAGAAGCCCCCAATGAAGAAAACCTAGGCACCCGATCAAAACTCCACGACACCGTCTATAGCCACCGCTACCATCGTCCCTAGATCGTGGGAAGGGATCTGAAGTTCTTGCCGGCACCCTGCCGGAGGGGAGATCATCCCGGAGGCCTTGTTCTCCGTTATGAAGCATGAGTAGTTCGACCTTGGACTACGGGTCCTTGTAGTAGCTAGATGGTTGTATCTCCTCCTTGTGCTTTCATGTATAGATCTTGTGAGATCCATTCATGATCAAGATCTAATCTATTTGTAATCATGCATGTTGGGTTTGCGGGGATCCAATGGATATTGAGATTACTATGTCAGATTGATTAATGATTTTGTCTTATTGATTCTATCATGTTTGTGTTGTTTGTGATCTTGCATGCTCTCCGTTTTTAGTAGCTATCTTGGCCAAGTAGTTGCTAGTGACTCCAAGAGGGTGTATTTATGCTCGATAGTGGGTTCATGCCTCTAGTTTCCAAGGGAAGTGACAGAAATCTCTTCGGTTGTATATGTGCTGTTCATTATGGCTTCCGCGGGTTCCTCCTCTTCTTCCGGGTTCTCCTCTTCAGGTTCTTCCACTGGCGTAGCCCCCCGAGTCCTTTATTGGCTTGGTATTCTTGCCTATACTTTTTGATGTGGCTTCCGAAACTTTCTTGGGTTTGATAGAACGTTCCATTATTTCCTCCCAAAATACTCCAGGTGGCACGGGGAGACATAAAGACTCGATGTTCGCCAGATTGTCGGCTTCTTTGTTGCTTGCTCGGCTTATATGGGATACTTCACATCCATCGAAGTGGGATTCCATGATGTTGTACGGCTCCCGATATACGACCATATTGTCATCAACATTATCGCACTTGTTGCGCCACGAGGTTTGAATCGCCGAAGATTTTGAGGCGAGTTGCGCCACATGCCCTAGCCATGAGCATACCGTGCAACAGAGCCTCATATTTGGCGTCATTGTTCGAAGCATTGGGGAAGCTCATCCATAACATATATTGCAGGTGATATCAGGATTACTCTGGCCCCTGCCCCTTTTGTTCGCTTGGATCTATCTAAATACAATGTCCATGCACTAGACAGATTCGGGGTACCCGCGCATTGGAGTTCTGTCCACTCTGTGATAAGGTCAGGCAATACTTGAGATTTTATTGCTTTTCTCTTCTCATATGTGATATCTCGAGGGGATAGTTTGATGCCCCAAAGAGATCAACGAGATCATAATGGACCTCTTCATCTTTGATCGTCGGATAGCTGCTTGGTGAAGGGAAAGCCGTCGAATCCATGACTCCAACGCTCAGAGTTCCCATAGACAGCGCCAATTGACAATTGACGAGAGGTGACCTCTGCAATGCCCATGATTATGGACTTAGGGTTTTGTGGAAAGGGAGCGTTGAGGATTTCGTCGGCTGATCAGACAAACAAAGAATTCGATATAGTCTGATTATAGAGAAAGCTCGATTACAAAGTCAACTGTTCGCTAGCTACGATCTAGATCACGACGGATTGTAGAAAAATTTAAGGTGTCCCCTCCGTCAGGTCCTTCCAGCCTTTATATGAGAGGCTAGATCCTAGAGCCGTATCCGGAGAGGTTACATATTTACAAGTATAATGCAAACTCTATGTCAGTTCATGACTATTCCTCGATCGGTAAGGTAAACCTTTTGTTCAACAGGTAATTCTTGAATTCCTTTGAGCCTTTATGAGTCGTAAGATTTTATGTGTCTAGGTTAACTAATCATATCATAGGGACATGATAGGTCATACTCGTATCATCTCCTCTGTGTGCCTCTCCAGTCACCCTAGACTCGGGGATAGTGACATGTTCATAACCTATCGTGTACTTGGAGGAGAGAAAACTCTCCACAGGTGCCCAGGAGCTCCTCCACGTCAACCTTAGCGGGTTTCCCACTGTAGTACATAGAAATTTCCACCACCTCTCATCGACATCGGGCCCCACATGGGGGAGGAGATGTCTGTGGAAAAGACGATAGGGTGAGGTCACCCGACTGTCATAGCGAGACGGGTGAGGGACATACTTCTCTCACTTGTCGCGTCCTAGGAAATGAACTACGCGCATAAACTCTGACATATGCAGTATGTGTGATCGGGAAATCCATGCCTTGTAAGACCCCATACCAGGTGGAGCGTTACACGGGATATCTCCTACTTAAGAGACGATGTGGCCACTTGCACCTCGATGGAGAAGGCCCTCCTCGTAGTATAAATAGATCACCGCTCCCACAAGGGAGTCGGCCGGTCACTCGTTGTGTATTAGACCCTCATACATACATAAAATTCGTCCCTTGCAAAAATAGGCGAGGTCTATCAGATTTCCCACACGAAGAAGCACCCACTCAAATCTCCACAGCACCTCGCATACCAAATATAAGGAAACTAGAAGTAGGGTTTTGCTGGTGATCCACTATCGGGGCCTAAACCTGTATAAAATTACATGTGCTTAAGGTTGTTACCAATCGGACTGTGGTCAAAAGTACCCGACCTACATATAATTTTACAACCGTGAAATCGAAACCATGATACATATAAGGCGCGGAGGAGGCTGCAGAGATGGTCAGGGGCGGAGGCTGCCGGTGTGGCGGCGGTGGTACTGGCTTGTCTGGGCTAGAGGATGACCTGCTCGTTCAGATCGCCGGGAGACAGTCGGCGGTGTGGGGAGTGTTGTGCTTGTTTGGCTTGAATAAAGGTGGTCGTCCTTGGATTTCCCTCTCGCCTTGATGAAAAACTACCTGTCGTCAGTCATCATTGATTTTGCGTGGACTACCGAGTTGCGGAAGACTCCGTCGGTTCATTCCAAATGGACGACATGCCTGGAGTTCGCCGATGCGGATGGTGTTTCGATCATGCGCAACCATGTTTTTGGCTGCCCCTTTGGTTTCAGAGGTGGCGTTGTGAAGCTCTGCGGTCTATTACAATTATGGGACATACTTGGTTCCACGGTGAAGTCACACGCAGAGAATGGTATGGAAGCCGAGAATTGAAGACTAACAATGCAAGTTTGATTCCTGGGAGGTAGGGTTTCTAGCTTGTTGTTTTGTGATTTGAAGCGGCGGAATTGGCAACCAGGGGGAACAAAACAGGAGGAATTCAATGTCTAAACCTGCAGGGTGAAAACCCAAGGTCTGACCTTAACTGGTTCTGCCTGGCAATGACCTTGTTAAAGGCATAGTTTTGTGTGTGCGGATTTTCTTCAGGGCGAAAACCCATGGTCTATGATCAGGGCGATGACGGCGGTTGAGCATAGAGTTGTTGGATTTCTGGTGCTGTTTTGGTGATGTTTTGTCTGCTGTTTTAAGGATCTTGGTGAGACTTTTTTCGTAATTCTTCTTTATTTTGTTGGATGTGTGCATCCGCAATACCAATATTGTGTTGTTGCAGAAGCTAGGCGTAATTTGTACCTCATGATATTAATATATGCTCCTTTCCAGAAAAATCTTACAAACTAGTTTAAATCAACTACTATGGTGAGAGAGGTTGTGTGTTGGAGATATGCCCTAGAGCAATAATAAATGTAGTTATTATTATATCTTTGTGTTTATGATAAATGTTTGCATTCATGCTATAATAGTATTAACAAGGAAACATTAATACTTGTGTGATTTGTAAACTAAATTAGAGTCCCTAGTAAAGCCTCTTATAATACTAGCTTGTTTGTGAATAAATTATTGTGGTTTCCCTATCATGAACATTGAGATGTTATTAACAACACGATCATATCGTTAGGAGAATGATATGATGGACATACTCCTATAGATAAGCATAGCATAAAGATCAAGTCATTTTAATAGTTTAATTGCTATATGCTTTCTGATGCATAGTAAACCTAATTCCTTCGACCATGATATCATGCTTATCACCATGACCGGAAGGATGCTTTGATGACATCAAACACCACACTGTAATTGGGTGACTATAAATGTGGCATTGAGTGTTCGGAAAGTATTGGTTGAGACACATGGATCAAGAGTGGGATTTGTCCATCCATATGACGGATAGATATACTCTGGGCCCTCTCGGTGGAATGTCATCCAATTAGCTTGCAAGCATGTGACTGGCTCACAAGGGATCACATATCACGGGAACGAGAAAAGAGTACTTATCAGTAACGACGTTGAACTGGGTATGCAGAGATACCGACGATCAAAACCTCGGATAAGTAAACTATCGTGAGACAAAGGGAAATTGGTATCGTATGTAAGTGGTTCATTCGATCGCAAAGTAATCGTAGAAATATGTGGTAGCCATATGAATTTCCAGATTCCTCTATCGGTTATTGTTCGGAGAAGTGTCTCGATCATGTCCGCATAATTCACGAACCGTAGGGAGACACACTTAAGGATTCGACGTTGTTGAGTACTTATGGAATGATGAGTAAGAGACCGAATGTTGTTCGGAGTCTCGGATGGGATCCAGGATATCACGAGGAGATCCGGAATGGTCCGGAGAATAAGATTCATATAAGGAAAGTCCTGTTTCGGGGTTGGAGAATGGTTCCGGTGTTTTCATCGGGAATGTTCTAGAAGGTTCCTGAATGTCTGGCACTCCGGAGGGGAAGGGTAAATGAATGTGTCATAACAAGTTGGAATGGTTGCATCATGTACTAGGTGTCATCGCTGAGCGAAATAAAGGGATAAATCAAATCCTAGTTTGAAAAGTCAAACGCCAATTTGAAAAGTCAAACGGTTATTTTGCTTGGTGGATGGAGAGTAGGAAACCTACTTGGGGAGGAGTTCCTCTCCCTCCACCGCCGGCCAAGGAGGCCGAGTTGGGGAGGGACTACCCTCCCCTTGGCCGCGCCCTCCCACCTATATAAGGAGGGGCAGGGCTGCCCCTCCTAGACCTACACGTTGCCCTCTCCAAACCCTAGCCCTAAGCCGCCGGCGCCACCACCTCCTGCCGCCGCCTAGGGCAAACCCTAGCCGCCGACTTGGGCTTCCCCAAGCCCTAGCCGTCGCCCTAGCCCTCTCTCCTTGGTATGTCTAAACCCTAGATCACCGAGGCCTCTCTCATAGTCCACCATACTCGCTCCGGCTTAAGGCGAAGCCCTGTGAGATCTCCCCTCTACTTCCGGTACCACGCCGTCGTGCTACCGGAATTGCGAGGAGAGTGCTACAACCTCCGCTGCCTGCTGGAACAAGGGAGAGGAAGGTCTTCATCGAGTACCGAACGTGTGACCGACTGCGGGAGCGCTGCCGGAACGCAGCCGGAAGGATCGTCTACGCGATCTTGAGATCGGCAAGAGTATGACTACATCACCCACGAGAATCCGCTCTCGTTAAACACTTTGGAATCTTCGAGGGTGAGTTATTCCATCGACTCGTTGCTACAATCTAGTAGATAGATCTTGGCTTGTTTGTTTGTATGCGGTAGAATTTTTTTGTTTTCCATGCTACGAACCCCTAAAGTGGTATTAGAGCCGTGTCTATATGTAGATCTGTTGCACGAGTAGAACACAATGGTCATTGTGGGCCGTGGTGCTTTTATTATCAATTGCTTCTTGTGTACTTTGCATCTTGCGGTATGATGGGATGAAGCGGCCCGGGCTAACCTTACATGACATCGTTCATTAGACTTGCTCCACGCTCAACATGCAACTTGTATTGCATAAGTGGCTTTGCGGGTGTCTGTCTCTCCCATTATAGTATAGATCCAATTTACAACATGCACTTGATAGTTCAAACATCAACATTGTGGTTCTTGTTCGTAAGTTAGATCGACACTTACTGAAAGCCCCAAACCACATAAAACATGCAAAGAAATTAGAGGCATCTAACTTTGTTTTGCAGGGGTGTGCTGTGATGTGATATGGCCATGATTGTGATTATATTTGATGTATGCAATGTTCCTTATTGTAAGTTGGCAACCGGCAGGAGCCATATGGTTGTCTTTAATTTCTGTTAAGACCCGCGTGTCTATTCAAAGTAGTTGTAATAGTTGAAGCTGGTGGACAACAACCATGGAGCAGCGTCATTGACCTTGATGAAATGCCGGTGATGATGGAGATCATGTTCGTGCTTGAAGATGGAGATCGGAAGCACAAAGAAGAAAGGCCATATCATCTCACATATTATGAATTGCATGTGATGTTAATCCTTTATGCATCTTGTATTGCTTAGTTAATGGTGGTAGCATTATAAGATGATCCCTCATGCACATGAATTTCAAGTTCTATAGTGTTCATCCTTAGTAAGCACCGTTGCTAAAGCTTGTTGTTTCGAAGCACCACGTGATGATCGGGTGTGTTAGATTCTGCAAGTGTATACAACATGAGCAAGCCAGTTTTGCTCATGCGGAAGCTAAGGTTTGATCTTGACGAGCCTAGTATGTACAGACATGGTCTCGGAACACGAATCACCGAAAGGTAAAGCATGAATCATATTGTAGATATGATGAACATGTCGATTGTTCGCCATTGAAGCTACATCAACTCTCGTGATGATCGGTTTTGATGTGGTGGATTTGGTTCATGTGATCACTAAAACAATGTGAGGGATATTGTTTTGAGTGGGAGTTCACCTAGATTAATTTAACTATTAATTAGAACTCAATTTGTCATAAACTTAGTCTAAACTATTGCAAATATGTTGTAGATCAATGGCGGCCCCTACCATCAATTTTAATGCGTTCCTAGAGAAAAAAAAGTTGAAAAACAATGGAAGCAACTTCGCGGATTGGTTCCGCAATTTGAGGATTGTCCTCAATGCTGGTAATTTGACCTATGTGCTGGATGCACCGCTGGGTGACCCGCCTGCAGCTGATGCTACCGATGAAGTAAAGAATGTTTACCCCGCTCGGAAGACTCAGTACTCCACAGTTCACTGTGCTATCTTGTATGGTTTAGAATCGGAGCTTCAGAAAAGGTTTGAGAATTCAGACCCACATGATATTTTCCGTGAACTCAAATTGATTTTTGAGACTCACGCGGCAGTTGAGAGCTATGAGGCTTCTGAAAAGTTCTTTAACTGCAAGATGGAAGAGGGCAGCTCCGTCAGGGAGCATGTGCTTAAGATGTTTGGGCACGCAAACAAACTTCAAAGCTTGGGTTTAGTGATTCCTAATGCTTTGGGGATTTGCCGTGTCCTCCAATCACTACCACCAAGTTACAAGAACTTTGTGATGAACTACAATATGCAAAGCATGAACAAGCAGTTGCCAGAACTCTTCTCCATGTTAAAATCTGCAGAAATGGAGATCAAGAAAGAGCACCAAGTGTTTATGGTCAATAAGACCACCAAATTCAAGAAAGGCAAGTCTAAGCAAAAGGGACACTTCAAGAAGGGTGGTAAGAAAGTTATCGCACCGACAAAGAAGACCAAGGCTGGACCTAAGCCTGATACTGAGTGCTTTTACTACAAGGGAGAAGGTCACTAGAAGCGGAATTTCCCAAAGTACTTGGCGGATTTGAAGAACGGCAACATCAAGAAGAAAGGTATATCCGATATACATGTTATTGATGTGTATCTCACTAGTACTCGTAGTAGTGCCTGGGTATTTGATACTGGTTCGGTTGCTCATATTTGTAACTCGAAACAGGTGCTGCAGAATAAACGGAAGCTAGCGAAGAACAAGGTGACGATGCGCGTGGGAAATGTATCAAAGGTTGATGTGATCGCGGTCGGCACGCTACCTCTTCATCTACCATCGGGATTAGTTTTATACTTAAATAATTGTTATTTGGTGCCTGCCTTAAGCATGAACATTATATCGGGATCTTGTTTATTGCGAGACGGTTACTTGTTTAAGTCCGAGAATAATGGTTGTTCGATTTATATGAGTATTATGTTTTATGCACATGCACCTTTGATAGATGGTCTATTCTTATTGAATCTCGATAGTGGAAATACACATATTAATAACATTGAAGCTAAACGTTTGAAATTGAGCGATAACTCGACCTATATGTGGCACTGTCGTCTTGGTCACATTGGAGTGAAGCTTATGAAGAAACTCCATTCCGATGGACTTCTTGAATCACTTGATTTTGAATCACTTGAAAGATGTAAAGCATGTCTGATGGAAAAAATGACTAAGACTCCATTTTCTGGTATGATGGAGCGAGCTACGGACTTATTGGAAATCATACATACCGATGTGTGTGGACCAATGAGTGTAGCATCGCGCGGTGGTTATCGTTATGTTCTTACCTTCACGGATGACTTGAGTAGATATGGGTATATCTATTTCATGAAACATAAGTCCAAAACTTTCGAGAAGTTTAAGGAATTTCAAAGTGAGGTTGAGAATCAACGTAACAAGAAGATTAAATTTTTGCGTTCTGATCGTGGAGGTGAATATATAAGTTACGAGTTTGGCGAGCATTTGAAGAAATGCGGAATACTTTCACAATTGACACCGCCGGGAACACCACAGCGTAATGGTGTGTCCGAACGTCGTAATCGAACTCTCTTAGATATGGTTCGTTCTATGATGTCACTTACAGATTTACCGCTATCATTTTGGGGTTATGCATTAGAAATTGCCGCATTCACTTTAAATAGGGCACCATCTAAATCCGTTGAAACGACACCGTATGAATTATGGTTTGGGAAGAAACCTAAATTGTCGTTCCTTAAAGTTTGGGGTTGCGAAGCCTATGTAAAGAAGTTACAGCCGAACAAGCTTGAACCCAAAGCAGAAAAATGCGTCTTCATAGGATACCCAAAGGAAACTATTGGGTATACCTTCTATCATAGATCCGAAGGCAAAATCTTCGTTGCCAAGAATGGATCCTTTCTAGAGAAAGAATTTCTCTCGAAAGAAGTGACTGGAAGGAAAGTAGAACTCGACGAGGTTGTCGAACCTTCTATCGAACTTGCGAGTAGCGCAGCACCGGAAGAAGTTTCTGTGGTGCCTGCACCAATAAGAGAGGAAGCTAATGATGATGATCATGAAACTTCAGTTGTAGTTGCTACAGAGCCTCGTAGGTCAACGAGAACTCGTACCACTCCTGATTGGTATGGTCCCGTTATGAGTGTCATGTTGGTGGACAACACCGATGACCCTGCGACATATGAGGAAGCGATGATGAGCCCAGATTCCAATAAATGGCAAGAATCCATGAAATCCGAGATTGGATCCATGTACGAAAACCAAGTATGGACTTTGGTGGACTTACCGGATGGCCGGAAGGCTGTCGAGAACAAATGGATTTTCAAGAAGAAAACAGATGCTGATGGTAATGTTACTGTCTATAAAGCTCGACTTGTCGCAAAAGGGTTTCGACAAATTCAAGGAGTTGACTACGATGAGACTTTCTCACCTGTAGCGAAGCTAAAGTCTGTGAGGATTATGTTAGCAATCGCTGCATATTATGATTATGAGATATGGCAGATGGATGTCAAAACAGTGTTCCTCAATGGAGACATTGATGAAGAGTTGTATATGATGCAACCCAAAGGTTTTGTCGATCCTAAAGATGCTAACAAGGTATGCAAACTTCAACGGTCCATTTATGGATTGAAGCAAGCATCCCAAAGTTGGAATTAACGTTTTGATAAGGTGATCAAAAGTTTTGGTTTTATACAAACTTATGGAGAAGCTTGTATTTACAAGAAAGTGAGTGGGAGCTCTGTAGCATTCTTAATACTATATGTAGATGACATATTGTTGATTGGGAATGATGTAGACCTTCTTAATAGTGTCAAGGAATATTTGAATAATAGTTTTTCAATGAAAGATCTTGGCAAAGCAGCTTACATATTAGGCATAAAGATTTATAGAGATAGATCGAGACGCCTAATATCATTGTCACAAAGTACATATTTGGACAAAGTTCTAAAGAGATTTGGAATGGAAGATAGCAAGAAAGGGTTCTTGCCCATGTTGCCCAATACGACCTTGAGTAAAACTCAAAGTCCAGCAACGGCAGAAGATAGAGAAAGGATGAGTAAGACTCCCTATGCCTCAGCCATAGGATCTCTAATGTATGCCATGCTATGTACTAGACCCGACATTACATATGTTGTTAGTTTGACTAGCAGATATCAAAGTGATCCAGGAGTGGATCATTGAGAAGAACTAAGGATATGGTTCTTTCTTATGGAGGTGATGAACAATCGTTGTTAATGGTTACACCGATGCTAGTTGGAACACCGATCCGGATGATTCTAAATCTCAATCTGGATACATATTTACTTTGAATGGTGCAGCAATTAGCTGGAGGAGTGCAAAGCAAAGCGTTGTGGCGAGATCTTCAACTGAATCGGAATACATAGCTGCTTCTGAGGCTTCACAAGAAGCGATATGGATGAAGGAGTTCATTACAGATCTCGGTGTGGTTCCAAGTGCGCTAGACCCAATGTCTATCTACTGTGATAACATGGGCGCTATAGCCAATGCACAAGAACCAAGGTCACACAAGAAGCTGAAGGCACATCAAGCTACGTTTTCACGCTATTCGAGAACATGTCCAAGATGGTGACATAAAGATTTGCAAAGTACACACAGATCTGAATGTGGCGGATCCGTTGACTAAACCTCTCCCGAGGGCAAAACATGACCAACACCAAACTGCAATGGGTGTTCGGTATATTACCATGTAATCTAGATTAGTTGACTCTAGTGCAAGTGGGAGACTGTTGGAGATATGCCCTAGAGGCAATAATAAATTTAGTTATTATTATATCTTTGTGTTTATGATAAATGTTTACATTCATACTATAATAGTATTAACAAGGAAACATTAATACTTGTGTGATTTGTAAACTAAATTAGAGTCCCTAGTAAAGCCTCTTTATAATACTACCTTGTTGGTTAATAAATGATTGTGGATTCCCTATCATGAACATTGAGATGTTATTAACAACAAGATCATATCGTTAGGAGAATGATATGATGGACATACTCCTATAGATAAGCGTAGCATAAAGATCAAGTCATTTTAATAGTTCAATTGCTATATGCTTTCTGATACATAGTAAACCTAATTCCTTCAACCATGAGATCATGCTTATCACCATCACCGGAAGGATGCTTTGATGACATCAAACACCACACCGTAATTGGGTGGCTATAAAGGTGGCATTGAGTGTTCGGAAAGTATTTGTTGAGACACATGGATCAAGAGTGGGATTTGTCCATCCATATGTCAGATAGATATACTCTGGGCCCTCTCGGTGGAATGTCATCCAATTAGATTGCAAGCATGTGACTGGCTCACAAGGGATCACATATCACGGGAACGAGAGAAGAGTACTTATCAGTAACGACGTTGAACTGGGTATGCAGAGATACCGACGATCAAAACCTCGGATAAGTAAACTATCGTGAGACAAAGGGAAATTGGTATCGTATGTAAGTGGTTCATTCGATCGCAAAGTAATCGTAGAAATATGTGGGAGCCATATGAATTTCCAGATTCATCAATTGGTTATTGTTCGGAGAAGTGTCTCGATCATGTCCGCATAATTCACGAACCGTAGGGAGACACACTTAAGGATTCGACGTTGTTGAGTAGTTATGGAATGATGAGTAAGAGACCGAATGTTGTTCGGAGTCTCGGATGGGATCCGGGATATCACGAGGAGATCCGGAATGGTCCGGAGAATAAGATTCATATAAGGAAAGTCTTGTTTCGGGGTTGGAGAATGGTTCCGGTGTTTTCATCGGGAATGTTCTAGAAGGTTCCGGAATGTCCGGCACTCCGGAGGGGAAGGGTACATGAATGTGTCATAACAAGTTGGAATGGTTGCATCATGTACTAGGTGTCATCGCTGAGCGAAATAAAGGGATAAATCAAATCCTAGTTTGAAAAGTCAAACGCCAATTTGAAAAGTCAAACGGCTATTTTTCTTGGTGGAGGCAGAGTAGGAAACCTACTTGGGGAGGAGTTCCTCTCCCTCCACCGCCGGCCAAGGAGGCCGAGTTGGGGAGGGACTCCCCTCCCCTTGTCCGCGCCCTCCCACCTATATAAGGAGGGGGCAGGGCTGCCCCTCCAAGACCTACACCTTGCCCTCTCCAAACCCTATCCCTAAGCCGCCGGCGCCACCACCTCCTGCTGCTGCCGCCGCCGCATAGGGCAAACCCTAGCCGCCGACTTGGGCTTCCCCAAGCCCTAGCCGTCGCCCTAGCCCTCTCTCCCACAACTAGAGAAAAGGCTATAGGAGACATGCTTATGCGAGACACATTTAGACCATATGCGCCTCCTATAAAATAGGCAAGGCACACTCCTTCTCCATGCGCCTGTAGTATAAAAATAGGCGAGGCGCATATGATAAGAATGCGCCTCCTATAATCCCTGTACGGACGGAATCTAGCAGCCCCATATTATGCGAGGCGCATTCTAGTCATATGCGCCTCCTATATATCAGATAGGCGAGGCGCATATGGACAGAATGCGCTTCGCATAATCTGTGTGGGCCCGCGTGTTGGTAGGTGCACGAATATGCGAGGCGCATATGGCTATATGCGCCTCCTATATTTGATAATATGCGAGGCGCATATGGTCATATGCGCCTCAAGTAACTCCTGCGGGCCCGGGTGGTGGTAGGTGGCCGCATATGCGAGGCGCATATTGCTATATGCGCCTCCTATAGGTTGAATTATAGGAGGCGCATATTGTGCAATATGCGCCTCGCATAACCTGGCACCACTTTTTTCCAGCTTTTTGCACATGGAGGCAACTACCACCCCACTCACTTGTGTCACTTCTTCCTCCTCCACCAAGACAAATCTGGTCGCCCCCTCCTCCTCCCCACCTCATTTCCCCCATTGATTCACCATAGAAGCTTGCTCAACATCCATTGGTTGACACCCATATGTAAGTGAAGTCTCTTGCTCCTCTAGATCTACAACATGTCCATTTACTCCTCCGGCTCTCTTGCGCAAGTCGTTGTTGGAGGAAGCATGAAGGCGTTGCTTGCATGTATGCGCGTTGTCGGAGACACCGACTATATGATTGTGTTGTGGTGCTACTTTTTGTGCAGGGATTTCATTTGAGATGCCAATGTTTCGCCGGAATGTCGATTTATTTCTTTTCCGGCGAATTTCTGGCACTCGCGGATGTCCTCTTTTTAGGGGAGGTCATGCCGAATTTTTCCGGCGATCCACGTCCATATATGCTCTAATTATTCTCTTGCTCTTTGTACCACGCAGGCGGCCATGGTCCGACCACTGATCAACAAAGCCCGCGTGGATAGGTGGATGACATGCGCGAGGGCCGACATGGAACGTGCAAACAAGACAGAGATAAGATGTCCATGTCGGGACTGCAAGCTGATGTATCTGATAAGGCATGATTCCGGAATGCTGGAGTCGCACCTGCTTCGACGTAGTTTCATGGATGGCTACACTCGATGGATACGTGATGACGAATATGATGATGAGGATGTCAATAATGGTGAAGATCAAGATGCCAGTGATGATCACGAAGATCAAGACGCCAATCACGATCATGAAGATGATCAAGGTGGCGTCAGGCATGGACACGAAGATGATCAAGGTGGCGCCGGTCATGAACACGAAGATCAAGGTGCAGACCATGATTCGAGCTGGTTGCGAGACCCTCATGTCCAAGATCTGCTTCTCAAGGAGACGAGTAACGCCAGAGCCGCCGATAGAGAGAAGGCTAAACTGGAGCAAATGGAGAAAGACGCAGTCACTCCATTGTTTGACGGATGCAACGACGGGGATACCCGTCTAAATGTAACGCTTAGGGCTCTGGAGATGAAGGCGAAACACAAAATGACCGACGAATGTTTCGACGACAACATTGTATTCTGGCACGATATTCTTCCCAAGAAGGGGAACACATGTACGACTAGTATCGCTGAGGCGAAGAAAGTCGTGTTCCCTCTCAATCTACCACACGTGAAATACCACGTCTGCATAAATGATTGCATCATCTACCGGGGCGAGGACGCGGAGAAGACCACGTGTCCGGTGTGCAAGACCTCTCGATACAAGAGAGGGATCAAGAAAGCTCCTAGGAAGGTGGTGTGGTACTTCCTCTAACTCCTCGTTTGCAGCGGTATTTCGCAGACCCTAAGGAAGAACAGCTCATGCGCTGGCATGCGGAAAGAAAGAGGCCGGAAGACGATGATCCGGAGAAGGAGGAAATGTTGAGGCACCCTTCGGATGATTGCCAGTGGAAGGCGTTGGACCTCCAATATTACCAACATTTTGGGAAAGAGTCAAGGAACCTCAGGCTGGGAGTGAGCACTGACGGACTCAATCCGTTTGGAAGCCAGAGCAGCACACACAGCACCTGGCCCGTGTTTGTATGGATCTACAACCTCCCCCATGGTTGTGCATGAAGAAGAAGTACGTAACCATGAGTATGCTCGTTCAAGGGCCAAAACAACCTGGTACAGACATCAATCTGTATCTCACGTTGTTGAAAGAGGAGTTGACCACGTTATGGGAAGAAGGAGCCCGTACATGGGACGCCTCGAGACAAGAATACTTTGACATGAGAGCGGCGGTGATCACGACGGTGCAAGACTATCCCGGTTACGGATACTTCTCGGGGCAGGTGGTCCAAGGATTCTATGGGTGCGTTAGGTGCAAGGATAATACAACATACCGCCAGCTATAGAAAGATCCCGGGTCCGGGAAAACTGTGTTCCTTGGGGCTCGGAGGTGGCTTCCCAAGAATCACGCCTGGAGAAAGCTAGGACATCTGTTCGATGGGACGATCGAGCTCCGAGGAATCCCACACCAGAACAGTGGCACGGAAATCTACAAGCTGTTGAATAACTGGAAGGAGTGCCCTGTGCCAGGAAAGACCCAGAAGAAGCCAGAGCCGTTGCTGAAGGTATGGAAGGCGAGGTCTGTTTTCTGGGACTTGCCATACTGGAAGATCCTCCGCGTGCCTCATAGCCTTGATCTCATGCATATCACGAAGAACGTGGGCGAGAGTCTGCTTTCCACCCTCCTTAACACCGACAAGACCAAAGATGGGCCGAAGGCAAGGAACGACTTGAAGCATATGGGCATCAGGGATGAAACTTCAACCACCACCTAGCGATGATGAGGAGGAGGACGAGGTGGAGGAGACAGAAACACAGAATAGCCGTCGTCGCAAGGGGAAAAAGGTTAAGAAGGGAGAGGTCAAGCTCAAGGCCTCATGCTTCACTCTGAGTAAGAAGGAGGCCATACTGTTTATGAAGTGCCTCCTCGGAGTCAAATTTCCGAACGGATACGCGGGGAAGATAAGCAGATGTCTAGACGAGGCGAAGAAGCGCTTCAGCGGGATGAAGTCTCACTACGTCGCCGTGCTAATGACGCAGGTACTCCCGGTCGCGATCCGAGGTATAATGGACAAGCACATCCGTGAAACACTGTTTGGCCTCTGCAACTTTTTTGACGTCATCTCTTGGAAGTCGATAGGCATTAAGCAGATCACGAGGCTACAGGACGAGATCGTGGTGATAATGTGCGAGCTCGAGATCTCTTCCCCCCCCCCCCCCCCGCTTTCTTCGACATCATGCTTCATCTGCTTCTCCATGTCGTGGAGGATATCGTCCAGCTCGGTCCTGCATTTTTGCGAAGCATGATGCCGTTCGAAAGGCTCAATGGACACATCAAGGGATACGTTAAGAACAAGTCCCGTCCAGATGGAAGCATAGCAAAAGGCTTCCTGGCCGAAGAGTGCATCTCTTTCTGCTCGAACTTTCTACAAACCGAGACACCTCTTGGTATGCCATTCAACAAGCACCTCGGGAGGCTCGCTGGATGGGGTCACCGCGAGGGTCGACGGGCAAAGCATGTCGACATGGAGGGCCGAACCAAGGACTTTGAAAGAGCAAACCTGGTCGCGCTGCAACACCTGCAGGTGGTTGATGCATACATACATGAGCACAAAGAGTTTATCAAGAAGAATTACGCTAATTAGGGGCGCCAGGTCCCGAGGGAGGAAGATGTTATCAAGGAGCACAACTCCGGTTTCACGCGGTGGTTCAGGGAGAAGGTCATAGCTAATCCACCGCAGGGCGAGTACTCGGAGGAAGATAAACTCATATTCTCATTGTCACAGGGCGCCTCGCACAACCTCATGACCTATCAGGCTTACGATATCAACGGATACACGTTCTACACAGAGGAAAAAGACAATAACTGCGATTACCAGAACTCAGGGGTAACGGGGATATTCTACACCGGCGACATCCTGGAAAGATACTACGGAAGGATCGAGTAGATTTGGGAGCTCGACTATGTTACGGAGAATGTGCCGATGTTCCGTGTCAGGTGGTCCAAGAGCATCGAGAAAGAAGACCTGTATTTCACCACGATGGTTATACCGTCAAAGACCACCAGCGCGAACGCACCCGCAAGAAATGAGCCTTGGGTTTTGGCTAGCAAAGTCGACCAATGCTGGTACATCAAAGACCCGTCAAAGCCTAGCTGGTTGTCGTTAGGATTGGCAAAAGGAACATTATCGGAATGGACGGAGTCGCCAACGAGCAAGACTTTGACCAGAACGGCGACCCGAAGATAGAAGACGGGTATGGCAACCAAACAGCATACACCACAACCCTACCTAAGAAAGGACTTCCGTTCAAGAGAAGTAGTGAAGACGTCCCGGACCTAACCTATGCAACCGCGACAAAGAAGGGCAAGAAGACGACCATTGTCAAGAAACGCTAGCGCGCTCCGACCATTGTCAAGAACAGTCGTGTGTGTGGCCTACTATTATGTATCAAAACATTCTTAATTTTCATTATGTGTGTGTTATAATAATATTGCATTGAGAATATTATGTATCGACAAGACACATTCATTGAGAATACTCACTTTTGTTGTTTTAGCAATATTTGAATATTTAAAATATTTGTAGTATATTTTATAGTTCATATTGTGTTTGGACAATGCTTTTACATGAAAAATGGCCTTTAAACAAAATTTCCAAAAAAATGTTAACCTTGGAATTCGAACCTAGGTGGCCAGCAGTGAAATAGGACAAGGCATGTTACCACTAGGCTGCTGTGTTTGTTGATAGAAACTTGCGCACTGCTCTATTTGTCTAGGATTGCATATTATGCGAGGCGCATTTAGCCCAGATGCGCCTCGCGTAATATTATACGAGGCGCACTTTGCGATATGCGCCTCGCATAATCCAGCACACATCAAGTCACACAGCTAGTACACGACTTCACATCTCAGATAGATCGAAGCCGTCGCCGCCGTGGAGGAGGAGCCCGACGCCGCCCCGCGGAGGAGGAGCCCGACGCCGCCGTCCCCGTGAAGGAGGAGCCCGACGCTGCCTCATGGAGGAGGAGCCCGATGCCGCCGTCCCTGTGAAGGAGGAGCCCGACGCCGCCGTCCCCGTGAAGGAGGAGCCCGACGCTGCCGTCCCCGTGAAGGAGGAGCTCGCCGCCGTCCCCGTGGAGGAGGAGCCCGACGCAGCTGTCCCCAAGGTGAGCACCAATCCCCCTTCTCCCTTACCCCTCGTAATCCTCAAGATCCGGAGGCCCCGATCTTTCCGTCCAGTGATTTCCTCTCCTTGGCTTTTCTCTAGTGCTAAACGCGTTCGATTCGATCTTTAAGTGGTCCAGGTGCGTGTCTGGCCTTGTTCCTCTGCGTGATTAATGGCTAGGTTCAGTTGCTGATACAATCGGCTGTAGAGGATCGTTCCTGCTTCAGCTTGCTGATTCAGGGTGGCTCACAGGTTGTCTGACAGGCCCCAGTATTTTTGCCATTCAAAATTGGGAGACTTCAGTCTTAGTTGCTTGCCAACTCGTTGAAAGGCACAAGAACAACTAATCGCAGAGGAACTGCAATCTCTGACAATATTTTGGGCTGTTAAACTTATCTATTCAGTCACTCATATGTGATGTGTAAGAAACTAAGAGCTTGTCATCCAAATAAAAAGAAGAAACGTGATTTTCTAATCACCAGTAATGGATTTGTGCTCTTATGTACATCATAACATAGTGCAGAGTCAGTAGTAAATTTGCAGTATTTAGTTGAGAAAACTTCTCGCTGTTTCAACTGGGACCTCTGCATAGAAAATTTCTTTGGTGCTTCTGCTGCACCAAATTAAATAGGAATGGGGACTTAATTTCAGTTAATCCATGCATATTAAACTAGACAGAAAGATGACAACTATTCGAATCCATGCAGTCTGCCATTCCAGCTTGCTATTGAGTAATATTTCCTTAGTAGTCATCAGCATGTTTAAATTTTTTGATATGCAAAGGTGTTCCAGTCTGCCATCCATGTACTCCCTCTGTTTGGAAACAAGTTTTACAGATTTATCTAGACACACATGTACTTTTGTATCTAGAGAAATCCGCGACAATCATTTTTGAACAGAGGAAGTAGGTGCATGAATATGACAATGTGTCCCACTGATGCACATCAGTGCAGGGCAGTAGAGAAAGTTGATATGCAAAGTTGAGCTAGTCTTGCATGTAGGTGGATTTGTAAGTGCAGGGCAGTTGGTGAAAGCACACAAAAAAATAGCATATCCCTGCTAGTTCCAGTATGTTAGGTTATAGAGAATCATGATCTGTTGGTATTTTTTCCCCAGCTTTTAGTTTGTATGTATGGCCTGGAGCATGATATATATACATGGTGTTTGTGTATGCTGGCAGCAAAATGGCTGTGTTTGTGTATGCTGGCAGCAAAATGGCTGTGTTTGTGTATACAGGGTTGGTGCCTCTGTGTATGTATGGCCTGGAGCATGATATATATAAATGGTGTTTGTGTATGCTAGCAGCAAAATGGCCGTGTTTGTGTATGCTGGCAGCAAAATGGCTGTGATGATGGCAGTTGATCCTTTTTGTGCAGGTTTTTCTTTTTGAGTTTCCAATGTTTTGCTGGAATGTTGATTCATTTCCGTTCCGGCGAATTTCTGGCACTCCTAGACATAGAAAATTAGCAAAGTTCATGCCAAAATTTTCTGTGAATTTTTGTGCTTATTAGTTTCATTTATTTGTGTGTTTAGAAATGTCGGATCCGGGCCCTTCTAGCCAGAAGCCCTTTTGGGAGCAGCAGGCGGAGATGGAATTCCTAGAGGCCCCGGAATTTGTTCCGCGGGACGACGAGATGGAGGAGGACGAGGATACCTCGTCGGGCAATGAGGAGATGGGGGACGCCGATGGCGATGCCACTACTACTGATGTCGGCGATGAAGCTACTACAGACGGTGCTAGCGCATCGAAGAAGTCTCGGAAGGATCGGACCCCGATCGTGGTCGACCTCAAAAGGTCCATCATCACGAGCGTGAGCCCTAAAGTTGCGCCTTTGGAGCCAGAAGAATTTGTTGGGGGTTACTCTAACCATCTCGTGGCAATCCTCCGGAACACCGTCACGATCAACATGGAGAACCTGAAGGCCGAAGAGAACAAGGGTTTCCTCATCCAGCTTTTCCGGAAGCTGCACGCAAGATACGCGTTCCTGGGTGATGAGGAAAACAAGTATAATAATGACAATCTCAAAGGGAATCCGGTGAACAAGTATGCCCTCGGGAGGATGACCAAGGCCTTGTCAAATTGGAAGGCTCGGGTGAAGAATCTGATTTTCGAGGAGATGCTAAGTTATCCAGAGCTCGTCAAGAAGGAGCCTCTGGTCAAGGAAGAAGACTACAATGTGTTCAAGGCCAGATGTAACTCCGCCTTAGGCAAGGCCAGGACTGAGAAGGGCAAGAATATGAGATCCCGAAACATTGGTACCCACCATCTCGGCTCCGGCGGTTATAGAGCCGCGAGGCCCAAATGGGATAAGGAGGACGCCGACGCTCGTGCAAAGGGGTTGAAACGTCCCTTTGACGACATAAAGGAGGAGCAAGCAAAGAACTTCGTCAGGGCCCGGTTTGCCCCGCCGAAAGGGGGTTCTGATTATTCTTCGGAGCCCGCCGGCCCCTTTTCTCCGAGGGTGAAGGACTTCATGCAAAAATATGTAAGTAGTTTGCATGCAAGTCGATTAATTGCATTCATGATTAATCAATGAAGTCCAGTTTTCTGATCAAATGATTCGCGTTCCTTGTGCGCAGGACGAGCAGTGTACGAGCTCCTCATCCCAGGGGTCAGCGCCACCGCCTATCTCCAAGTGGTACACCACTTTTAATAGGGCGCTGAACCGGACCAAGAGTGTCGATCCCCTGGCGGCCCCGTCGGCTGGTCGTGTGGTCGGCTTTGGCGTCATATCATGGTCCGAGTACTATGGCACCCCGGAGCGGAAGGGAAAGAAGGCCGAAAGAGCCGAGGTAAAACTCCTAAGGGAACAGGTGGAAGCCTTTCCAAATATAGTCCAAGATGCCGTGAACAAGGCTGTGTCGGCTGCCGAGCCAAAGTTCCAAGAACAAGTCCAGACACAAGTCCAGTCACAAGTCCATTCACAAGTGAACGAGAAGCTCAACACCATCCTTCCCGTCTACATGGAAAAGTACAACAAGTGGCAGAAGGGTGGTAAACGGGGGCCGCCACCGGTTCCCAACCTCAACAGCGCCCAATCGGACAATGTGGCGCGGCCGGAGGCGTTGGTGACTCCTCCAGCAGGGCCGGTGGTGGTGGAGACTCCTCTAGCTCCGAAGCTTAACTTGCCCACTGCAGCGAAGGCGCCGGCCCGCACCACCGTGCCATCAGGCAGCCACTCCGCCACTTGCGTGGTCAAGCCTGTCGACGTCGGTGCCTCGACATTGGCCGAGTTTGACGCCCTCAAGGTAATTAACTAATTAAAGCGAGAGTTGGGAGGCTCAACCACACCGATGACTTGATCTCTGTTTTTCTAACGCTCGGCCTACATGTCGATCTTTCACAGGGAGACACTCCTTGCACTCTAATGCCCTGGGTGGGCGGCCAGTTGATGGATGTTGCCAAGGGTACTATTGTTCAACCAGAGAACCGCAAAATGCACAATGTCACAATGCCACCTGACATGATGAGGGTCAAATACAGTATGGTGCTTCCGGGCTACGAGCAAGTGGAACCTCCCTCTCAACCTCAAGGATGGGATGATGAGGACACGGCAGCGGTCCTCAATACCGGCTTCGGCTACTTGTACCTATGGCCGAAGAGCCAGATCCGTTTGGGGACAGAGGACCAGCTCAACATCACCCTAGAGGCAGCACAACCAACACATGATGAAGACTTCGAGATGGGAGACTTGGACAACATGGCACAGAATCCCGATGATGATGAAGAAATTGACCCGAACTACGGTGACCAGTTTGTTAACAAAAGGTTTTCTGATTTGTATGAGCCGGGACCATCAGGCACACATCAAGTTGCCGAGACCCAACCAGCACCAGCGAAACCCCCTTGCAAGGTGCGTCTCTTCCCAACTAGTCAGGAGACGCCGCCACCTGTCCCCTTCACCGAGCCTCCAAGGCCAGTAGTTCCTTTGATCAGCCCCGGCACCCTCCATAAGACGGTCGGTGAGGTGAACGCAGTGGCCGAAGCCGTAAAGAGCAAGAAGGGTCGCAAAATGAAGCCTAAGGGTGATCGGGGCCAGGATCCAAATCCTCTTTTCCGGGATGGCGCTGTGGGGCAAGCCAGGAATCAGCAGCACGTGGCAGGTGTACCGATGATGTGTAAATCGATGCTCGAGGTCGCAGGCCCGCAAATGCGTAGTATTCATTATGGATGTCTCACAATCGAGCAGTGCCGCATTCGCGACAACGATCAGTCGTACCTCATTTTCAAGGCTAAGGTGCCTTCTCATATGCCGTGCTTCGTCACTGTACCCCCCGGGGATATCTTCTACGTGCGGCATACCGACCTGTTTGACATGTTGAACGGGTTTCGACTGCACAATACCCTGGTCCGGATATTCTCCCTCAATATGGCCATGGAGATCACCAGAGACAAGATCCCGGGCATCCAGATAGTGGATCCCTACTTCATGCGTGACGCCGTCCTGAAAGATGCTGAGGCCATAGATCTAGCGACCGACTACCTCTCAAACTTCCTGCAAACATACTCGGACAAGGATGTGATTCTCCTTCCCTACCATCCCATCACGGAGGATGATCGGACAGGCTGTGTGCTCATAAGCTTGAATTTGAAACACTCAACAGCCTTGTACCTCGACTCAAACAGTGCGATCCAAAAAAACTACACCAATATCAAGAAAATTCTTGATGGCGCTCTCACCGGCTACGTCACAGCGGGAGGCGTCAAACCGGCAAGGCCACATGTAAAGTTCGGCGCGCACGTGTTCCGCCACACGACGAAGTTTGCCTGCGTCAAGCAGCCGCCTGGCAGTGGGAAGGATGCCTTCTACGCCATTTACCACATGAAGGCGTTCTTCAATGACATGGAGACCAAAACGCTGCCATCTGACCTCGTGAAGTGGGCTGAAAAGCTTGCATGCATACAGGCTCGCAACCTCAGGCAACACTTCTTCAACATCCAGGAGGAGATCGTGACAATCGTGTACCAGGGAGTCATAAAAACTGGAGGCACCTTCTACGGCGGCTATACACCGTCCAACATGGAGATAGACGAACGCTTAGCGCAGCAGGGTGACGGCAGGATGTTCATGCAAATGGCGAAAACTCGGTCGGGCTTCATCAATGCTCCCCAAAGCCGACTCAAGAGCCGAAGAAGACTTCATGATTGCATTGCCTGGGTACCTAGCTGTTAGTTCCGAACTCGTATTGTAACCTCTTATCACTATGTTAAACTTGCCTAGCAAAACCTCTAGAATATGTTTAGTCAACCGTTGAACTTGATTGTGAGAGACACTAGCTAGTTATTTGTGTTACGAACTATTTTAAGTGCTTGTTGCTTTTCATTTGTCATTGCTTCCCTACTTCTTGTGGTTTGCTTTCTTTGTCTTTCTTCGAAATGCCGATGATTAGAACGTGTTGTGGTGTCACGTGTATGACTATGCCGCTGTTCGATCTTGTGTGACAAGTAGACTAGTAATTTGGGCATATACTCTACTTGCCGCATGAGATCGAACAACGAGCATTGTTATTTCCGTGCCCAATCTAAGTATGAGGCACTAATCCAAGTCATTCTTGGTTTGCTTTTTTTGGTCTTTCTTCGAAATGCCGATGATTAGAACGTGATTTCTTACATTGTGTTGCACCCATATATATATATGCATGATTCTATCTTGTGAACTACTAGCTATTGCTTTCCACTGACATAAGTAATATCATCTTTATTATGTGTAGGAGATGGCGAGGTGTTATGTCGTGTACGTCGGTCGGGTTCCAGGTGTGTACGAGGAGTGGAAAGACTGCCAGAAGCAAGTGAACAACTTCTCGGCAACAGCTACCAAGGCTATGAGAGTAGAGAGGTGGCGGAAGAGAAGTGGAGGAGGCATGGAAGGAAGAAGTGGAGGAACTTCCTCGTGATCACCACCTTGTTGCTCTTCATGGTAGGTTATGTGTTCTACTTCATCTAGGTAGACCTACGTCGTTGGAGTTGTAATGTGATTGTGAACTTGTACTCGGAGGTGTAATGTGATTGTGAACTTGTACTCGGAGGTGTGAACTTGTGGCACAAACACTTGATGTATGAACTTGTATGTCATGATTGATGTGTAATGTATTGTATTCATGTTGGTTCTATTATGCTTTGGCAAATTGCAAGTTTTTGAAAAATTCTGTGCTCTTTATACTGTATTCTGGACTATATTGTATATTTGAATATCTGTATATTATTATTTATAGTGCTCTGTAAAACTTGAATTTCGAAAATATTACCGGCGACGCATATAGGATACTATAGGAGGCGCATATACTATAAATATACGAGGCGCAGTGTAAAACATATGCGAGGAGCATATGATATGCGCCTCCTATACTTCACATATGCGAGGCGCATATCGATATGCGCCTCGCATATGTGAAGTATAGGAGGCGCATATCATATGTGCCTCGCATAAAAAATACCCGAGGCTTGAAGCTAAAGGCGCATATGATATGCGCCTCACATAAGCTTTTAGGTGCGCCTCGCATAGGCTTTTCTCTAGTAGTGTCCTTGGTGTGTCTAAACCCTAGATCACCGAGGCCTCTCTCATAGTCCACCATACTCGCTCCGGCTTAAGGAGAAGCCCTGCGAGATCTCCCCTCTACTTCCGGTACCACGCCGTCGTGCTGCCGGAATTGTGAGGAGAGTGCTACAACCTCCGCTGCCTGCTGGAACAAGGGAGAGGAAGGTCTTCGTCGAGTACCGAACGTGTGACCGACTGCGGGAGCGCTGCCGGAACACAGCGCCAGAAGGATCGTCTACGCGATCTTGA
Organism: Avena sativa; assembly: GCA_916181665.1. NCBI lineage: Eukaryota > Viridiplantae > Streptophyta > Magnoliopsida > Poales > Poaceae > Avena > Avena sativa. The sequence continues at coordinate 45,237,915 of OV702300.1, read as the reverse complement.
GATCGGCAAGAGTACGACTACATCACCCATGAGAATCCGCTCTCGTTAAACACTTTGGAATCTTCGAGGGTGAGTTATTCCATCGACTCGTTGCTACAATCTAGTAGATAGATCTTGGCTTGTTTGTTTGTATGCGGTAGAAATTTTTTTTCCATGCTACGAACCCCTACACTGTGATAGATAGATAGAGAATTAGGCTAGAACGAACTAAGCACTTCTATCATGAGGTACTCAACACTGGTGGAAAACAGGGCTGTAGTCCCGGGCCGCAACGGGCTCTAGTCCCGGTTTTGGGCCTGGGACTGCGAAAACGGGACTAGAACCCCCCCTCTAGTCGCGGCTCGCAATGGACCGCGACTGATAACAACCACGTGGCTGTTTCAGCGCCACGGGGGGCGGAAACCCTCTAGTCCCGGGCTGTAACACCACCCGGGACTAAAAGGTTTCCTGTCGCGGCAGAGAAACACCACATTTCTCTCCCGTGGCAGAGATTGTGTATTTCCTTTTTTTTGCCATTGTGTTCCTTTTTCGTTTTGTGTTTCACTATAACAAACATATATTTCAGTATACATATTATACGTTACTACATACACACTACATGTCGATGCATTTATATAATTAATCGATCCCTTGCAAGCATACATATAATCAATCATATCAAAAGGAAGAAATGTTTTGAAATTACATGGTCATTGATGAATATATATATCATATGAGCTACATGGAGATGACTAAGGAAAATCGAGTTCCACGTCATCCGCATAATGCTCTCCATGTACATCAAGGACTTCCTTCATCACAAATCCCGCCAGCTCCTCTTGAATTGCTCTTATGCGTTGGTCTGGCTCTAGTTCCTCTCGCAAATCATAAATATAATGTGAGTCAACTTTCCGCTCACTGGTCAACTCGTGGATGTACTCGCAGACGTAGTATCCAAATAAATGAGTTCCCGGTGGCTGCTGTAAACTCTTTGCCATTTTATAAGTTATCTCCTCTTTGAATGGACCTGGTATTTTCTGTCTGAACCGTGTCCAACACCTGCTCGGCAAATAAAATGAACAAAGGAGTTATTAGTTACTTGATATTAGGAAATGAATGAAAGAGGAATATATAATGCGATAATGATTGAAATTACTTATGGAGCATTGCTTTCATGTCGCTCCACTGCTCTTGGTCCCAACTTAATGAGTCGTGGACTTCAACTAGGGAGTTGTCAACTTGAATGTTTAGCAATATCCAGTGGAATCTGCGGACATTTACATAAGCATACATGCATAGCTCATCCAGTAAGCAAAAATAAAATGTGTACAAGATATAAACACTCACTTGAAGTTGTAAGGAAATAGTATTTCCTTAACAAAATTATGCTCGGTTAAGAACCTGGACAGGTCTTCCTCCACGTCTTTGGGGTGATTCTTTAACGTATATTCATTAATGATATATGGGTCAATGAACCCAACGTCGTATCTTCTAGCTCTTTTGCATTCAAGCATCTTCATTCTGCGGAATATAATATCATCATACAAAAGGATATATAGTTAGGATAATATATTAAATGCAATGAACGAGCTAAAGCTACAAACTTAATTATAGAAATAAATAACTTACAGACAGTAGCAACCAATGATAGATTTGTCGAGGGCGCGCTGGTTGTATAACTGAAACAGTTCGGTCATTTGAACCTGTATCGAGTATGGTTTAAAGTGATGCTCCTTTCTAACGTCCACCGGAAACCAATCTTTATGATGCTTTTTTTCTGCTTGCGACATGTACCATTCATGCAGATTTCGCATATGTGTGGATAGACGTGCGAGCTCCTCATTACTGACTAGAGGCTCCCCTTGGACATACTGCCGTACTATCTGACCCACTGGCATATCTTCATAGCCTAAATATTGACCAAGAGACATATTTGCTTCGTTAGCAAGTGCTTTGGCCGCCGATACAGTGATGCCCATTAGTGCAGCATTAGTACGGGCTCTGGGGTCCATTATTTGCATGTCCGTATCCATTTCAGCTCTGAAGGCCTTGTCGAGGTCTGAAATGACTTTGAGCAGGGCGACCGATTGATTTTTCTGTGCTCCGAGCTGGGCAACTTGCTTCCCGCTTTTTGCACTTGTGATTTTTTTCTTCTGTGCTTTCTGAATAATCTCCCGGTCATAGTCTGATTCCAGATTCATCATATCTGGGATGGTTGCTCAAGAAAGGACTTAGCCCACTTTTTTGTTTTTTTGTTATATACCGGCTTTGGCTCAGGCTTTTTGGGTGCAAAATGCGCCTTAACTTGGGCAGCCACATCCGCGTTAGTTTCCTCATCAGTCTTGTCATAAGGTCTCTTTGGAAGAGCTGGCGGGATATCGACTATCTTCGGCGTTTGACCTTTCTTCGATGTGGGGCGCGGGGGACCGTCGAACTTCCGTTTATTCGACGAGGTAGTAGTATTGCACGGAGGCGGAGGCGGAGATCGAGTTGATGTACTCCTGCTGTGGCGATCGTCAGCGGGGCGGGGTGGACTTGGAGGTTGGCAATAATCGGGTAGGGGTGGACTTGGAGGTTGGCAATAATCGGGTTGGGGTGTACTTGGAGGTTGACGATATTCGATGCGGGGTGGGTTTGGATTCCTTGGAGTCGGTGGCCTTGGCGCCGAGCCTGGAAACTTGATGTACTTCTTATTCCATAGAAAGATGTTGCGCTTGACATCTCCTAGTTTCGTAAGGCCTTCAAGCGTAGCGATTTCAATCTCTAGGTCCGCAAAATCCTCCACTATGTCATCCACCGTGACACGAGCATAGCCTGGTGGAATCGGAAGTGAATGGTGGAGTGCTCGAGGTAGATAAGGTAAAGCAGTGCCGATCGCCACCTTGAAGGACAGGCTATTCATTGGCTGATGTAGCTCACATTGTGCCATCTGTCTGACATCATCCACAGGGTAGTGAGGATCCGGTGCATCATCCAGCAGTGCTTGATCATCAGCACGGACCTCCGTGGTAGCCATGCTGCTTCTCCGTTGGCTAAGATCCAATGCAGGATCATCAGACCGCGGGTGAGTTGACGACGGCGGCCTTTGGCTAATTTCATGCATGAGGTTCTTCAGATCAGATAGGTCCTGCTCTACCCTGGAGATCCGGTCTGCCTCCCGGTCCTTCTTTCTCCGACGGCTTCTGTAACTGGCATCATATTGAGGAAACCCTTTCTTCCACGAGACACCGGCGCCTTTGCCTCGTGTTCGTCCTCCCTTTTCAGGATTCCCTAGGGCGCGTGTCAGCTCGTCGTTCTCTCTCTCGGGACGGAACAATCCCAATTGAGCATCGTACATTGCTTGAATAAGCTCTTAGGAGGGTTTTAGAATTTTCTCATGAAATAATGTCTTCCCTGTTTCTGGGTCCAAGGATTCCCCGTGCCCGTACCACCAGTTCTTTGACCTCTCGGGCCATCCATCTGTACCAGGAGTGACGCCTCTAGCCCTCATATCCTTCTCCATAGTTTCCCACTTAGGGATGGCACTCTTGTAGACACCTGTCCCCATTTTATGATGGTATATCTTGCTGGCAGCATTTAACGCGTTCTTTGCCGACTTTGCCTTTGCTTTATCAGATTTCTTGTACTGTACAAAATTGGGCCACTGTTCTCTTAACTTCTCGTTTACTCCTTTGAAGTCTGGAGTTTTCTTTTTCGCGTATAAACTTTTCTTGTGGTTCCGGTACAGTTCAGCCATCTTGCTTAGTGCCCACTCCTTGAATTTTGCTCTATTTTCAAGCCCACCCATCCTTGGGGTAATACCATCTACCTCAAATTCCTCATACTCTGGAGGTAGTATGAAATGCGCTATGAGCTTCTGCCAAAGGTCATCTTTGGCATCATCGGTGACATAGTTGTTGGATTCTTCACCGGCTTTCTTTGACTTATTCCATTCTTGGATGGTGATCGGCAGATTGTCCCTAACAAGCACCCCGCATTGATTTATAAACATCCTCCGGTGCTTCTCTGGAGCAATCGGTTCACCATCATCATCTATTTCTTCGATGGTGAACCTCTGATTACCATCCAACTTTTTGTTCGGCCCTCGTTTCGTTCGAGATGTCGATTGCTTCGATCCGGTGGGCTAAAAGAAGAAGAGAGAGTGATTAATATATATCTAGATCAGTTAATGAATAGAGGTAACACGAGACTTTATACATATATATATATATATATATATGTACCTCGCCGGATCCTGTCGAGGGGCCATCATTATTGTTGTTATTTGTTTGCCCTTCGTCCATCTGGTCTTCCCCTTGGTACATTAGGTTTTCCTCTAGTCCATCACCGGATGGATTCAGATATGAGGATATCTCTTCCTCGAGCAAAATATCTTCGGCGCCGGTAGTAATAAGAGGAATTTCACCTCTTATCATGCCCTGAAGAAAACCTTCACCGATGCGACCAGGATCTTCGGATGGATCCATGACTTAATTATCTATAACAAAAAGAGAGTTAAATAGGTTAGAAAAAACAATAATCCTAATAACTAAAACAATATAATTCTAATTATAATAATCCTAATATTATTTGTGCTAAAACAATAATCATAATAACTAAAACAAAAAAATAACCCTAATCCTAATCCTAATTCTAATCTTAATAAATAAAACAAAAAAATCACTAAAACAATAATACTAATCCTAATTCTAATATTTTAATTAAAACAATAATAATAATACTAAAACAAAAAACCCTAATATAAAAAAAAGTATAGAAAAAAAACTATAACATTTCCTAACATTGCCTAATATTAATTATGGTAAAACCTAATATTATTTGTGGTAAAACAATAATCCTAATATTAATTATGGTAAAACAATATAATCATAGCTAATAACTAAAACAAAAAAATAACCCTAGCTAATTATAATTAAAACAATAATTAAAAAAATAACCCTAGCAAATTATAATTAAAATAACCTTAGCTAACAATATAATCCTAATCCTAGCTAATTATAATTAAAACAATAATTAAAAAATAATATAAAATAGATTTGTATTTAAAAAATACAAAGAGAAAAGGAAAAACAGAAAAAGAAAAAATTTTGGAAAAAAAAACAGTAGCCCGACCCCAACCAGGCCGGCCCATCTCTCCCTTCTTCCTTTCGTGTCGCTTGCATGCGCAGCCAACAGCCCAACACGGCCCACCTCGCCGGCCGTCCTTCCCGGCCCCCTATTGTCCTCTGGCCAAGCATAGGTGTGCCACGCGACGCCCTCGCCGGTCGTGTCCGTCGCCGATCCGCGCTGCCGCCGCCCTGGAGAGCATGCCTCTCCCTCTCCCCTATCCTCTCATTCCCCCCAGGCTCGCTCCCTCTCTCTCGTTTCCTTCCCTGGCCGAACGCTAACCGTGGCAGAGGCGCCATCGTTGCAGAGCGGTGGCGGCACGATGGAGCGGCAAGTCCTGGAGAACCATATCACCTGCGGAGCGTCGGCGGCACGACGGAGTACGTACGCACGGCGGAGCGGCGGCGGAATCGGACAGCACCTCCCCTGCTTTCGTCTTCGTCTGTGCTTCGTCTTCGTCTGTGCTTCGTCTTCGACGAGAAATGCGAAGTGTTGGGGCGCAGCACCTCCGCTGGCGCCAGAATATAAAGGGACAGACCTTTAGTCCCGGGCTAAGCCACCGCCCGCGACTAAGTCGCGGGCCGTGGCTTAACCCGCGACTAAAGACCCCCCTTTAGTCGCGGGTTAAGCCACGGCCCGGGACTAAAGGGTTTTCTCGGCCGCTTCGTTTTCGCGCGCGCAGGCACCATTTAGTCCCGGGTCCAGCCACAACCCGCGACTAATTGTTTTTTTTTTGTAAATTTTCTTTTTTTCATTCAAAACTAATATAAAAACTTTGGAAAATCGTATCTTTTATTGTAATAATCCAAATAAAACAAATAATATGTATTTTATTATCAGAAAAATATAAAGAATCTTAATATAATATCCATTTATCTGTTTGCATCATTTATAAATTATTTCATTTGTAAATTTTCTTTTTTTAATTCAAAACTAATATAAAAACTTTGGAAAATCATATCTTTTATTGTAATAATCCAAATAAAACAAATAATATGTCTATTATTATCAGAAAAATATAAAGAATCTTAATATAATATCCATTTATCTGTTTGCATCATTTATAAATTATTTCATTTGTAAATTTTCTTTTTTTAATTCAAAACTAATATAAAAACTTTGGAAAATCATATCTTTTATTGTAATAATCCAAATAAAACAAATAATATGTCTATTATTATCAGAAAAATATAAAGAATCTTAATATAATATCCATTTATCTGTTTGCATCATTTATAAATTATTTCATTTGTAAATTTTCTTTTTTTAATTCTAAACTAATATAAAAACTTTGGAAAATCATATCTTTTATTGTAATAATCCAACTAAAACAAATAATATGTCTATTATTATCAGAAAAATATAAAGAATCTTAATATAATATCCATTTATCTTTTTGCATCATTTATAAATTATTTCATTTGTAAATTTTCTTTTTTTAATTCAAAACTAATATAAAAACTTTGGAAAATCATATCTTTTATTGTAATAATCCAAATAAAACAAATAATATATCTATTATTATGAGAAAAATATAAAGAATCTTAATATAATATCCATTTAGTCCCGATTGTAGTCACAAACCGGGACTAAAGATATTTTCCGCCATTTCCCACCGCTTCTAGCCAAGTTTTCCCGCCCTTTCCTTTCTACGAGAGCTTTTAGTCCCGGATGTAGTCGCTAACCGGGACTAAAGATATTTCCCGCCATTTCCTAAAGATTCACACCAAGTTTTCCTGCCGTTTCCCTCTATATTTAGGGCGATCGCGCCATGGCTATCCACACATCCACACCTTCCTCTCTTAGATCAATGGACAATGCCTACTGGGCCATTCTGACCCTCGAGGAGACCGACGCGCTGTGCGCCTCCAACTACCCTTGTCCGCCGGGCTACCGGCCGCCCGCCGGCTGGATGCTGCGCGCTGGAGGGGTTCCTGTCCCTCCTGTCCCTCAAGGTTCCGCACTCCAGGCGGCCATCACAAACCACTTCTACCACGAGCTCACGCCGGAGCAGCGGATGGATCCCTAGTGGGACCCCGACAACTACGACACCTGGAATGCCTTCTTCGCTAATAGGCGGGAAAGGGAGCTCGCCAGGTACGAGGTGATGGCCCGCCACCGGTGAACCACAACAAAGTTGGCCGTCATCTGTGGTGGGCGAACCGTCCTATCATCAGAGTGATGCGCTACATCGCCGGGGGAGACCATCCTCGCATGCGGTGCCCACGAGTCCACCCGCCACAGAGCCACAAAAAGGCCCCACACCGGCCCGGCGGTAGCGGCATCGTCTTCTAGGAGACCCCTCCCCTGCTCGCCGTGAATCCGAGGCTGGAATGGCCCCTGGTATATGCCATGGATGGGCTGAGGATCCCCGGAGTGGTAGGTGACGATGACGATGATGATGATGATGACGTAGAAGACCCTGAAGCTGCGTACTGTAGGACTAGGCATGATTATGACTAAAGGGGCGGCTTTAGTCCTGAGTGTTAGCTAGTCCCGGTTTGTCCCGGTTTTTAATATTAATAAATGTCTTGAGTGTTACCTAATAAATAGAGGGAAACCAACCGCGACTGAAGGGATTGCTGCAGACTGGGCCAGGCAACACTAATAATAGGGGTGAGTGTCGACATTATGTCGTGCAGCTTGTACCTTGTCCCGGATGGTGTCACCAACCGGGAGTAAAGATGAACCTTTAGTCCCGGTTGGAGACACCAACCGGGACTAAACATGAGTCAGCACTAATAATAGGGGTGAGTGTCGACATTATGTCGTGAGTGTCGACATTATGCCGAGCTGCTTGTACTATAAATAGGCATCCTTGTGAGTCCAGTCCTCCAGCCAGTTTGAGGCATCTCCAAGATGGTTTTCGAGAACAGGGACACCACTACGGCCAGTTTCAAGGAGATGCCGACGGAGCCCAGTCCTCCGGCATCTCTGAGAAACTGGTCATAGAGGCACTCCCTAATATGTGAAATTAGTTAGCTCCCAGGCGTATTGATCTAGTTAGAGAAGTTACAAGCTGTAAGATGGTTTTCGAGAGCAGGGACACCACTACGGCCAGTTTCAGGGAGATGTCGACAGAGCCCAGTCCTCCAGCATCTCCGAGAAACTGGTCATAGAGGCACTCCCTAATATGTGACATCACGCGTTTGGAGATCAGATCTTAATGGTAAGTATGAATCGGTACTAAAGGCCCTCCTTTATTCCCGGTCCAGCCACAAAACGGGACTAACACACTCAAGATTGTTTGCAGACAACACCATAAAAATGGACACATGCATGGAGCATCTTCACTCATAAAATGTTACAATTATTACATATCATTTCTTCCGTGTGCTCCTTTCTGATCCCGTCGTATCCATGGAGCATCTTCATTGATTAACATGATGCTTGGGTCATCCTTCACCGTGAAGGGCGGAATTTCATGAAACTTATCACAATCTTCTGACATGTCTGTCTTGTCCTCCACTCCCACGATGTTTCTTTTTCCTGAAAGAACTATGTGGCGCTTTGGCTCATCATCTGATGTATTATTTTTCTTATTTTTTCTTTTTCTAGGTTTGGTAGACATGTCCTTCACATAGAAAACCTGAGCCACATCATTGGCTAGGACGAATGGTTCGTCTAAGTACCCAAGATTGTTGAGATCCAACGATGTCATTCCGTATTTCTTGTCTACCTCAACCCCTCCTCCTGTCAGCTTGACCCATTTGGACCGAAACAAGGGGACCTTAAAGGTAGGTCCATAGTCAAGTTCCCATATCTCCTCTATGTAACCATAATATGTGGTCTTTGACCCATTGTTGTCTGTTGCATCAAAGCGGACACCACTATTTTGGTTGGTGCTCTTTTTATCTTGGGCTATCGTGTAAAATGTATACCCATTTATCTCGTACCCTTGGAAAGTCTATACAGTCGAAGATGGTGACCTAGACAACAAGTATAGCTGATCTCCAAGAGTGTTGTTTTTGATGAGATGTTGCAACCAACCGCCGAAACTCTTCATGTGTTCATCGCTAATCCAAGAGTCATGCTTTCCAGGGTTGTTGGAGCGTAAGATTTTCTTGTGTTCCTCGATATATGGGGCTGCCAAGATAGAATTTTGTAGAACGGTGTAATGTGCTTCGGTGTAAGAATGTCTGTCTCTACATATTATTGATTTCCTTCCGAGAGTACCCTTTCCACTCAGGCTCCCCTCATACCGCGATTGAGGAAGACCAATCGGCTTAAGGTCAGGAACAAAGTCAACACAAAATTCAATGACCTCCTCTGTTCCATAGCCCTTGGAGATGCTTCCTTCTGGCCTAGCACGGTTACGAACATATTTCTTTAAGATTCCCATGAACCTCTCAAAGGGAAACATATTGTGTAGAAATACAGGACCAAGAATGGAAATCTCTTCGACTAGGTGAACCAGCAGGTGCGTCATAATATTGAAGAAGGATGGTGGGAACACCAACTCAAAACTGACAAGACATTGGACCACATCATTCTGTAACCGTGGTAGATCTTCAGGATTGATTATCTTCTGAGAGATTGCATTGAGAAATGCACATACCTTCACAATGTGTACTCGAACATTATCTGGTAGAAGCCCCCTCAATGCAATCGGAAGCATTTGCGTCATAATCACGTGGTAGTCATGAAACTTTAGGTTTTGGAACTTTTTTTCTGCCATATTTATTATCCCCTTTATATTCGACGAGAAGCCAGACGGGACCTTAATACTTCTTAGGCATTCAAAAAATATTTCCTTCTCTTGTTTGGTAAGAGCGTAGCTGGCATGACCTTGAAACCATTCTGGATGCAGGCCATCTGGGTCTTTCATATGTTGATGGTCCTTTCGTGCTTCCGGTGTATCTTTTGTCTTCCCATACACGCCCAAGAAGCCTAGCAGGTTCATGCAAAGATTCTTCGTCACATGCATCACATCGATTGCAGAGCGGACCTCTAAGAATTTCTAATATGGTAGCTCCCAAAATATAGATTTCTTCTTCCACATGGGTGTGTGTCCTTCAGCGTCTTTCGGAACAGATTTTCCTCCAGGACCCTTTCCAAAGGTTACCAGTTGATCCAAATCTTTGACCATATCAAATATATCAGCACCAGTACGCTCCTTAGGCTTCTTCTGGTGACATGCCAGACCGTTGAAATGCTTGCATTTCTTTCTTAACGGATTCTTGGACAAAAGAAATCGACGATGCTCATTGTATACATTCTTCTTACAATGTTCCAAATATATACTTTCAGTCTCATCTAAACAGTGTGTGCATGCATTGTATCCGTTGTTTGACTATCCTGAAAGGTTACTAAGAGCAGGCCAATAATTGATTGTTACGAAAAGCAATGCTCGGAGGTTAAATTCTTCATGCTTGTGCTCATCCCACACGCGTATCCCGGGTTCGTGCCACAACTGTAAAAGTTCTTCCACTAATGGCCTTAGGTACACATCAATGTCGTTGCTGGGTTGCTTCGGACCTTGGGTCAACACTGGCATCATAATGAACTTCCGCTTCATGCACAACCAAGGAGGAAGGTTATAGATGCATAGAGTCACGGGTTAGGTGCTGCGACTCGAGCTCTACTCCCCAAAGGGATTCATGCCATCTGTACTTAGACCAAACCTTAAACTCCTTGCGTCATCTGCAAAGTCCGGGTACTTTCTATCGATTTTTCTCCATTGCAACCCATCAGCAGGGTGTCTCAACATCCCATCTGACTTACGTTCCTCCTTATGCCATCGCAACAACTTGGCGTGCTCTTTGTTTCTGAATAAGCGTTTCAACCGTGGTATTATAGGACCATACCACATCACCTTCGCGGGAACCCTCTTCCGGGGGGGCTCGCCCTCAACGTCACCAGGGTCATCTCGTCTAATCTTATACCGAAGTGAAGTGCACACCGGGCATGCATCTAAATTCTCATACTCCTCACCACGGTAGAGGATGTAGTCATTAGGGCATGCATGTATCTTCTGAACCTCTAAACCTAGAGGGCAGACAACCTTCTTTGCTTCGTACGTACTGGCGGGCAATACGTTATCTTTTGGAAGCATATTCTTCATCATTTTCAGCAACTTTTCAAATGAGGAGTCAGGTATAGCACACTCAGCCTTCCATCGCAGCAATTCCAGTGTGCTGCCCAGCTTTTTCAGACCATTTTCTCAATTTGGGTAAAACAACTTTTTGTGATCCTCTAGCATGTGATTGAACTTCTCCCTATCCTTTTCAGTTTGACAATCTCTTCGTGCATCGGCAATGGTCCGACCAAGATCATCAGCGGGTTCATCATGTGTCTCTTCTTCATCCTCCCGTTCAGCATCCCCCATGGAAGTATCTCTGTACTCAGGTAAACCATGATAGTTGTCATTCTCCTCCTCTTCTTCATTGTCTTCCATTATAACCCCTCTCTCTCCGTGCTTGGTCCAACAATTATAACTGGGCATGAAGCCGGACTTCAACAGGTGGCTGTGAAGGGTTTTTTAGTCAGAGTAATCCTTCTGATTCCTACATCCATTACATGGACAGAATATAAAACCATTGTGCTTGTTTGCATCAGCAACACAGATGAATTCATGCACGCCATTAATGAACTCGCCAGAGCGTCGGTCAGTACCGTACATCCATTCCCGGACCATTTGCATTATAGTAAAAGTATATCAAAAACCATTAGACAACATGATAAAATTATTACAACTTATACTGAGAGCTTCTAGAGCATTAATTTTGAATTTTGAAAAATTTACATGCACCAATTTTTGAATTGGAGAAAACAATCAACATGATAAATGTGGAGTTTTTTATTATTGTTCTATCAGTGAAAACCTCATTCCATTCTAAGCTCTGAAACTCTAAAATTACACATTTCAATTTTCAGTAACTATGTGCCTAATCAAAATTTGTTACACATATATATCAAAACCCTTCTAGCTACTTCTAGAGCATGCATGCATTTGATCCATATCTCTATACTTCTAGAGCATTACAGAGATAAAGTAGCAATAAGAGATGAAAGAATGAAGTTCTAACCTTTTAAAGATTTGGATTTAGGTGTTGCAAACTAAATCTTGACAAAAAAAATGGCACGAACTCTCTTGCTTTTTTGAGAAAAATGGCCACCATATGCTTTAGGGCGCAGCTGGCCATGAAGCTGTATATATAGTGATGGACAACTAGTCCCGGGCCGTGATACGACCCGGGACTAATAGTCCCCGAAAACAGCTGTTGGCCCGCTCCAGCTTATTAGTCCCGGGCCGTATTACGGACCGGGACTAGTGTCTTTGGCCATTTCTAGCCGTTGGAGGCCTCACGGCCCGGGACTAGTGCAAGCACTAGTCGCGGTTCGTGACGGGCCGGGACTGGTGACGTTGTTTAGATCGAATCGAAGGCCTGTTTTCCAGTAGTGCAAACTACTCCAAAATCAAAATTAGAATTCCTCCTAGTCACTCTTCGGTGCCATGTGCTGGCAGTTTGTAGTTTAACAACCATATTTATCAATGAAAAAATTAACCCATAGTTTTGATACTTTTACCATAGAGAGATACATGCGAACTAGTACATACTTTACAGATTTTCGTAAAATCGGAATTCATTGTTCATAGCTACTATAATTTATATTTTTATACACAAGCATTAATACCCCCAATTCATTCCAGTACATAATTGTGTATGTTAAGTGATTTTTTTTGAAATGGGTGATTTATTACTTATTAAAGTAACGATTACACCCGGTTTCTGCATAACTAGGATGTACACACCCGATCAATCACAAAATAAAGCAACAGAAAAACTAGGCCACCATTACAACAAGCACTGTTTTAGTAAAAGGCATAGAGCTATGGAGGATCGATCCATAGATCACACGCCCATCCATGTCTTTAGAAAATATCTCTCGCTGTATCTGCCAATCACGTACACCCCTTTACAAACAAGTCTCGAAACTCCACTCATTATAGAGTAGTCCATAAGCGATGAGTAGCCGTGTTATGATAAATAACTGCAAGTTAGAAGACAGTTTGTTATTAAAAATCTTGTCATTTCTACATAGCCATAGCGACAAAATAATGGCAAACGCTCCTACCCTAAATAAAGTCCTGCATTTATCTCTAGATCTCATGCAACTAGTTACCAAATACATTGGCAACCGATGGTGGAGGAGATAAACCAGAGGCTACTTGGATGATTGACCATATAAAGAGAGCAAATTTACAATGGAAGTATAAATGCTGAATTGTATCCTCATGATGACAAAAACACATTGTGTACTTATATGTCAATTCCTCTTTACACGATTATCTTCTGTAGGAGTAACCCTTTACGAAGATACCACGTGAATATCTTCATTTTTAGTGGTATCTTCACCTTCCGAATTTTATTATTATCATCGACTGGAATGTCAGGTTGTATCAAATCTCTATACATTGAGTCGACAGAAAATTTATCACTCTCTAGTAATTTCCATTTAAAGTCATCTACACCATCTAACAAATGTATTGTGGATAATTATATTAATAGATTATTCCAAGGTACCAAAGAAGGGCCGATGCGATCTCTTCTGAAAGCTACATCCAGAGGATTAGATTCCATTACCGTGGAAAGTATATCCCGTTTTATGCCCAACAATCGAATATAAAACTGTATATTGTTCGCGAAGACTAGTGTCGCCAAGCCACCCATCTTACGAGAATCTAATTTGTGATCCATCCTTGATATTCAAAGCAACAAATCAGAAGAAATACTTTTTGGACCTCATTAGTCCAGCCCAAAAGTGTGAGTCACCTGATTGCCAAATCACCCGAGACACAGCTTTCGAGTCAATAATATTTTCTCCACATAATGGTTAGCTAAACACCATCTTCTAGATGTAGCTTGAAAAAACATTTACCCAGAAGTGTAGTATTTTTAACTTGCAAATCGTGTATGCCAAATCCATCGTATTCTTTCCAGCAAACCAAGTTCCATCTAGCTAGTTGATTTTTTTTTTCATTATCTCCCTGCTAAAAGAATCTTGAGCGGAAATAACCAAGACACCTTTCGACAATTGAAAAAAAAAATCATGTATAGTACCATATTAGTGAATATTGTGTTTATGAGGACCAGTATTTTAAGTGATGACTGCGTCGATTGATAGAATTATATCTAGGTGAGATTGCATTTGCTAATTTAGACATCATAAATATACAGGAATGGGGAAGCATTTGTTTTTTCCTACATTATTAGTTGTTAATATACTATAATATTATCTCAGCCATGTGCCGTAGATACCATGCTGAGCCAAGCATTACAAATTCACTTTCTTGCATTGAAACCCAATCTGGGTTCATGACTTATCTAATCTCCCAGATTGGTGCTTGATCCAACGCACCGAGAAAAAGAGATCTTCCGTCAGATATAGGTGGTCTATATTAGTGAGGTTTTGCATAATTTTTATATGGTGTCTTCTAGATGAATATGAGGGTCTTACATGGATATATTATTTGTGAGGTAACACACATTTACTGCGCTTTATTTCCCGCGATCCTCGTCGGTACAGAATCTAAAGCACATGTCGCTGGTCAAACAAGACCAGATCTAATGAACACTTTAATGGGGTTTAAGATCTCCATGTAAGGTGGTCAAACAAGACAAGAACTGATGAACTGCTTAATGGGCATTCAGATCTCGATCTAAGCTTCTTACAAGATATTGTGATATATATCGAAATCTTGCAATAGCGCTGAATTATCATGCGGGTAGGTTCCTTTGCATTGGTTAAGATGTTTTTTCTTAACATTTAGTACATCCAAGGGCAGAGAACACCTCAAATGAATGCACAAGCCATTATATTAAGATCATGCAATATTTTCTAAACATGTCTAGCCTCGATTTCAAAGAATAAGACATCCTTGTTTTGCGTGTTTTTTATTTTACCAAAATTTATTATAAATATGTAAAGATTGTTAGTATAAAATTAGCATCGTTAGAAGGTGTTTTTCAATATGAATGTAATGATACCAATTATGTATAATATAATCAAAATATTGTTGCTCAATTTCTCTGGTCAAAGTTTTTCTTGAAATACGTGTGTGCCTTATTTATTGAAACGGAGGTAAGTTAATTTCCTGCGAAGCCAAGCATATGTTGCATTTATCTAAGAGTCAAACTAGACCATAGCTGACAATCTCTTTGATGGAGTTTAAGATCTGGATGCAAGGTGGTACTGATGGTGTTTTCAATGGATTGAGTTGTAGATCTCGATAAAAGATTCTTAAACTACTTATAGCGGGAGTAACATAAGTGGTAGTAACATATATGTCACTTAAACAAAAAAGATGATGCGAAAAACAATTAATAAAGAAAGAGGCAAATGGAGTACTAACTTACTCCCTCCATCCCGATTTAAAAAGCAGATACTGAAAATCTCTAGGCCCTTGGATTTATCTAATTGGGGCTGATTAGGCTCCCCATCAGTGCTAAATTGAATGCTTATGCACCTACGAGGTGAGGGGGGTCTGAGATTGGATGATTTTTTATATGTTCCAATTTAACTGGGATGGAGGTAGTAAGGCCTTTGACAATGCACCGTATCTTAGCACATTATCATAGGCGTAATAAATAATTAAGAGACGACCTCTACAATGGAGTGTTTCTTAAAACTGTTTCTACATTATTGAATTTGGTGACATGCAAGCATAGGATTGAGCTAGCCAATTTTACTGCCTATGATTGCATGTAGGGGGTGTAGCTTAGCTAAGATACAACATCACTCTCTTTTATCATTAACTATGGTGCCACATAAGCAAATTACCATCACGTCACACTTCACAAGGCAAGATAAGTAGACAAAATAATAAATGAACATTTCTATGTTAATACACTTATCACACTATCGAGTATGAATTTTATTACTTAGACTAATGATATATATGCATCTTACTACTCTAAGTTACTATCCACTATTATTAGTATTAAACTAGTCATATTTAGAGTAACATAAGTAGTATCACCTCTGTTTGGGATTATTAGTCTTAAGGGCCAAGTTGCTAATACCAAGACACTTCATAACTCTTTTTTATTAATATATGCATGTACCAATAGTACTACATGAATGAGAGAAGTCTATTATATGCTAAAAGTAATATACAGGGATTTAACGGAGACCTCACGTTAAGCCACATCATCTAAATTAATTTTAGTGTCTATTATATACTAAAAGTAATATACAGGGATTTAACGGAGACCTCACGTTAAGCCACATCATCTAAATTAATTTTAATGGTTAGATCTAAAAATATGGCTAAGATCTAATTAAGGTTACGTAACATATACCATCACTTATTATTTTGGACATCCAAAAGTTTTCAATAGGACACGTACAACCCTGTAATGTACATCTACACCGGTGCATATCAAATATCATATTACAGTCGTATGGTTTAAAAAAGAGATTAGATATTTAAATAGAAAAAGATCCCAAAGGAGTCGTACAAGTCAAGAGACCTATAGATGTACACGACACGTACAACCAAAAAACTCCTTTTGTTCCCATTGAGTGAATTTGTGTCGATAGGGACGCATGCAAAGAATTAAATCTATATTGATTGCCAAAACTAACGTTGCACGTTAACGGACAGATAGTTTACCTTCAGTTTGGAGTAAACTCATGCTCGAAGGTACAATACTAATAAGGTCATTGCAGCATAAGACACATGCTATGCTTCAAATGATTAATTGAGTACATGAAAGAGTATATATTTTAAAAATGATAAGAAATTCACAAACCAGATCGAGTAACGTCGAAGGTTTGGAAGAGTGCACAACCCCCAATTTCAAAGATAGGAAAATTCAGTTTATTGATCACACAATAGCAAGCGACATGGCCCTTGCAAAACAGACTGCCAAACCACTGCATAGTCGCCAAAACAACGACAATAAAGCTCGAAAACTATCTCCAAGGAGCAGAGCATGACGGGCCACACTAAGACTTGGAATGGAGGAATGCTACTTTTAATCCATGCCGCCTCATTTACGGAAAATTTTCATGAATAACACACTAAAGTGACAAAGATATATACCTAATTGCACACGACAGACGAACCATGCATCCATTGCAACCCAATAACTTATAGATCGTGTTAAGGTGAGGGGAATGATTTTGTGTAAGAGTAAACACTTTGTTATAAGTTAACATAAAAAACCAAATATTTACAAACTCTAATAACAATACAATTGAATAACGAGAGTGTATTTACTTGGATCAAGTGTCTTGTCCATATTGTCACATAGTCACTACAAACATTATTCTTACAAAAGTATCCACATCAACAAAATAAATTATATTATGTATAAAAAGCAACATCAGACCTAAAATAGAGAGATATTCTAGAAATTCTTACAAAAGCCAAACATCCAGCTGTTAATATGGTAGACCATATTGGTATTTAAACATATCACAACTAGGGGTTTTGTTTCTCGGTGGAAAAAAAAACTTGTGGGCAATGGTATTTCCGGATTTCGAAAATACTAGAGCTGCCGGTCAAACTACCTCCCGAATTTTTTCAAACAAACCCATCCAAAGTTTATCAAAATTCTTTAAATTTTAGAAAAATATTAAAATACCTATCAATTTGGTATGGTAGTATTTGTTCTTAGTGGTAACCGGAAACACCCGTTTCTGACTACATACCCGAATATCTGTCAAGAATAAAAACCTGTTCATAACCATTGAATCTCCGTAAGTTTGCTAACGTATCATGCTGTTCTCATGTTACATAAGAAAAATGATAAAAATCCCCTCGATTTAGTAACACTATGCATTAGGTTTGTAGAAGAGTAAATGTTTGAGAAAATGATAGTAGATTATTAATATTTGTCCTGACCATGCGCATGAGACACTAGCTAAGTGTCCCATAGTAAGTATTGACACATCTAGAGATATGTCCATGTCTTAAATATCGTGTATTTGTTATATTAAGGAGATAAATGTGAGAATATGTTGGTATAACATTGGAAAAAATGTTAACATACTAAACATGACTACCTCGCATTTTTTACGGACATTGATATTCTACAACTATCAATACCGCTATACTACCAGTAGGATATCATCTTCAATATCGATGATGTAGATATGCAAACTTGCACTTTCAAAAGAATGTTTAATATAATTTTCTAAGTGAACTATCTACCGAGACATTATATCTTTAATAATATAAAAAATTCTTTATTGATTTTCCTGAATTTGAAACCCAAAATATGTCGGTCTACCTCTTCGAAAAATGACATTTAGCTCATGGTATGTCTTTTTCCATGATATAATAAAGTAATTTGTATCTTATATTTAAGTATACAAGTCATTGAAAAGGTAGTTTTAGTCATGTGATATTTTTTGTGTGGTGTCTCTAGAATAATTATTAATAAATTCAAAATTTTAGTATGTATATAACCATAAATTTATTTCTCGAGCAAATAAAATGAGATTAAGACATTGCCCTCGCAATTGCGAGGGCTACCTGGCTAGTGAGAGAAAAATAAGAACATGCATTGAACCAGAGAGAGAGTAATAAATGAGATAACCCTTATAATCTCAAACAATATAAAAAAGCCCTTAGCACTAATAATCCTGAACAGAGGTAGTAACATGCAACTGTATGCATTGCGAACTACGCATTTTGATGACATGACATGTCATTAAATAATGAAAACAGCCTTGTGGTAACTAGCTATGTTACCATAACATCAGACATGTCGAAGTAAGATGAGTCTATGATATAATAAATGAGATATTTCATAAAACTATATATAAGTTACTACCCACTCTGAAGATGATAACAAAGAATAGTAATGTACGCATGACAATACACTATTTACTAGTCTTCTGTAAATTTATCCGATCAAAATGGCCTACTCGGGTTGCAATGCATTCTCACGTGTTGAAGTTTCTGATATCGATGTAAGGTGGTCATACAAGACGAGAATACCAATGGAGTACTAGATCTCGATGGACTAAACATATGCAAATTTTATCTGAACAAGAAGCAGGCTTACTCAGGTTGCAATGTATTCTCACGTACTGTTGCCTTGCTCCAGACGACCCGCATGCAAAAGCGAGCTTGTCCCCTAGAGTTGTGAATACTAGTTTCATTAGAAACAACACGTACTGCGAAAGCCATTAATGCCTCTGTGAACACAATCGGGCAGTATTGACTAGAATCTCCAAGATCACGCCATGAAATTAGTTGTTTACTTGATAATATTGTCCAAGAGTTAGGGTTTAGGTCAAGTAGAGGCCGTGGCTTTTTTCCATTTCTCCAAAGTAAAAGGGCTTAGGTCAAGTAGTAGCTGCCCTATATTAATGAGGCATTGCGGGGTTCCTTACTCACTTGTGTGCATTGACTGCTACCAGCTGTGTGCTGGACACTCGTTCACAGTGAACCAGTCAGGAGGATTTCAAATTCGTATTCAGGTATGCTTGATTTTAGTTTTTAAGTCATATGAGTTCATTTTTAGATCATTTTTTCATACGAGAGAAATAAGACTAGGGCTAGGTTTGTTCTTCATATGGGCCGGGTGCAACATTTCGATAACAATCACGCATCAGAGCTATTACTTGTTCTTCTGAATTTTCTATAGCCTTTAAAAACCGACAATCAGAGTTCAATTACCAATCTAGTCTTGGTCATATTTTGTTTCTTAATGAAGTGTTTTTGCTTCACTTTGTCCTTGTGGAGTCGAATGTGGCTTCCTGTTTAGACTGTTAGCTAGGTTCACCCTTTCAGATTTCTTCATACTAATTATCTTCATATTCTGCCAGTGTGAATCCTCTAGTCAATAACGACATGGACATGACAATTTGCGTCGTTTGGTTGGTCTTAGCAATTATATCCATCGCTGCAGTAGTATCCAAGAGTTCAAAGCGAAGCAATGCCTCTGATTCAGTGGTGACACGACCACCTCCACCGGTGGTGACAGGAATTGATCTCCTCAAGTTCTTACATGCTCTTTGTAGAAAGGACCCTGAAGCTGCAATGATGTATCTGTATAACAAGTTAGGCAGTATTTTCACATTAAGTTTTTTGTGGAAAAGAGTAACCATCTTGATTGGGCACGAGGCCTCCATTCCTTTCTTTCATGGTTTGGAGTCAGATGTTTCACAAGGAAATTTCAATGAGTTCACCGTGCCAATGTTCGGCAAAGAGAATGGGTATGCTGTGGAATATGCTACTCGAATTGAGCAGTCTCGCTTCTTCTATGATTCTCTAAAGGCATCGCAGCTGAGGAGCCATGTTGAACTCATTCGACAGGAAGTGGAGGTAATTACAAAAATATACATTGATGCCATCATGCCTGTACCATTCTAGCTTGTGAGAAATGCTATTTTTTAGAAGAAGTCGCAATTAATCCATGTAGGATTATGAAGAACTGAGTTTGGTAGTTCATATTTCTATTTCCATTTCAAAAATAGAAAACGTTGCACTGTTCGTAGACTCAACATAGCATCTTCAGCACTTAATCTTACTATGTGAATATAAGTAATGTTTGAAAATTTGTTTTATATAGTGGAATTGTGTATTGTAACAAATCTAATTTTAAAAATAAAACAAAAAATCCTATGGCTCAATCCTAAAATGAAACGATATAGAAAATGTTAGTGTGCAAAAGAAGAAGTAGAGTATGCATCCATCCTTTATAGTCTAATTTATTATGGATTGGATGTTTCTTTAATTCTCAAATGAAATTCTTGAAATCCCGGGTCTTGTACTTTTTATAGTATTGTGTACTTGCCATAGAAAAAATAGTCTACTTTCCATTCTCATATTCCCCCGTGGTAAATTGGAATGGCTGAATAAATATGTAAATGGCAGGTGTAATTTTTATGCTTTAATTAGTAAGTATACATATATAGTTTGAAACTAATTTATGAAAATTAAACAGCCAGAGTTAGAATAAACCAATAAATTACCCAACATCTATGAGAACAAGTGCGATGGATTATGGTAATTATATCTTATTCCTCGTTATAAAGTTGGATTACCAGATATTTGATCAGGGTCTATGTCGAACCCTTTCCCACATGAAACATATGAATTAGCCTAAAAAATACTGTTATTTCTTATAATAATACTTATTAATTGATTCACTTGAAAACAGGGTTACATGTAGTTATTTCGCTACGATCGAAAGAATAAAAATAATATGTGAACATTTTCTATAAACTTATGTTGTTCCCCGCTTCTAGATTTACGACCACACACTTATCCATCGATCTAATACACTATATTCTACAGGAGTACTTTGCAAAATGGGGAGACGAGGGTGAAGTCGATCTGAAACAAGAGTTCACCAAGTTACTCATGTTGATTGCTGGTCGCTGCCTACTTGGAAGTGAGGTCCGAGATACGATATTTGGTGAGTTCTACACATTGTTTGCTGATATTGAGGAGGGGGTCAACTTGTTCAGTTACATGTTCCCATATATGCCGGTTCCAGTAAACAACCGACGAGACAGAGCACAAATGAAGCTTACAAGTATAGTGTCTGAGATTGTGAGGTCAAGAAAGAGATGCAACCGCGTCGAGGATGATATGCTGCAGAGACTGATAGATTCCAGATATAAAGATGGTCGTCCAACAACTGAAGGGGAGGTTTCCGGGATGATCATTGGACTTATATTTGCTGGAAAGCACACAAGTACAATCACTGCCTCCTGGACCGGAGCTTGCCTTTTGACCCATCCAAAATTCCTAGGTGCTGCTGTCGAGGAGCAAAAGCAAATGATGAGTAAATACAAGGATAATATAGACTACAATATCCTGTCAGAAATGGAGATTTTGCATAGTTGCATCAAAGAGGCAGGTCGGATGTATCCCGCAGCGCCGGTGTTGCTGCGCAAGACACTGAAGGAGATCAGTGTGCAGACAAGAGAGGGAGGTGAATATGGTATCCCTAAAGGTACCACGTTAGCACATCTTGTAATGCTAACAGGTAAGGTGCCACACACTTACAAGGACCCCGAGGTCTATGATCCAGATCGGTTTCGTGTTGGAAGAGAGGAGGATAAAATTGGGGGTAAACTCTCTTACACAATTTTTGGTGCTGGAAGGCATGCTTGCGCTGGCGAGTCCTTTGCTTTCATGCAAATAAAGATTATCTGGAGCCATTTGCTGAGAAATTTTGATCTTAAACTGACTTCTCCATTTCCCAAGCAAGATTGGAGCAAGTTTATAATAGAGCCTAAAGGCAAAGTAATGGTAAGTTACAAGAGATGTCGTATGCCTGCAAACTAAATCTGGCATTTTATATGTCTACTAGCACCTATTTGCACGGATGTATCTTTGTGTGCGTGTAGAAGACATGTTTGGTAGTTATCCATGGGCTTATTTACAATAAGGCGTCGCCTTTTTATGTATTATTTACTTCACTTCATGGACCTTTTCTTCAAACATTTCGTTGGTCGGCATGTTATGTAATGCTTCATAATAATAATTGCTTCTGTTATGTGTATTTTTTTGTGTTTATTGATTATATCCATTCATAGTAATTATTAGTTGAAATGTCGGGAACACTACCTATTCAATGAAAAAAAATATTCCTTTTTCTTTAGGAATTACTAAGAGAAAGAAGAATAAACACCGGAAAACGGCAATGGGAATTAACCCCTTCTCCCCTCGACCAAGTGATACGTAGATTTTGTTAGTCTTTACTATTAAAAGGGAGTTGGTGATCGTAGGTCGACCTCAATCATCAAACATCGGGAAGATCACAGCTATAGAATCGTCTTAAACATGCCCACAAAGAATCGATGCCGTCTGATAGCCCGCTGCCCTCCGCCGCGCCATGAGCGTCAAAAACGCGTCAAAAACCACCGGTTGTTTACCTATCGCGATATTTTCTCCTTGATTTTTGCTGCACTTTATGGCTCCATCCTATCGCCTTCCTATTTTGTTTACAACAATTCTCCCGATCTCCATGGGTTCCTCCTCACATACTCGCCTCCCAAAATTGTTATCACCAACAAAAAATTTAAGACGAGAGTGCGCCAGAGCGAGGTGGAGATGAGCCTTCCGGCAGCGTCATATGCAGCCCAGCTTCGCTATACTTTGCGTCCCATGAGCCTTGACGTTCCCACCTACACCGCCGCCGAGGCAGCTGGATGGTGATTCCCTTGAGAAGTGCGGTCATGGCTGGTGCTCGACGGATCAATTGCCGCTGCCTCAGGGTCACACCACCTCTGAACCCATAATGGCTCATAGTCCACGTGCAATCCACTTTGCAGTCCATCGCAAGGCGAGCGCTCTCGCCTCCTACTTTCCCTACATCGCGACCAGTCCGCCATCTCTAGTCCTCGTGTGGTCTTTTCCCCTACGCCCTGCCACAGGAGCAGTTCACCAACGATGAGTTTGAACTCGACAAGATCTGCGGCGTTTGCGATTCCCACCAGGCCCTCCGCCCGATCGACCGCATCGACATCCTCATGGGTCCCGACTAGGTGTTGCGCTCATATGGCTCGGCGCGACGAGCCTGGGCTACGGTGCCGCATCGACATTCCAGGCCACATCGACATCTCAGCCAGTTCAACCTTCACGGGATGGCGCATGCCAGCGTCCTGTCCGACTCATGGTGGGGATATGCGAGGCATTCTGGTACGATTACAGTGGGGACCATGACTTTCCCCTCTACTCGCGGACAGTAAGATCCCTCCAAAGTCCCCAGTTCCTCAAATTTAGGGATTGTTTCCGTTTCAGTTGAGGATTTCCTGCTCATAAATGTGTTGTTGATTGCTTAAGATATTCATATGCACACGAGGATTTTCTGTTCTTCTGTACTCCGTATTAGATTTTATCATGTTCTCCAGAAATTTAGCATTCGTTATTTTCTTGAATTGATATTTTTCAGAAGGACTATGACTATTCTTGGTTTGATATAGAGAAAGTTCGGTGATGAAACTTGCCACAATGCATTTCTCTGTACATATTTACAGTGCCTCAAGTTTTAGTCCGCTGCATTTTCCTTAACCCAGCATTTTTTCTTTTCAATGTCTCAAGGAGATCCACACCTCTCAGGTGATAGCGCTATTTATGGTGATATAATCATATAATGTGTCCCCATCAAGCAATACTTAAATTTGCTTTGCTCATGATCATCTTTAACCGTAAGCCTAGAGCGTCCAAGGGGTATTGGAAGGCATCATACGTTTTTCCTTCATATGAGGTTCCAATTGAGTATTTCTTTTCCTAGGTACGAATTTATGATAATACCGCAACCCAGTGTGAAACAAGACGTTTCAAGATGCAACCTGATGCGAAATCAACAACTGGATGATATGCATATGTAAGTGAGCTTTCTTATTCTTCTATTTTTCTTCTGTAGAACCCCATTTTTCTGCTTCCATGCAATTTTTCGGAAAACTGTAATGCCAAAGCTTATCATTCTTCTCTCCCTATCTCCTGCCTCATAGCGATTCATTTTACCTTGCAGTTAGCATAGAATCGGTGTGTGGAGTTAATTTATTTATCAAATTATGATCATATGACAACTGTTCTTCCAAGAGATCGCAGACTTCAGTAGCCAAATGGAGTATGAACCCTGCCAAGATCGAAGAACTCAAGCTTTATTTTGTCACATCAACATTAATGGGAGATGAAGTGGCTGAACTACACCACTACTGGTTGCTAGAGGCATGCATCTATAACAGTGAATACGTACGTGTTTCATCTACTCCTATCCTGATATGTATTTATTCAGTTTTGAAGCCTTGTGTTTCTTGTCTTCTAAAGCTAGGTTTTTTAGTAATTTAAACAGTTATTATAATCAATAAACATGTTAATTATTTTTTTGTTACTATTTTTATGATTTTAGACCATGGGGAGATAACGGTTCCTGATTCCATTACTATCTTATTCTTAGGTTGGTTAATTTCTCTATTCGGCTAAAAACTGCCTCGACTCTGATTGATCGCGCACGAATTTTGTCTTTCCAAATCGTGCAGGTTTGATCTGATCATGACAACTGCTATGTTCTTCTACGTATGTTTCATCTCGTAGGAACAAAGATGGAACAAGGAGGGAGGACTCACTTTGCTCTCCCCCTTTTCCAGCAAATACCTGAGGTAAGTTGCTTTGTCAAGAACAGAATTATAAAATTGCAGTACGACTCGGTGGCCAAAATGAAATTTCTATATACCGTTCTCCACTGCTAAGTTTGACTTAGTCTGTTGTGCCAAATGCAGGTTCAGGGTAGTCCGCCGTCTGTGTTCAAAACGTTTATGGCTGGCAGCCTACTTAGGTGTGGCAAAGTGACCTTCACTTTCTCTTATTATCATGTCTTATTTTCACGAGTAGCCACACAACAGAATTTGTAATTTCTCTTGTGCAATATCCATTTGATGACTGCCTTAAGATGCATTGTCATGATATAAAAATTTAGCTCTGAAAGCATGCTACAGTATACAAAAGAAGTTTGGCTAACGGGATCTTGAGAGATCTTCAAGTACATGATATTGCTAGACTACATATGGTATTAGTCCATTCAATCTGTAGTAGCCCCATAAAATTCAGTAAAGAAAGTCTTCATTATTTTAATTCTGTAACTTAAACCCAATTAATATGCATGTGATTTCGAGATAGATAACACCCACTTTACATGCATATATCTGCCATTTTGTCATAGATATTTAGTTGTTGATTTTTGCGGTGGTGGATGTTGTTCCGTGTGACCAGCCTATTGGATCTGGGGCTGAGGATAATATGTTTCTACTTTTCTTTTTTGCTTTGTGAACTTTTCTCTCAGTTGCGCTTTTTGCAGATTGTCATGGTATTGGTAATTTTACTGAATCATCTTCAACAGTCCCAACCGGCACTTTGCTGCATTCATACAATGGACAGATGTGGACAATGATACGATACCTATGGACAAGAGAGAAGGAGAAGCCGCTGGTATGGTATTGATGGCTACTTCTGATCGTATTGGTGCTATAGTTCATGCTATCTTAGGTATGCTAAACTGAAAGCAACACCATCTTTGTTTATCTTATGAAAAAAACATTTTTTTGGGATTAATGCAGCGACCAAAGCAAAGTATTTGCACAATACCATAGTTTTCATAATTACCACAATTTAAAATATTTTTATGTGTGCCAATGATATAAACTATGGTATCTCTACTATCTAAAATAATATTAGTATTCCTGATGGGGATGTGCCTACCGGGGTATACCCAGCAGGACGTTTCCGACTGGCCCAAGAACTGCCGAGTGGGCCTGCGAGACGGCGACTGGATCGAAGCCCAGCGAGGATCCAAGCGACTGGAAGCTGAAGGCCCAGGCGAGTAGATAGGCCTAGTCGGATTAGGTTAAACGAGTACCGAAGCTTTAACTGATTCGGTTGAGATATGTAAACCCTAGGAGAGGTGAGCCTATATAAACCTCCCTGCAGGGCGTGTGGAGATACGTTCCATCATACACCCAAGCGACTCGCCGCCTAGCCGCCGAGCTCGCCCATTGTACCACCTTCATAATACAATCTAGCAGGAGTAGGTCTTTACCCTCCGGGGTGCCGAACCTGGGTAAAACCCTGTGTCTTTGCCCTCATCTCGCACCGCAGATGGCTGGCCGCCCTTGCCCCTCGTTCTACTACTCGCTGCCGATTGCAGCATCTGCGGTGACCATTCCCACGACAGTGGCGCCCACCGTGGGGCATGGCCGGTCTGGCTGGTGTTCTGCGGCGAGATCCAATCTGCACATCAACGAGACGGTCGCCACCGGCCGCATGATAGCGATCGGCAAGATGCTCCAAATCTTGCCGAGCAGCTACGTCCCGGCGGCGCGACCCGTCACGCACAGCGTGATCCTGCCGGTCGGCACGATCAGCCTCTTCGTCGGCCTCACCGACGTCATCGTCTCGGAGGATTCGGCTCCCATCCGCGAGTCGCCGCCACGCGATCGGCTCTCCGAGAGCCAGATCCACACGATCCATCACCTCGCCTCCGAGTACAATTCGGCCCACAGCGACGTGGCCGAAAACTCAGCGGCCGCAGAAGACGCGACCCTCAACGACGACGCCGACTCGGCGACCCCGGCGTCACTCGCCGGGTCCATCACCGCGGCTTCACCCGCGGGCTCCATCACCCACGTCTCCAACGTGGGAGACTTCGAGGACCCCTCCATCCTCGGGATCTTCGAATTCGACTCCGGATCGGAGAACTCCGCCGACCTCCGCGACGGAACCGGTCGCCACGCCGCGACCTACATGGCGACCGGCACTGAACCACCGGAGGACCCATTCTCCACCCCAATCCCTCCTAACGCCACGGCAACGGAGGTCGAGGAACTACGCCTGAAACTGGCGGAGGCGGTGCGCAAGGAACAAGCCGAGTGCGAAAAATTTCGCCTCGAGCAGGTGACGGCGCAGGAACTATTGCGCTACCACCAACAGCGGATCAGGTCACGCCTGAACCCCACCGTTAAGGGGCGTGCCCTGAACTTCGACGACGAAAACGACATGGCCCGCGTGGCCGAGCGCGCGATCTGCGAGAACGCGCCACCAGGAGGAAGCGCCCGACCCCTGCCAGGGTCGACGGCGATGGGCGCCCCACCTCCACCCAACCGCACACCTCCCAGGTACCAGCCGCGGATAGTAGTCTCCTCACGAGAGCGAGACACAAATGGCCTCCCACTATTCTCCACCCCGATGGACAACCTCGTGGCAGGTCGAGCAGCAGCCGACAACATCACGGCCACGGGCGACGGCGTCCTACAAATCCAGTACGTCAGGGCCCTGCTCGCAAAGGCCGTCGAGCAGCAAAACGCGGGCGCCGACTCGCAGGGTCGAGTATACTCGCGTTCTTCAGGAAGCAGAGCGGCCTCAAGCGGCCGCCCAGTGTCGGCAAACACCCTCAACTGCCCGCCACCGGAGCCACTGCAGCTCCAACACCGACCCGCGAACACGGCACTCTCCACCAATGACCCCAGGCCAGCGACCAACTTCGTCGCCGCCAACGGGCAACCCATCGACGCCCGCACCCACATCATCAACAACCAAAGCTGGCGCGCACGCCAGCCCGACGACCTGCGACACACCCTATCCAATCACCGCGACGACGAGCCCATGGGGTCGCTCAGTCGACTCGGCCCCAAGTGCTTCGGACCAATGATCCGAGGCGAGAAGTACCCGCCAAACTTCAAGGCACCGAAAAGGAGATAGAAAAGTACGACCCCTCGTACGACCCCGCCGTTTGGCTCGATACATACCTCATGGCGATGGGGATCGCGGGCCACACCGACCTGCTAGCCGCCCGTTACCTCCCCCTGATGCTGGAGGGGACGTGCAGCCAGTGGATCAACACCCTCTCCCAGGACAGTATCGATTCCTGGGAGGAGATGCGCGACGCCTTCGTCAGGCACTTCGAGTGCTCATACACCCGCGCCACCACCATCGAGGACTTGGAGCGATGCGTCCAGGGACCCCGCGAGTCGACCCGCAACTAGGTCCAACGGTGGCAAGAACTCTGGTACAACGCGGTCGGCATCCACCCGGACACTGCGATCCACTGCTTCAAGACCTCGTGCCGCTACGAGCCCCTGGTCGCCAAGCTCAAGCGACACTCTCGCACACTCGACAACATCCCCGACCTCCTCGAGATCGCCAAACGGTACGCGGAGGAAGATCCAAACCAGGAAACTGACGACGAGTCAGGAGGTCAATGCCGCACGAGCGGCAACGAAAGCGGACGACAGTCCGACCTACGCTACAACAACACTCGCCTCACCGGCAAGCGCCGCAGTGACGGGCGAGTCGACTTCGTCGCCAACGCCGGGCACGCACAACGCGAGCCCAAGAGCTTCCGCCGCGACGGAGGACAACGCCGCGACGGCGGCAACTACAAGGCCAAGCCAAGGTTCGACCCCGCGGCCCTCCTTAACCAACCGTGTGCGTTTCATGCCGCTCCGTCGCTCCTTTCATCGTGCAACCCTCTGTCGCGAGCGTCCCGCAAGAAAAAAGTTGTGAGTGTCCTGCCTGCTTCCTCCGCCCCGTCCCTTCCTCCCCCCGAATCACACATTCTCATCTCCCCCTGTCCGGTCCCCCTCTAGTGTGCTCCTCTCCAGGACACTGCCCCACATCGTGCTCAGGAACCCTATCAAGGTCGCGGGATAGCCTATGTGTGGCCAGATCACGAGATCCTCCGCGCACAACCGATATGGGCGCTGGCCCTGCCTGCCGTGGGATCCCGCCTGCTGTTGGCCTCCCTGTCGCTGCTCACGCCATGAGCCTCCCGGCTCTAGGTCTACGCTGCCTACCTTTACGGCGGCACCCCCTGCTCTACGGGCGCATGGCCGTCATCATCACCACCACCGACGGGATCGGCCGGGCCTCGCCATAAGCTGCACTCCAAACTCAGCCGCGTGCTCGTTGGCCGCAATCCGGATGATCTCTCCCCCGTCTTCGAGGATATTAGGGTCAAGCACTACAATACTAAGGTCTGCACCTTCGTACTCGACTTCGTCGGCAAGGGGCCTTGGTTCCAGGTGTGCCTCCGATTTCGAAAGCATTCCTCAACTGCAGTCAACGACCGCCCACTCAACTGCAGTCAATTCTTATATCTGAGTATTGTGCCTTTGTTCACTTTTTTTGCAACATCTGTTTTTGGTCTAATAAAAATAATAAAAGTTGTACTCGTTCATTATAGCAATGGATTACTTTGTTCACTTATCTGAGCAGTGAAAGATAATGTTTGGCTTGAGAAATTATATTGGAAAACTACCAACATAAGTCGGGACTTGGTATTGAAAACCACGCCAATGGTGTTTTTGAAAGTGTTATGATGATTGATGTAATCTCCTATTAATCCACTACGATGATTTTCCAATGTTAGAAAGCACGGTCTTGCAAGAGCAAGTGATTGTTGGATTATAGTGTATGAAGTACAAAGACAACATTGTTGGGATGGAGTGACTACGAAGGACAATAACATGATTTGCCAGTGTTAGAAAACACCGTCTTGCAAGAGCAAGTGATTGTTGGATTAGAGTGTCTATGAAGTACAAAGGGAACATTGTTGGGATTGAGTGACTACAAAGGACGGTAACATTGTTTGGAAGAGAGTGAGGGAGAGGGAGGGAGATAAAGACCATCAATAGCACATTGATCTCGCTCGACATCACCGCCTTCACCACCTTCGTAGCTGTTGGCGTGCCTCAGTCTTCTCAAGATTAACAGAATGTTCACCACATATGAAGATACTCATCCCATAACCCTAATAAGCATGCCAACTATAGATCGAGCGGCTACTCATTACTTAATGAGAATGGCGGTCACAATGGAAAGGAGAAAGACGCTACTCAAGGAGGATGAGAAGGGCAAATGACCACAAGAGGAAGAACAAAGACTACCACGAAAGAGGCTGGTAATACCGTACTATGTGATTTGCATGAGGATCCTAGATGTGATTAGTGTTCAACACTAGAATATGGACACCCGTGGCAGCGCATAGGAAATTAACTATTAATAGTAAAGATACTGCAGCATTTCTCAAATTATGATGTTCTCGAAGTAATAAAAAAAATCCTAGGAGCTCTTTTCTGAAATGGAGAAAGTTAGAGGATTATGGTGAGTGGTCGTGCCGCGGGAGAAGCAGAAGACACGGCCATGATCGTAAATGCAAAAATACTATAGTTTTCTAATACTTTGAGTTTTCAAATTCTTTGCTACAAAACATAGCCTTAATCTCCAATTTCACCAAATAAGGCTAATTGCTCTATAAGAAACAATGAACGCATGTTGACTAATTCCTAGCTTTGAGACCCAAATTTGACTACAATAGATGTTTAGTTGTGATTTTCACTTGTGCTCTCTTTTCTTACATGTTCCAATAGATCAACTAAAATTCGATAAAAGTGTGACATGCATCTACATCATTAGATTGATTTTGAGAAGACAAGTTAACTTCTTGGCAAATCATCTTGTTGGCTCTATTCTCTCCCAATGTGTGCTGCAGGGGCATGCACCAGGAGGGGTGGAGAACATGGATCTGCTGCGCTTCCTTGGTGAGTGGCCGTGATGGGGAGAGAAATGGGAGACTGGAAAACAGAGAGAGGCCCCTATGTCTGCTTCTTATGCTAGCTTATGGTCAAGACAGTTTTGACTCCTTGCATATTATTGTAGAGAAATGTTATTTTTGTTGTTGCTTCTCGCGCCTATAGTGTGGTTATTTGTGTTGTCTAAATCCTGTTTGTGTTGATGTATTGTATAGATGGTCGATCCAGGTTTATGTTAGGGATAAACATTACATTTTGATCTTGGAGGAGATAAGCAGCGTACCCTCCCGTGAAAACAAGAAGCAAAAAGATATTGTTACTACCCCACATGTGAAAACAAGCTCGAATAGGGCAAACAATGTTAGTATAGTATATTATATCACAATGTAAAGGCCAATGAAATATATAGTGTGTCATTTAGAGAACATTCTAAAGTTGGATTTATGAGAAGAATCTTTTTAGTGGTGCTCCATAGAGATACATGGGATGCATTTTAGGAGAGCTATTGGACATGCTCTAAAGTGGAAGATTTTTTTTTCGAGAATTATAAATTGGAAGATGGAAGGAGGTAAGAAGGTGAAGAGTGTGACTTGATGAGAAATATATAGTTTACCATGTACCGATGTTGACGGCGTTGCATTGAAAAGAAACTACTACGGTTGCATGGTGTACATTGCCATGCTGATTTTGTGGTTCAAAATTCATTTATAATCATAGAAATAAAGTTTAACCAAGAGAAATGTGGTCCATAGCACACTAATTTTTCCTTTTTACACACTCGAATTCTTTTTTCGAAGGTTACACACTCGAATTCTTAGATGCATTACATTTATGTATGCACAACGTGTGCAACAAAGAAATAACTTACGGAACCGTAGCAACGTACGGGCATTCAACTAGTGTTGTATAACAATCTAATTATATCACCTATAAAGGGTGTCAAGGTCACGAAACTTTGGTACTCCCACATACCGCAAGGCGGTGTCCTTTCGAGTAATTCCTCCAACTCACATTCAATCATCCCATCGTCATAAATACCAACTATGATTGAGTATATCCATTCATAGTAATTATTAGTTGAAATGTCAGGAACGCTACCTATTCAATGAAAAAAATGATTAATTCTTTTTTTCTTTAGACATTACTAAGAGAAAGCAGAATAAACACCGAAAAACGACAGTGGGAATTAAGCCCTTCTCCCCTCGACCAAGTGATACGTAGATTTTGTTAGTGTTGTATAACAATCTAATTATATCACCTATAAAGGGTGTCAAGGTCACGAAACTTTGTACTCCCACATATCGCAGTGCAGTGTCCTTTCGAGTAATTCTTCCACCTTACATTCAATCATCCCATCATCATAAACACATCCTAAGCGGATTTGAAATTTTCCTAATCATCTCACTATAACACCCCAAATTATTATTTTTATTTTAGTGGAATTGAAATTTTCCTAATAAAATCATTGTAAGACCCTGAATTATTATTTTTGTATTTTATCTGAAAAAGTATTAGCTTCTTTAGAGCCTCACTTTTCCATTTGGATACCTTTCCTCAAATATTTCGTAATATTTTTTAGAATTGCTTTTGTCTCTCTTGTGAACCTTAGGAATTCTAACCTAAAACTCTAAATCATATATGTAGGGATCTTTAAATCCCTATATAACAATCTATTGCAAGTTTGAATAAAATTGCAAACCCTAATCTAACAAGTGTGAAGATCTCTCTCTCTCTCTCTCTCTCTCTCTCTCTCTCTCTCTCGCAAGGGGAATGATGCTGGAGTGGATAGTTTAGAGGGTGAAGATCTTAGATCAGATAAAAAAAGCTTCTTCTCCTCTTCTTCTCTTATGAATGAATGGGACTCCTGTCTTGTATTTTTTTTCGTTGCCCCCTTCACTAAAGTTGAAGAGCTAGATAGGTCGCAACATACAGGTCTATATCAACGACATAGTCATCAAGACAAGGGAGGCCAAGACACTGATCGACGATCTCCGCTAGACGTTCGATAACCTTGATCACTACAAGATCAAACTAAACCCAGAAAAGTGCACTTTCGACATCCCATCTGGCCAACTGCTTGGCTACTTCATCTCTCAGCGAGGGATTGAGGCGAACCAGAAGAAAATCCAGGCCATACTGGCCATGGAGAAGCCGAAGAACCTCAAAGGTGTCCAGAAGTTAGCTGGGCGCATCGCGGCGCTGAGCAGATTCATCAGCCGCATGGGCGAAAAGGCCCTGTCTTTCTACCAGCTGCTACGCAAAGCTGAAAAATTCGAGAGGACACCCGAAGCAGATGACGCATTCGAAGATCTGAAGTGGCTCGTCCGTCCTCGTCACGCCACAGGAGCGCGAGCCTCTACTATTATACATAGCAGCCACGCATTAGGTGGTAAGCACCGTGCTCGTGGTTGAACGACCCGAAGATGGCAAGACCCATGGGGTCCAACGCCCTATCTACTACCTCAGCGAGGTATTGACGCCAACAAAACAGAGGTACCCTCACTACCAGAAACTCGCCTACGGCGTCTTCATGACGGCTCGTCGGCTGAGCCACTACTTCCAGGAGCATCAGGTGATGGTCGTCAACGAGGCACCTCTGAATAGCATCCTGAACAACCCGGAAGCCATAGGACGCGTGGCCGTGTGGGGCATCGAGCTGTCCCCTCTAGACATAGTCTATGAGAAGCGCCATGCGATCAAGTCTCAGGTCCTGCCGGACTTCCTCGTCCACTGGATGGAGCTGCAGCTGCCGGACACCCCGGATATGACACAATCGTGGACAATGCACTTCGACGGCTCCAAGCGCGAGGCTGGAGCAGGTGCCGGGGTCATACTGACACACCCGCAGGGCGATAAGATGAAGTACGTCCTATAGTTGAAATTTCGGGCCTCCAACAACGAAGCCGAATACGAGGCCCTCATCCACGGCATGAAGATGGCCAAGATCTGCGGCGCAACACGCCTCGTCATCTACGGTGACTCGAACCTGGTCGTCCAGCAGACGATGAACGAGTGCGACACACATGCCGCCAACATGATCGCGTATCGCGCGCTCTACAACTCACTCGAAGGAGACTTCGACGGTTGCGAGCTTCGGCACGTTGGTAGAGAAAGCAACGACCAGGCCGATAGACTCACCAACATCGGCTCCACCTGCGTGCGGGTACCACCAGGAGTGTTCCTCGAACAAATCTGCGTGTCGTCCATCAAAATGAAATTCCCCAAGGGATCACCCGAAGAAGCAGAGTGCTCGGGGACTGCGCTACCCGAAGGACAGGAAGGACCCAAAAACTTGACATGGAGGTCGCGTTGGTCAACCTAATGCAGGTCATAGCAATCGAGGAAACATGGACACAGCCGTACCTTCGGTACCTAATAAATAGGGAACTGCCTGATGACCCGACAGATGCCCGACGCAAATCTCGCCGGTCCAAGGCCTTCACTTTCATCAATGGCGAGCTGTACAAGCGCAGTATTTCGGGTGAACTCCAAAGGTGTGTCACCATCGGTAACGTCAAAACCATCCTCCAAGACATCCACGAGGGCATCTGCGGACATCACGCGGGCAGCCGCGCCCTCGTCGCCAAAGCTCTACGAGTTGGGTTATACTGGCCAACGGCCATGAACGATGCCAAGGACATCGTCCAAAGGTGCAACGGCTGCCAGAGGATCACAGATAAACCGCACGCACCAGGATCGGAGCTCAGGCCCATACCTCTGGCCTGGCACTTCGCCCAGTGGGGCCTCAACATGATCGGCAAACTACCCAAATCCTCGAAAGGAGGCCATGTCTACCTCCTAGTCGCAGTCGACAAGTTCACCAAGTGGATCGAAGCCATGCCCGTTACCAACCAAAAGGGTAAAACAGCCGTGAAGTTCTTCGAATCCATAGTCTAAAGGTTTGGTGTGCCCCACAGCATCATCACGGACAACGGGTCGAACTTCTTATCCAAAGAGTTCCAGGACTTCTGCGAAGGCCTATCGATCAACATATTGTAGGGGTTCGTAGCATGGAAAACAAAAAATTTCTACCGCATGCAAACAAACAAGCCAAGATCTATCTACTAGATTGTAGCAACGAGTCGATAGAGGAACTTACCCTCGAAGATTCCAAAGCAGTTAACGAGAGCAGATTCTCGTGGGTGATGTAGTTGTACACTTCCGATCTCAAGATCGCGTAGACAATCCTTCCGGCGCTGCGTTTCGGTAGCGCTCCCGCAGTCGGTCACACGTTCGGTACTCGACGAAGACCTTCCTCTCCCTTGTTCCAGCAGGCAGCGGAGGTTGTAGCACTCTCCTCGCGATTCCGGCAGCACAACGGCGTGGTACCGGAAGTAGAGGGGAGATCTCGCAGGGCTTCGCCTTAAGCCGGAGCCAGTATGGTGGACTATGAGAGAGCCCTCGACGATCTAGGGTTTAGACACGCCGAGGAAGAGGTTCTTGGGCGGCGGCTAGGGTTTGGGTCTTGCCCAAGTCGGCGCCAAGGTGAGCCCTAGGAGGTGGCGGCAGCTACAGGAGGTGGCGGCACCAAATTAGGGTTTTAGAGGAGAGGATCTTGGGTGTATTGGAGGGGCAGCCCTGCCCCTCCCTTTATAGGTGGGAGGTGCGGCCAAGGGGAGGGGAGTCCCTCCCCAACTCGGCTTGGAAGTGGGCCGCCGGTTGGAGGAGGGAACTCCTCCCCAACTCGGTTTCAAACTTCCTCCTCCTCTTTTCCACTTTCCAAATTTAGCCGTTTGACTTTTCAATTTAGCTATTTGACTTTTCAAACTAGGATTCGATTAATCCTTTATTTGGAACAGAGATGACACTTAGTACATGATGCAATCATACCAACTTGATATAACACATTCATGTACCCTTCCCCTCCGGAGTGCCAGACATTCCGGAACCTTCTAGAACATTCCCGATGAAAACACCGGAATCATTCCCCAACTCCGAAACAGGACTTTCCTTATATGAATCTTATTCTCCGGACCATTCCGGATCTCCTCGTGATATCCCGGATCCCATCCGAGACTCCGAACAACATTCGGTCTCTTACTCATCATTCCATAACTACTCAACAACATCGAATCCTTAAGTGTGTCTCCCTACGGTTCGTGAATTATGCGGACATGATCGAGACACTTCTCCGAACAATAACCAATAGAGGAATCTGGAAATTCATGTGGCTCCCACATATTTCTACGATTACTTTGCGATCGAATGAACCACTTACATACGATACCAATTTCCCTTTGTCTCACGATAGTTTACTTATCCGAGGTTTTGATCGTCGGTATCTCTGCATACCTAGTTCAACCTCGTTACCGACAAGTACTCTTTTCTCGTTCCCGTGATATGTGATCCCTTGTGAGCTAGTCACATGCTTGCAAGCTAATTGGATGACATTACACCGAGAGGGCTCAGAGTATATCTATCCATCATATGGATGGACAAATCCCATTCTTGATCCATGTGTCTCAACCAATACTTTCCGAACACTCAATGCCACCTTTATAGCCACCCAGTTACGGTGTGGTGTTTGATGTCATCAAAACATCCATCCGGTAAAGGTGATATGCATGATCTCATGGTCGAAGGAATTAGGTTACTATGTATCAGAAAGCATATAGCAATTGAACTATTAAAATGACTTGATCTTTATGCTACGCTTATCTATAGGAGTATGTCCATCACATCATTCTCCTAATGATATGACCCTATTGTTAATAACATCTCTATGTTCATGATCAGGAAACCATGATCATATATTAACCAACAAGCTAGTTTAACAAGAGGCTTTACTAGGGACTCTTTTATGTTTACAAATCACACAAGTATTAATGTTTCCGGTTAATACAATTATAGCATGGTATGTAAACATTTATCATAAATATGAAGATATGATAATAACCACTTTATTATTGCCTCTTGGGCATATCTCCACCAGTCTCCCACTTGCAGTAGAGTCAATAATATAGTTTCAAACCTTTGTGTATTCAACACCTATGGCTTTCCGGTGTTGTAAGTACACGTTCGCTAGTGGTTAACTGATCTTCGGATCTGACACTTCCAGGTCCGTGTGTAATTGCATGTATTTGCGTCTCTACGCATTACTCATTCTCTAATGAGATGGCTTTGTATAAATTTGGTCCTTTGGTGAGACCTTTAGTTCTTTGGGGTTAAAACATGTTGATAATATTGTCGTACAATATATATTCATAGTACTATCCCACTGTGATCTACACCTAGTTTGATAACAAACTACTTGACACAAATTCCCTCTTTTGCTGCTATAATTGCAGTCATATACTTAGCCATTTTGTTGTAGTATCTATCACAATGTCTTAACTTTGGAACTCATCCAAATCCATTATGGAACTTTCTTTCCATTATATTGTGCCACCCTTAGTTTAGATTGAGATAAACTTAATTTGTACTTTGTGACAAAACTAGTATCAATGTAGTACTTTTACAATGAACTAACCATCTATTTGTCACTTTTACAAATAATATACTCTTAGTTCTTCCAAAAGATCATAAGAATATCCTTACTATTGTCCAATGATCAACTTATGAATTATTCTGGTATATGCTCATAACATTTAGAGTATAGGACATATCTGGATTTGTACATATCACAGTATGATTGATATAAATACTCTTTGTCATTTCATACATCAAGTATCAATCTATACTTGAATCTTTGTTTCACTTAACCAGTGTCAATACACTTGAATATATCATCAATATTGAACTCATTCAATCCTTTCTGTGTGACAAGAACCTTTCTTGTAGTTTCTATATTGAACTCATTCAATACATTATCTATGTACTTTCGGCACAACCATATTAGCGTCTATTGATGCCAAATATTTGGGTTTTGCCTAAGTCTTCCATCAGGATGAAATTCTTAATATGTGTAAATAAAAGATACATCATTTCCAATCAACAATATGTCTTCCACATAATGTATTAGAAACATGTCTTAGCGCTCCCACTTAATTTCTTGCAAATGCAAGCATCTCCATTGTCTCCGACGAATTTAAACTCCTTTAACAGTTTCATCATGGTGAAGATTCCAACTCCACGATGCTTACTTCAACCATTGAAGTTTGCATATGCTTTTAGCATCCTTTGAATTAACAAAACCGTATGGACCGTGTTATGCACATGTCCTAGGTAACAATTCTATTAGAAGAACTTGTTTTGTTTATTCAACCACCATATAACTGAATTATATGTAGCGGTTGCTATATTAATCCGTCTAGACTAAATATCGCTTATGAAAGATCAAATCTTGTCATAGTCAACCTTTGAACATTGTTGTGAACTCTTTCCCAACATGTCGACTATTTCATAGATGTGCAACATCCATGTCTATTTATTTATAGATCCAAACACAACTGTAAGATCTTACACCTTTCTCGAGGGTCCTTCAAGTTCAAAACTTGATTTCTCATGTATGAAACTATCACGGATTTTATGGCTTCAAGCCATTTGACGGAGTCAGGGCCCATCATCGCTTCTTTGCATGTAGTCGGTTCATTATTATCAAATAATGATTCAACCCTCAAATCTTGGTATTTGATTATTTACCCGACCTACTTGTTTCAATAGGAACTTGGATCTCTGTGACCACAACCTTTGAGCCACGTGAGCCATGAGCATTGTTGCTGCCTCCGGAACATTTTTCGGCGCTGCGCAACTTTGCACATATAGCTAAGGTTCTTTTAACCTTACCAAAGTTCTATTGTCCTCCCACTTATCTTTTCACGGAAAATTCCTTCTCAAAGAAACTTGACGTTCTAAGTGACAAACACTTTTGTTTCCGATGTTATGGAGGAACAGTTATTCGCAATAACATACAAAGACAGGTTCATCCGACTTTGGTTGCAAACATCTTTCTTATGCATAGCATACCAATGTTTAAGAAAGGACTACTTGGGTTTTATCCCAAACCATAACTTTATATGGTGTCATTTCAACGGATTATGATGGAGCTCTTTTCAGTGGAAAAACGGTAATCACTAAAGCTTTTAATCTTTAAAATATAATGACAGTTTTATGAATTACACCTTCGATCTTACCATGTCAAACAAGGTTTAATTACATATCTTGAACGCTCCATACTCTTATGGTGTTTCGGGAAAATGCAAATCCACAGAACGATTCCTCAAATCTTAGGTACTATGCTAAACTTGTAACTCAAATATCTTCCTTTATGATCTTATCATAAACTATTTATATTCTTGTTACAATGATTTTGCACTTCATTTTGAAAGTCTTCGAACTTTTTCAAATGTTTCATACTTCATCCTTATTAAGTAAATATTCATATATTCACTTAAATTTTCGGAGAAATCATATGAAGTTGAAATCCATTGCTCTTGACTACACATAATGGACTTCGTACAACAATATGTACAAATTCCAATAAGCTAGTCATTCGTTCCCTTTTTGGCCTACGAACGAAGTTTTAATTATCTCTAGGAAATTTCACAAGCGTCATGGGATCAAAAATCATAAGACTCCAAAATTCCATCCACATGGAGTTTCTTCATGTTTTCTTTT
This sequence comes from Avena sativa, assembly GCA_916181665.1. Lineage (NCBI taxonomy): Eukaryota > Viridiplantae > Streptophyta > Magnoliopsida > Poales > Poaceae > Avena > Avena sativa. Next base: position 45,198,267 of record OV702300.1, on the reverse strand, counting down.
CAATATAATTTAAACGGCAATGTCACTTCCTAAGTGATCTTTCAATCAATTTGTCTTTCGACATTTTTAGCACTAGTTTTATGGATGTGATTTCTCCAACGAGATTTGTGAATCATCCATCTTTTATGGATTACGGCAATTATTTGAACAACCCTTTTGTTCTCATAATACCTGATAAAACAAATCTTGAAGGCAAACTTTGATGTTTAACGAGCAACAAAATAACCCTTTATTTGTTCTCGATGAACATCATCACATATTCTTTTGCTAGTTACTTAGGCCATTGTAGTTCATGAATTGTGTTGTTTCGTATGACGATTCACACCAACAAATTCAGCATCAAATACTTAAGAACCACATTGTTTAATAAGCAAAGAATATAGCCATAACATGTATATCATCTATATACTTAAACTGAACAATTCTAGTCTTTTCTTTTCTACCATATATTTATGAGATTCTCTTTCAGTATTTCCTTTTCTGTTTGAAAGAATCTATCAACATCAATAGTGGAGTCATACATATGACACATAATCCAAAGCGTGTATAATTAAATACCAATGTCTTTGGACTTGCACTTTGAAGTAGATCACCATCATCAAATGTTTGGTGTTCTTTCAAATTCCTTTCTTTAGTAATCTCTTGGTGTAGTAAATATTTTACCTACATCAAATATTCACCCTTATCATGGAATTATCCATGATCAAGCTACTTTTAGCTTATAAAGATGAATCGTGAGTATAATGTTGCTATCCAAAACCTTTTGGTGGATTAGGACAACTAGTGTCTCCAACCCTTTGCAAATTCTCATCAAATATGAGAACATGACCTTTTCCATATTATACTCTGTCATGTTGCAACCAAAACTTCGTTTCAGATATCACAATATCTTCCACACATCATGGTTTCTGAAACAACTCTTTCAGATCCTAGATAACCTTGATATTAAGACAATCCTTTGAATATCAAGAATCATGGAGACAAACATGATACTTATACACTAACACTTGGAATTGTCACTCTTGTTTTAATACCAATTATTAATCTTCATGGAGTAACCGGAACTTTACTGAAAGTTTGCAATAGGACTTTTAAACTTTAGATTAACACTTCAAAACAATACGATACCAGTTCGTAAAGTAACTAACCAGAATTCTATAGTTCTATCATCTCAATTATAACTAAGCGCAAGGTGGTAAACGGATGCCAATGACTACAACAACTATGCAAATTCACTTTGATTTAATTTATGATAAATAGTGTTCAACTTTTAATCATATTGCCGTTGAACTCCCACTCAAAACAATATCCCTCACATTGTTTTAGTGATCACACGAACCAAATCCACCACATCAAAACCGATCATCACGAGAGTTGATGTAGCTTCAATGGCAAACAATCAACATGTTCATCATATCTACTATATGACTCATGCTTTACCTTTCGGTGATCCGTGTTCCGAGACCATGTCTGTACATGCTAGGATCATCAAGATCAAACCTTAGTTTCCGCATGAGCAAATCTGGCTTGCTCACGTTGTATACACTTGCGGAATCTAACACACCCGATCATCACGTGGTGCTTCGAAACAACAAGCTTTAGCAACAGTGCTAACTAAGGGTGAACACTTTATGACTTGAAATTCATGTGCATGAGGGATCATCTTATAATGCTACCGTCGTCTACTAAGCAATACAAGATGCATAAAGGATTAACATCACATGCAATTCATAATATGTGATATGATATGGCCTTTCTTATTTGTGCTTCCGATCTCCATCTTCAAGCACGAACATGATCTCCATCATCTCCGGCATTGCATCAAGGTCAATGACGCTTCTCCATGGTTGTCGTCCACCGGCTTCAACTATTACAACTACTTTGAATAGACACACGGGTCTTAACATAAATTAAAGACAACCATATGGCTCCTGCCGGTTGCCAACTTACAATAAGGAACATTGCATACATCAAATATAATCACAATCATGGCCATATCACATCACTGCACACCCCTGCAAAACAAAGTTAGACGCCTCTACTTTCTTTGCATATTTTACGTGGTTTGGGGCTTTCAATAAGTGTCGTTCTAACTTACGAACAAGAACCACAACATTGATATTAGTATTGTCAATCACCCATTGTAAATTGGATCTTAACTATGCTAGGAGAAACAGGCACCCGCAAAGCCACTTATGCAATACAAGTTGCATGTCAAGCGTGGCGCAAGTCTCATGAACGATGTCATGTAAGGTTATCCCGGGCCGCTTCATCCCAACATACCGCAAGATGCAAAGTACACAAGAAGCAATCGACAATAAAAGCATCAACGCCCACAATGACCATTGTGTTCTACTCGTGCAACAGATCTACATATAGACACGGCTCAGATACCACTTTAGGGGTTCGTAGCATGGAAAACAAAAATTTTCTACCGCATGCAAACAAACAAGCCAAGATCTATCTACTAGATTGTAGAAACGAGTCGATAGAGGAACTTACCCTCGAAGATTCCAAAGCGGTTAACGAGAGCAGATTCTCGTGGGTGATGTAGTCGTACACTTCCGATCTCAAGATCGCGTAGACGATCCTTCCGGCGCTGCGTTCCGGCAGCGCTCCCGCAGTCGGTCACACGTTCGGTACTCGACGAAGACCTTCCTCTCCCTTGTTCCAGCAGGCAGCGGAGGTTGTAGCACTCTCCTCGCGATTCCGGCAGCACAACGGCGTGGTACCGGAAGTAGAGGGGAGATCTCGCAGGGCTTCGCCTTAAGCCGGAGCGAGTATGGTGGACTATGAGAGAGCCCTCGACGATCTAGGGTTTAGACACGCCGAGGAAGAGGTTCTTGGGCGGCGGCTAGGGTTTGGGTCTTGCCCAAGTCGGCGCCAAGGTGAGCCCTAGGAGGTGGCGGCAGCTACAGAAGGTGGCGGCACCAAATTAGGGTTTTAGAGGAGAGGATCTTGTGTGTATTGGAGGGGCAGCCCTGCCCCTCCCTTTATAGGTGGGAGGTGCGGCCAAGGGGAGGGGAGTCCCTCCCCAACTCGGCTTGGAAGTGGGCCGCCGGTTGGAGGAGGGAACTCCTCCCCAACTCGGTTTCAAACTTCCTCCTCCTCTTTTCCACTTTCCAAATTTAGCCGTTTGACTTTTCAATTTAGCTATTTGACTTTTCAAACTAGGATTCGATTAATCCTTTATTTGGAACAGCGATGACACTTAGTACATGATGCAATCATACCAACTTGATATAACACATTCATGTACCCTTACCCTCCGGAGTGCCGGACATTCCGGAACCTTCTAGAACATTCCCGATGAAAACACCGGAATCATTCCCCAACTCCGAAACAGGACTTTCCTTATATGAATCTTATTCTCCGGACCTTTCCGGATCTCCTCGTGATATCCCGGATCCCATCCGAGACTCCGAACAACATTCGGTCTCTTACTCATCATTCCATAACTACTCAACAACATCGAATCCTTAAGTGTGTCTCCCTACGGTTCGTGAATTATGCGGACATGATCGAGACACTTCTCCGAACAATAACCAATAGAGGAATCTGGAAATTCATATGGCTCCCACATATTTCTACGATTACTTTGTGATCGAATGAACCACTTACATACGATACCAATTTCCCTTTGTCTCACGATAGTTTACTTATCCGAGGTTTTGATCGTCGGTATCTCTGCATACCTAGTTCAACCTCGTTACCGACAAGTACTCTTTTCTCGTTCCCGTGATATGTGATCCCTTGTGAGCCAGTCACATGCTTGCAAGCTAATTGGATGACATTACACCGAGAGGGCCCAGAGTATATCTATCCGTCATATGGATGGACAAATCCCATTCTTGATCCATGTGTCTCAACCAATACTTTCCGAACACTCAATGCCACCTTTATAGCCACCCAGTTACGGTGTGGTGTTTGATGTCATCAAAACATCCATCCGGTAAAGGTGATATGCATGATCTCATGGTCGAAGGAATTAGGTTACTATGTATCAGAAAGCATATAGCAATTGAACTATTAAAATGACTTGATCTTTATGCTACGCTTATCTATAGGAGTATGTCCATCACATCATTCTCCTAATGATATGACCCTGTTGTTAATAACATCTCTATGTTCATGATCAGGAAACCATGATCATATATTAACCAACAAGCTAGTTTAACAAGAGGCTTTACTAGGGACTCTTTTATGTTTACAAATCACACAAGTATTAATGTTTCCGATTAATACAATTATAGCATGGTATGTAAACATTTATCATAAGTATGAAGATATGATAATAACCACTTTATTACTGCCTCTTGGGCATATCTCCAACACATATCATATGCCTCCGTGGCGCACCCGCAAACCAACGGGCAGGTCGAAAAGGCCAACGGTCTCGTGGGAGGCGGCATAAAAAATGTCTCCTCAGCCTACTCGAACGCCTCGCAGGAGACTGGGCAGAAGAACTACCCTCCGTTATTTGGAGCTTGCGCACAACGCCACACAGCTCAACGGGCTACATGCCTTTCTTCATGGTGCACGGAGCCGAAGCCGTGCTACCTGCAGAAGTGTGCTATAAGGCCCCTAGGGTCGTCGCCTACAGCGAAGCCAAATCGACGGCCACACTCGAAGACGCCGTCGACACACTCGACGAGGCACGCGACATCACCGTGGCTCGCTCGGCGGTCTACCAGCAGAGCCTCCACAACTATCACAGCCGCCGGCTGCGCCCGAGGTCCTTCGTCGAAGGAGACCTAGTCCTACGAATCAAACAAGAGCGGCTAAAAAAGCTCGAGTCACCCTACGTCGTCACCGAAGTCATCCCAGGTGGCGCCTACCGCCTCAAGCACGTGGAGTCTAGAGTCGTATACTCCAACCCATGGAACGTCGCACAATTGCGACCTTCTACCCCTAGCTATCCCCCTGTTTACTTTCAATAAGGCTACTCAGCCAAACAATGTACCTCATCATTATGATATGAATAAAGCTAAGTGTCTCGCCCGAATTTTTTTAACCTTTTCCTCAAATTTCTTTCTGTTGCAACACACTCGGGAGCTCCCCCTCACCTCGTGACTTCATCGACTGAGGATAAAGCATGTGCACCTGAGTAGCTGATCACGTCATGCTAACGAAAAGGGCATGCATACAACAAAGCACCACGTGACAAATATAATTAACCTTTACAACAAAGGGCACAATACGCCCAGTCAAAATACATACAAGTTTTACATCTATCTTTTTGCAGGACCTACCTATGCTGAAGGATCACTTGCGCACGATGCTCAAAAAGATCTACAATCTCTTGGGCATACTGCCTAATAGTCGCGTAGTGCTGGCGGATGTCCCATAAGCCACCATCAGGCCGAGGAGGCGGCCCAGCCGCCGCAACCACAAGATTCACATCAGGGTGATGCAGCCGCATGAGGGAAAGGGCGACCTTCACCCCCGCAACCAACTGGTGCCGCACCAACTCCCTGACGTGACGCACATCTCAAAACTTCACCAGTAACTCCAAGAGAGTCGATGGCGCTTCATCAAGGGGAAACATGACATGCAGAATCGACGCCAGCGAATTCTTCACCTGCCTCAGCACTCGGGACACCTGATGAGCACGATCCTGCATAGTCGCAAGGACCGTCGCACGGTCGCGATCCATCCAGAAAAACCTCCGGCTTCCATATCCTATTGAGTCAAGAAGTTGATCCGAACTGCAACGCGCTCTTTCTCCTCCCTCGGAACAAGGTTGGCAACTGCAACAACAACATAGTAAGATGACTCGCAAACCAGGCGCATCAGAAAATGAGCAGCAGCTCGAAGAAACATACACTCCAGCTGCTCGGCCAACTGCCGCAGCTCCCCCACCAGATACTCCTCCCTGGTGGTAGCTCGCTCCGCTTTCGATTTCCATACATCCGCATGACCTCGGATGCCAATTATCTCCTTCTCAAGACTGCGGACGCGGTCACAAAGGAAAACAAGCTGCGAGGCACCATCCAAGGACGACTGTGGCTACGGAGCAGCCGAAGCATCGATGGGGTCCTCACTCGAAGGTCCCTAAAGGAAAACATACAAGAGTATGAACAACACACGATTGAGCAACAGCTCGAAGGACCATTTATATACAATAAAAGGCAACTACGTGGCACACGAAGGTTGTTCGTAAAAAAATACAACAAAAGAAGACAACAACTATCCTACAACTACAGCAGCGAAGCCTAAGCAGCCGCATCCTGAGTGGCCTCGGAGCCAGATTGCCTGCTCTTGACCTCCTCCTGCTGCTTCGTCACATACTCCGCCAGCAGGTCAATTAGCTTCGTCCCATAGCGCTTACAGTGAGAGGCATAGAGAGCGATGGCTACCTCGGAACCGTCGGGAGCCGTGGCATCTGGGAGGTGACCTAATGAAGATCCAGCTCCGTCCCGGATGCCATGGAAGAGCCAATGCCCTTCTGCTTGCGCTTGTAGACCGCAGGCACATCCGCTGACAGCACCTCCGCCAAAGAATCCACATCGTCAAGGGAGACGCCCTTGGGAACGAGCTCCTTGTAGAAGCGCCCGAGGATCTCCTTGGCCTTGGCAAGGGAGCCAGAAGCCGTGACGACATCATCCAGAGCACTACCGTGCTCCAGGACAATGCGATTAAACTCAATGCCCGAGGCATCTGGAGCAAAAGGAAGCAAAGGAATCGAATAAGGGAAGGAGAGAACAGCAGCTGAAATAGAAAAGACAGGCAAAAGCCCTCACCCGAAATGGCCTTGGCACCAGCCATCAGCTTCTCGGCCACTTCCTTCTCGCGCGAAGCCGTGGCAGTGGTGAGCTGCTCCTCGCGGTCCGTAACTTCCCGCTGCAGGCACTCTTTGGCTGCAGCTGCGTCAGCTAGCTCCCGCTCGAGCCGCTCCTTCACCCCAACGGCATCCTAGGCTTTTTTCTTTGCTCGCCCAAGGCTCTTTCTGAGAGCATCAAGCTCACGGAGGGCAGTGTTATTCTCATCTGCACATGACAACAAGAACATACATGAGCTTCACAAGCTAGCAAGCAGACGAAAAAAACAGGATCAATTTAATAGTACCTTGAAGCTACCGCATGCTGGCCTCCAGTGCCAGGTGCTGCTGCACAAGCAGGTTTGCACCTCGCACAAAGCGCTGCAAGAAGAAACAAAGTATCAGAAAAAGGGCTCGGGGGCTGCGCCCAAGAAAAGAGAAGACATCAAACACATGACAATGCTCGGGGGCTCCCCCCGAGACACGCAGAAAGTAAGCAACGATTAGCAGATCATACGAAAATATGGCTCGCGGCTCCCCCCATAGCAAGAGATAAAACACTTAAATGTTCAGACGAAGTCTCCGAAGGTCCCGGTGCAATCTTCTGGGAGACGATCTCTCGAACCTCCTGCGGAGAGGGGTTCGGAGCAGCGCCCCTAGAGGTGTCCACCCTCTGAGAGGTAGGAGGCGTCATCTTCGACTCCCCTACTGCCCCCTGAGTGGCATCGCTAAAAGAGACCTCAGAGGAGTGGTTGCAAAGGAAAACACCAGCCAGAAGCAAGAAGACAAGAAAAATAGCAAAATGCATCCGAAGGCACTTACGAGTCCATGTGGCTCAAGTCAAAAACAGGCAGGGCCCTCTTGCATTTCTGATCTTCCTTCTTCCTCTTCGCCGGCAGCTGCGGTGCTACAACCCGCACAGGAACGGCCGTGATAGGAGAGGAAGAAGCACCGTCACCTCCACTATGGCGAACAAGGACGACGGGTCCCTAGGCGTTGATGGAGTCGAGGCATCCGAAGATTCGCTCGAGCTCGTGCTCATTTTTGGGTCTGCCCCTTGCTCGCCTCGGGGGCTTCCTCAGTTGGCGACTACGCCGGCGGAAGCTCGGACTCGGAGTCCACAACTTCATTCTCTGGCGCAATCGGAAACCTCTAGGGTAGCGGAGGCACCATGCCGGTCACCTTGAGCCCCTGCACAATGAAGACATAACGGTCAGTACAAGCAATTACAAGGACAAGCAATCGAAAATAAAGCGCTACGCGCACGTCGCAGATCTACACCTGCGGAACCGGTCTCGCGGCACTGAACGGGGGCGTTAGTGATTACCCCGGAAGGTCCTCATCGGACTTGAAATTCAGCAGTGGCCGAAGAACTCTGTCCAGGTCCCCCTTGGAAAGCTCCTCAACCAAAACTCTCGTTGGGTCATGGCGGCCACAGTAAAGATACATCGGATGCACCCTTGCCTGGAGCGGCTGCACCCAAAGTTTGAGGAAGGTGTGGATGATATCTACACCGTTCACCTCCTTCCCCGCAACCACCTGGAGAGCCTCCACCCGACGATAGAGCTCCTCTACATCCTCCACCTCGCCCTCCAGGATATGATTCTTCCAGGATCTCTTCTTCAAGATCTCCTGGGTGGAGTCGACAGGCGCAAGGCCGAAGCTTTGCCCGTCCATTGTGGAGTCGCGGATATAAAACCACTTCCTCCGCCAGTATTGGACGGACTCAGACATAGAGAAAGAGAAGAAAAGAACCGTAGATCGAAGAGAAATGACGCAGCCGCTAATCGGATAAACTCCGTCGGAGCCATATTGCCTCTTCACGGAATAGAGCTTCCGGAAGAGGCCAAAGTGCGGCTCGATACCGAGCTAGCACTCGCAAAAAGCAACAAAGCAGGCGATGTGGAGAAGATAATTTGGCGAGAGATGGTGGAGTTGGATGCCATAGAAAAACAACAATCCACGAAGAAAATCGTGGACTGGGAAAGAGAGGCCACTAATAACAAACGCGACAAACATCACCCGAAACCCTACGAGTGGACAAGGAGTTACCTCATCCCCGGGGATGTTGACGGCCTCCTTATCCTGCGGGTTTAAACCCCGCTCACGGAGCTTGCGTAGATCGCCCTCGCGCTTCTCCGTGCGCCGCCACCCACCATCGGTGACGCGAGTGGCGGTGGTGCCCTTCTTGCTACCGACAGCCGCACTCGTGCCCGCTACGGTGGAGGCCTTCTTCGATTTCACCATTGCGGTGTGTCGATGGCGGTGGTGTGGGCATAAGAAAGAGGATGGGAACGATCGGAGAACGTCCAGCGTGCAACAGAAAAGCTCTGGAAAATGGACGTAGTGGAAAGCAAATGACTAAGGTGATAACAAACTACAGTTTTCCCCACGGTTATAAGGATGAAGACGATGAATGGGGACCGTTCATCTGGAAGACCTAACGCCAGGATCAGATTCTACCGTCCACGTGTCAACACAGTAGCGAACTGTCTCTCACACGCCGTCCACTACGCATGGAAAACGAGGAGAAGCCGCAATTCTTGCCACATCGGGCGTGACCAGTCAACTCAAAGTCATAAAGTGGGACCCACGTTTGTCCATTCATATCACCTCTGGCGCCGCAGACGTTTGAGGTCACCAATCGTCAGCACTGACGTCATCATACACCACTGGCAACAGTTATAAATCCTCGGCTAACAGCTAAAAGTACTCACTCAAATATACGATTCGAGCAACTACTCGGTGGCTACTCCTGTCAGGAGCGCTGGCCGCGCACCTGAGGCATGATTAAAGGTACTAAACCAACATTGATTCTTCGAGTCCTACGTCGAGTCTACGACTGCACTACGGACTCGGGGGCTACTCCCATAGGGAGGGTTGATTCAAGTATCCAAAAAAATTGTGTCCTACGGACCTGAAGCTAACAACGGCTGAAATAAAGACTCTGCTCGAGTCTTCAACTCGAACAGACACTCGGGGGCTACTCCCATAGGGAGCGCTGGTCGCGCACCCTATGAATTTCTTCGATTACAATCCTTCAGACCAAAATGCAAAAAACTTTTTGGCAAGTTTGCCCCAACCAACGCTAAGTGAGCAACATTCTCCTTGGCCACCCGAAACACCTCCGCGGTGATAAAATTTCAGATGTTGTGTCTGCGACACAAAGATAAGACCTACGAATTTCATCTGATGGCCTGGTAACGCACCTGACTGCGCTCTAGTAGTGTAAATCCGTGCTAGCAGGCGCGATGAAAATCCCGACGGACGCGTTGGGTACATCATTCGAAAACTACTGGGATTCGACTCTTATAAGACCTCGGCGGCCCGAGTTGAATTATGCCAGCATTTTTTCCAGGTTCGAGTCAATCTGAAGAAGATCGTTTTGTTTTTTCCTAGGACAGTTAACTGACCCTGATCCAACAGGAGAGTCAGGCTCACGCATCAACAATCCCTACACACTGAAATTATTCTTTTCTCTGATAAACAGAAACAACTGCACCCGAAAGATTGAAGAATCCTCAGCCGAATCTGCAATTCGACTGAACACTCGGGGGCTACTGACATGGTTATACCCTACGAGTACACGACATTAGCATACCTGGTCCAGCCCAAGGAAGTCCCATCAGAATATACGCGGCCCATGAAGATTTTCGGGTGGCCTAAGCCCATGATATCTTCGGATCCTTGGAGAGCAAGACTAGAACAGATAGAATATTCATAGGGGCAAACCGTAAACTTGTAACCGACTCGATCTGCACCCGAGACCTGCCTATCTCTATATAAATGCAGGAGGGCACGATGAGGAGGATCTCTCTCACCTCACCGCATAGACACCTCCACGCCAGATTGCATCTGCGCACCCCTGTAACTTTTGGTTCCTCCATAATCAAGAGCAGACAAGCAGGAGTAGGGTTTTCCCTCCGGGGGCCTGAACCTGGGTAAATCTCGTGTCCCCTGGTTGCTTGTCTGTTAACCGTTCCGCGATCTCCAGCACCCCCATCTTCTCCAAAACCCAAGCTCATAACAATGGGCATTGACAAGATTAAACCTCGTCAATATGAACTATAGGTACATGATCTGATGCTCATGATTTCTTACAAAATAATTTTTAGGTTCAAAATATTCTATTTTATCATAGATCCACTTCAAGTTTATCGAGGCTCAGCCCCGAGCTAAAAATATTCATGCCTGCCATTAAAACGGGCACAAGAAATTCAAAAATGATCCAATTAAAACCTTCACGTGGTGTCATATTATGTGACATAGTTAGAAGTAAAAATATAAAACTTTGTATATTGATTATGTCTCAAAAAACCTTCATAAAATGAACTATCTCATTCGAGTTTTCCTGGGTTTCGGGTCAAATGACCAATGTTATGGCTGGAATCAAAGCATAGTTTGTGATAATGTGTCCACATTATGTATACATATGCATCATGGCATGACGAACAATGTTGCCGGAGGAAGCAACCACCAAATGCGTAATTCAAAATGCCACCACCACATTTTTCTAAAATACTAGACAACCTTAATTAGACAATGTCCTAACAGGGGATCTCAAACCTTTCCGTGTATCCCTGCTGAAAAAGACAAATTCCTGCCAAATCAATAGGAAGTGGGTCAGATATGAACTATAGGCACATGATCCGATGCTCATTATGTTTTATAAAGATCATTTTTAGGTTCTTAATATTCTATTTCATCAGAGATCCACTTCAAGTTTATCGAGGATCAACTCCGAGCTAAAAATCTTCATGCCCGCCGTTCGATAAAGTTTAACGATAGTTCAAAACGGGCATAAGAAATTCTAAAACGATCCAAATAGTGCGAAACTTTCGCCTGGTGTCATATTATATGACATAGTTAGAAGGAAAAATATCAAACTTGGTATATTGATTATATCTCAAAAAACCTTCACAAAATAACCTATCTCATTCGAGGTTTCTGACTTTCGGGTCAAATGACCAATGTTATGGCTAGAATAAAGGCATAGTTTGTAAAAATATGTCCATATTCTGCATACATGTGCATCATGGGATGGTGAACAATGTTGGAGGAGAAACATTTCCTTTTCTTCGCGCCAAAAAGCCATTTTCCATTTTCCATTTTCCGAGTGCAAAAAATGGACGATTTTGTGAAGGAACCACCAAATGGCTAATCGAAAATGTTACCACCACATTTTTCAAAAATTCTAGACCACCTTACATGGACAATGTCCTAACAGGGGATCTTAAATCTTTTCGTCTATCCCTAGCGAAAAAGACAAATTCCTGCCGAATCGATAGGAAGTGTGTCAATTATGAACTATTGGTACATGATCTGGTACTCATGATTTTTTACAAAAATCATTTTTAGGTTCACAATATGCTATTTCATCAGATATCCACATCAAGTTTATCAAGGCTTAGCCCCGAGCTAAAAATATTTATGCCCGCCGCTCGACAAAGTTTGACGATAGTTTAAAATGGGCATAAGAAATTCAAAAACGATTGAAACAATCCGAAACCTTCACGTGGTGTCATATTATATGAGATAGTTAGAAGGAACAATCTTGCTATATTGATTACGTCTCAAAAAACCTTCACAAAATGACCTATCTCATTCGAGGTTTCCTGTCTTTCATGTCAAATGACCAATGTTATGGCTAGAATCAAGGTATAGTTTGTAATAATGTGTCCATATTGTGCATACATGTGCATCATGGGATGGCAAACAATATTGCAGGAGGAAGTTTTCCTTTTCGTCGCGCCAAAAAGCCATTTTTCATTTTCTGAGTGCAAAAAATGGGTGGTTTTGTGAAGCAACCACGAAATGGCTAATTCAAAATGATACCACCACTTTTTTCAAAAATACTAGACCACCTTACATGGACAATCTCCTAACAGGGGATCTCAAACCTTTCTGTCTATTCCTGGTGTAAAAGACAAATTTCTTCTGAATCGGTAGGAAGTGGGTCAGATATGAACTATAGGTACGTGATCTGATGCTCATGATTTCTTACAAAATTATTTTTAGGTTCAAAATTTGCTATTTGATCATAGATCCACTTCAAGTTTATCGAGGCTCAGCCCCGAGCTAACAATATTCATGCCCGCCGTTAAAACGGGCAAAAAAATTCAAAAACAATCCAAACAATACGAAACCTTCACGTGGTGTCATATTATGTGACATAGTTAGAAGGAAAAATATAAAACTTGGTATATTGATTATGTCTCAAAATAACCTTCACAAAATGACCTATCTCCTTCGAGTTTTCCTGGCTTTCGGGTCAAATGACCAATGTTATGGTTGGAATCAAAGCTAGTTTGTGATAATGTGTCCATATTGTGTATACATATGCATCATGGGATGACGAAAAATATTGCAGGAGGAAGTTTTCCTTTTCGTCGCGCCAAAAAAACATTTTCCATTTTTCGAGTGCAAAAAATGGGCGGTTTTGTGAAGCAACCACCTAATGGGTAATTCAAAATGCTACCACCACGTTTAAAAAAAATACTAGACCACCTAAAATAGATAATATCCTAATAGGGGGATGTCAAACCTTTCCATCTATCCCTGGTGAAAAAGACAAATTCCTGCTGAATCGGCATGAAGTGGGTTAGATATGAACTATAGGTACATGATTTGATGCTCATGATGTTTTATAAAATTAATTTTAGGTTCATAATATGTTATTTCATTAGAGATCCACTTCAAGTTTATCGAGGCTCAACTCCGAGCTAAAAATATTCATGCCCGCTGTTCGACAAAGTTTGACGATAGTTTAGAACGGACATAACAAATTAAAAAACGATCCAAACAATGTGAAACCTTCGCGTGGTGTTATATTATGTGACATAGTTAGAAGAAAAAATATCAAACTTGGTATATTGATTATATTTCAAAAAACTTTCACAAAATGACCTATCTCATTCGAGGTTTCCTGGCTTTCGGGTTGAATGACCAATGTTATGGCTAGAATCAAGGCATAGTTTGTGATAATGTGTCCATATTGTGCATACATGTGCATCATGGGATGGCGAACAATGTTGCTGGATAAAGTTCTCCTTTTTGTCACGCCAAAAAGCCATTTTCCATTTTCCGAGTGCAAAAAATTGGCGGTTTTGTGAAGCAATCACCAAATGGCTAATCCAAAATGCTACCACCACATTTTTCAAAAATACTAGACCACCTTATATGGACAATTTTCTAATAGGGGGATCTCAAACCTTTCCATCTATCCTTAGGTAAAAAGACAAATTCCTGCCGAATCGATAGGAAGTGTGTTAGATTTGAAATAGAGATACATGATCTGATACTTATGATTTTTTTAAAAAATTAATTTTTAGGTTCACAATATTCTATTTCATCACATATCCACTTCAAGTTATTGAGGCTTAGCCCCGAGCTAAAAATCTTTATGCCCGTTGTTCGACAAAGTTTGACGATAGTTTAAAACAGGCATAAGAAATTAAAAAATGATCAAAACAATGTGAAACTTTCGTGTGCTGTCATATTATGTGACATAGTTAGAAGGATCAAACTTGGTATATTGATTATGTCTGAAAAAACTTCACAAAATGACATATCTCATTCGAGATTTCCCGTCTTTCGGGTCAAATGACATAGTTTGTGATAATGTGTCCATATTATGCATACATGTGCATCATGGGATGACGAACAATATTGCAGCAGGAATTTTTCCTTTTCGTCGTGCCAAAAAACCATTTTCCATTTTCTGAGTGCAAAAAATAGGTGGTTTTGTGAAGTAACCACCAAATGGCTAATTCGAAATGCTATCACCACATTTTAAAAAAATACTAGACCATTTTACATGGACAATGTCCTAATAGGGGGATCTCAACCATTTTCGTCTATCCCTGGTGAAAAAGTCAAATTCCTGCTGAATCTGTAGAAAGTGAGTCAGATATGAACTATAGGTACATGATCTGATGCTCATGATTTCCGACAAAAATCACTTTTTAGGTTCAAAATATGCTATTTTATCATAGACCCACTTCATGTTTATCGAGGCTCATCCACGAGCTAAGAATATTCATGCTTGCCCTTAAAATGGGCATAAGAATTTCAAAAATGATCCAAACAATGGGAAACCTTCGCTTTATGTCATATTATGTGACATAGTTGAAAGTAAAAATCTCAAACCTGGTATATTGATTATGTCTCAAGAAAACTTTCTCAAAATGAGATATCTCATTCGAGGTTAACAAAAAGCCATTTTCCATTTTTAAACGTGAAAATGAAATTATGGTTAGAATCACGACATAGTTTGTGGTAAGTTGATATTGATATCATATTTGGATTCCTCTTATTTTTCTGATCAATTAAGACATATTATTTTTCTAATTCCGATTTACAGATTTAAAGATATTAATTATTTCATATTAAATAGAAAATACAAATAAAATAAAATATTTTTATTTTTATTTGAATTCTATAATATTTTTACTTATTCATTTTTTTACTTAAATAATTGTTTGTAATTTCAAAAAATACAAATATTCGACATGATGATATAAGAGTTAATATGATTTGTATCATAGTAATGACAACAATGTATAAATTGCTTTGCGGAAACAGATTCTGAAGGAACGGAAAAGCTAAGCGTACTGGAGGTAGAGTAGTGAGGATGGGTGATCGACCAGAAAGTTTGACAAAGAATGTACTTTGATCAAATATTAAGTGTAATTAGTGTTAAAAATGTTCAAAGTGAGAGATTAACGAGTCAAACAATGTAAAGATTGAAAAGTTGAAAAGAAATATTAAAAAAACTATTTTTGCAACCGGCCGGTAGGCTATGTCGACAGTCGCTACGCCGAGGGAAGCCGTACAAAAAAATAAAATATTTTTATTTTTATTTGAATTCAATAATATTTTTAATTATTCATTTTTGTTTACTTATATAATTGTTTGTAATTTCAAAAAATACAAACATGTGACATGATGATATAAGAGTTAATAGGTTTTGTATCATAGTATTGATAGCAATGTATAAATTGCTTTGCGGAAACAGATTCTGAAGGAATGGGAAAGTTAAGTGTGCTAGAGGTGGAGTAGTGAGGATGGGTGACCGACCGGAAAGTTTGACTAAGACTGTACTTCGATCAAAGACTAAGTGTAATTAGTGTTTAAAATGTTCAAAGTGAGAGATTAACGAGTCAAACAATGTATTGATTAAAAAGTTGAAAAAATATAAAAAAAAATATTTTTGCAACCGGCCGGTAGGCTATGCCGACGGCCTCTACGCCGAGGGAAGCCGTCAGCGTAGCATACATCGACGGCTTTTCGATACACCGATGATGCGATTCAGATCACTATAGAGCTTCGTTAGGAAACCCCAAAAGGAAGGTATGATGAGTACATCAATAAGTTTTCTCTTAGTAAGAAACCAAGATTATAGAATTAGTAGGAGGAAGGAAACAACTCAAAGGTGTTGCTAGCAACTTGGAATCCTACACAACACAAACTAAAGACATTTCCCCAACGAACAGTGAGGTTTTCAATCTCACTGGTTTGCTGAAAACAAAGAATTAAACGTATGTTGTGGAAGGTAATGGTTGCTTGCAGAAAACAAACAGTAACAATGGAAGATGTATCAATGGTAAAGATTGGACCGGGGTCCACAGTTCACTAGAGGTGTTCTCCTTAAGATAGATACATAACATGCTGGGTAAACAAATTTAAGCGGAGCAATTGACAAGACAGAGCAAGGCATAACAATGCAATATTAGACATTTATGATCCTATGATATTTGATTGGGCATTACAACAATACACATAGACTGCCATTCAACTGCATCTATGACTAGTAATCCACCTTCAGGTTATCATCCGAACCCCCTCCAGTATTAAGTTGTGTGTAAAGTAAATAACCATGAACAAAAGATCGTTGTTTTCTCCCTAGTAGCAACATCACATCTACAACCTTAGAGATGTCTGTCACTTCCCCAGATTCAATAGAGGCATGAACCCACTATCGAGCATAAATAATCCCTCTTGGAGTCACTAGCATCTACATGGATAAGATAGTTATTAGAAACGGAGAGAATGCAAGATCTCAAACAACACAGACATGATAGAATCAAAAATCATAAAGACAAGATAAAATCATTAATCAATCTGACGTAGTAATCTCAATATCCATCAGATCCCTGTAAACACAACATGCATGATTACAAATAAATGATCTTGATCATGAACGGAGCTCACAAGATCTAAACATGATAGCACAAAGGAGGAAAAACAACCATCTAGCTACTATATGGACCCATTGTCCAAGGTGGAACTACTCATGCATCATACCGGAGGCTGGCATGGTGATGAAGAAGGCCTTCGGGATGATCTCTCCCTCCGGCAGGATGCTGGGAAGTGTAGGGGTTCGTAGCATGGAAAACAAAAAAATTATACCGCATGCACACAAACAAGACAAGATATATCTACTAGATTGTAGAAACGAGTCGATAGAGGAACTCACCCTCGAAGATTCCAAAGTGGTTAACGAGAGCAGATTCTCGTGGGTGATGTAGTCGTACACTTGCCGATCTCAAGATCGCATAGACAATCCTTTAGGCACTGCGTTCCGACAGCGCTTCCGCAGCCGGTCACACGTTCGGTACTCGATGAAGACCTTCCTCTCCCTTGTTCCAGCAGGCAGCGGAGGTTGTAGCACTCTCCTCGTGATTCCTACAGCACGACGGCGTGGTGTAGGAAGTAGAGGGGAGATCCCGCAGGGCTTCGCCTAAGCCGGAGCAAGTATGGTGGAGTAAGAGAGGGGCCTTGGCAATCTACGGTTTAGAGGCTCCAAGGGGGGTGGTGTAGCAGGCGGCTAGGGCTTGGGGAAGCCCCAAGTCGGTGACTTGGAGAAACCCTAGGCGGCGGCAGCACTTGGAGGTGGTGGCGCCTAGGAGCTAGGGTTTTGGGTGTGTGGGTAGGGGGCGCCCTACCCCTCCTTATATAGGTGGGAGGGCGGTGGTTGGGAGGAGGGAGTCCTCCCCAACTCCTCCTCCTTGGCCGGCGGGTGGAGGGAGTGGGACTCCTACCCTTGGTAGGTTTCCTACTCTCCCTCCACCAAGCAAACTTCGGATTTGACTTTTCAAATTGGCGTTTGACTTTCAAACTTGGATTTGATTTCTCTCTTCATATTGCCAAGCCAAGTGACGTAGTACATGATGCAACCATTCCGCATTGTCATGACACATCTATGTACCCTTCCCCTCCGGAGTGCCGGACCTTCCAGACCCTTCTAGAACATTTCTGGTGAAAACACCGGAATCATTTCTGAACTTCGAAACAGGACTTTCCTGATATGAATCTTATTCTCCGGACCATTCCGGATCTCCTCGTGATATCCCGGATCTCATCCGAGACTCCGAACAACATTCGATCTCTTACTCATCATTCCATAACTACTCAACAACATCGAATCCTTAAGTGTGTCTCCCTATGGTTCGTGAATTATGCGGACATGACCGAGACACTTCTTCGATCAATAACCAATAGAGGAATCTAGAAATTCATATGAATCCCACATATTTCTACGATTACTTTGTGATTGAATGAACCACTTACATACGATACCAATTTCCCTTTGTCTCACGATAGTTTACTTATCTGAGGTCTTGATCGTCGGTATCTCTGCATACCTAGTTCAACCTCGTTACTGATAAGTACTCTTTTCTCGTTCCAGTGATATGTGATCCCTTGTGAGCCAGTCACATGCTTGCAAGCTAATTGGATGACATTCCACCAAGAGGGCCCAGAGTATATCTATCCGTTATATGGATGGACAAATCCCACTCTTGATCCATGTTCCTCAACCCATACTTTCCGAACACTTAATGCAACCTTTATAGCCACCCAGTTACGGTGTGGTGTTTGATGTCATCAAAGCATCCTTCCGGTGATGGTGATTAGCATGATCTCATGGTCGAAGGAATTAGGTTACTATGTATCAGAAAGCTTATAACAAACGAACTACTGAAATGACTTGATCTTTATGCTACGCTTATCTATAGGAGTATGTCCATCATACCATTCTCCTAATGATATGATATTGTTGTTAACAACATCTCAACGTTCATGATTGGGAAACCACGAACATGTATTAACCAACAAGCTAGTATTACAAAGAGGCTCTTCTAGGGACTCTAATTTAGTTTACAAATCACACAACTATTAATGTTTCCGGTTAATACTATTATAGAATGAATGTAAACATTTATCATAAACACAAAGATATAATAATAACTGCTTTTATTATTGCCTCTAGGGCATATTTCCAACAGTCTCCCACTTGCACTAGAGTCAACTAATCTAGATTACATGGTAACTGTCAACACCCGGATTTTTAATCCCAGATGCCTGTTATGCCATACATCGCAATCCCAGGATTACCATTTTTGCGAGACATAACAGATTTGGATACCACAGTACATCATCCATTATAAACCATACATAAGGTCTTACACAAATAAGGATCTCATGATCCAGTTCTTAGTACAACTCAAGCAGCGGAAATACGTAATAATAACGGTAGCGTAGGCGAAGCTCCATCTTCGGGGTCACAGGCAATGCTGACGATGCGAGATGATCCTAGTTGTCGTAACCTCCTGGGGTCCTTCGTCCTGGTACTCCTCTTCATAGTCTAGCCACGGGAATAGCCAGGGACAAAGCCATGAGTACTCTTTAAGTACTCGCAAACTAATACTAACAAGTGAAGGGGGTTTTTGTAGTAGGACACTAAGCTCTAGGGTTGTTTTGCAAAAAGTCAGATTTACCTCTACTAAGTTCAGAAGCAAGAAAAGCTAGTTGAAATTTTATAACACCTAAGTGTGAACTTGTATTTCATATCACAACTCTGTTGTGGTCAAGTCAAAATCTCAACTCATTTCACAAGTCATTTTGAAAATATCTGACGGGGGAACAGACTGGCCATTCCAACTTTCCATAACCGCGGACGCGGCTATTCGAATAGTTTGACACTCTGCAGAGATTGTACACTTTCACCACAACATTCGATACATCCGTCAGGATCAAATCCCGAATTCACCATACTCAGTATGCGGATAATCAATCCTAACCTTTCAATTACACGCCCTAGTATAGGCACCTATCCTGTGAGTTTGGCCTCCCAACCATGACCCACTGTCATCTTGGGTACTGTACAGGTGGACAATCTTCACAAGGTAGCCTCTGCTCAGACCTTGGCCGTGAGGGAAACCATACTAAGGTATATAAGTTTGTAGTCAAGACCTACCCAAATTTCGGGTATTTTGGATGTACGGTAAAATTGGAATGGTATCGTATCCAGACAACCATCAGTTTTATAAAGGGCTAAGGCTCATGCCTTAACATTTTCATCATCAAAATCATCTGGTGTTCGGAAACACATCTCAAAACATCTCAGTAGAATGACTCATCATTCTAAGGTTTTCATAACCATTTTCCACCAAGTATTCCAATCTAAAGTTGATCAAGTTTTATGCTTAGCATTAGCATCTACAAGTGGGGTTAAGTACTAATGATGGGGTGGTAACCAAGTGGAGTTTAACTAGGTACAATCTCATGCCTTAGGATGACATCAAGATTATCTAGCTTAGGCCAAATTTCATGCTCTTTATGCAACATTCAATTATCTTTCTAGTATCTACAATTTACTCAAGTAAACTCTAAGTAATATCTTTGATAAAGAAATAAAGTAGAAAGCTTGCAAGTAAAACTAGGAATGGGGTTATCAAGTGGGGATGATCACATATGCTTAAGGCATATAGTTGGCATGGTAACAAGCAAGTATTAGCTTGCATAGGTCAACTTGATTACTAAGGCTTGCTAAAGTAGAGTATCTTGCAAGTGTTAGCTTTCTCAATCAACTAGTAGTATTAGGCTTGCCTCGTGCAGAGCAGTGGTTGAAGTTTTTCTCGGCTTCTTCGAAGTATCCTCCTTCCTCCTCGTATCCTTGGTTGGTACTAGCGTCTATGAATAAATAAGAGGTACACAATCACCAAACAATACATAACTACTTTCAATCATCACACAAAAGGGTTCTATAGATGATCTAGCATCATCACTAACATTCAAGATTAAAGCACTTGCATTATTTATTTATTTTGAGACAAGTAATTTCTACTCATTGAAAAACTACTTAAGATTTAATATTCTCCAAACCAAACATGGGATCATGTTGACACATGTCATCACCACATATTTCAGTACATGGGAATGTGATTTAAAGTGGTGTCACAATTTAATAAGGTTTATCCTTTTTATTTTAAATAATTAAAGTGGCTAGAGATGCCTATGTGGCATTCTTTTATTACTTGAACATTTTTTCTGTAAGTAAGCCCATATGTTTTTACAGATTCTTAAAGGTATGATCAAATGTGATTTTTAAGAGTTGGAATCAACTCAAAATCTATTATGGTTGAATTTTGAAAAATGTTTGAATGCTGAAAAGCTTATGACTTGTTATTTTTACCAAGGTTGATCTATAGATCCAAATGATTTAAATCCAACGTGCTTGGATTAAGCATTTCAATACCTTTCTAAAAAAATTGGTTTCATTCAATTTGATTCACTGAATCGAGCTGGGTTGATTTTGGAAACTAGGTATAGAACTGCATTTGAATATAAATAGAAAAAGCTAAATTCAAACGAGTGGGCTGCGCGGGAAAGGTTATTGGGCCGGCCCGGTGTCACTCCGCTGCGCGGGGCTCAGCTGACAGGGGTACCACCAGTTAGTGGTTCATAACACGCGAAGCGGTACAGGGCGATCTCGCCCGCACGTCTAAGTCTAATCGAACGGCTACGGCTCATCTTCCACGTCGGGCAGCGCCGGCGAGACAGAACCCTAACGTGGCAGGTGGGGGTCGTGGGAGGATCACCGTGGCTTAGGCGAGGGTCGGCGATGGGGGAAAATGACGAAGATGACGAAGACGATTATCCTGGCACCGACAGCTCCTCCTGGGGCGGCTCCAATCGATTGATTCCTTCTTCTCCAGCAGCGGCGGGCTCTGGTGAAATTCCGGCGATGCGTTGCTCGCCTTGCTCCGAGAGTGAGGTGGGGTGGTTCTTGGTGAGAGGGGAGTGGAATGGTTTGAAGAAATCGAGCGGGGGAGGCCTTTATTTATAGTGGCGAGAGGGGACGACGGGCGTGGGCTGAGCTCGTCGTGGTCGACGTCACAGAGGGCTATCGGCGTGGGCGACGGTAGGGGGCGGTACTGTGCTCCCTGGCGAAGCTCAACGGCGTGGTTGCGAGGCGTGGGGCGGTGCTGATCGGTCGGAATGCTTTGGCGTTCTGAGCGTGTCCGACGGAGGTTTTGATGGCGCACGACGCACGTGGTCCGCGCGGCGGCGAACGGGCGTGTCTGCGGGGTTGCTGGGTGGTGGTGATCACGCGTGCACACGGCAAAGGCGGCGCGTGCTCCGTGGGCGTGCGTCGAGGGTGGCGCACGGGCGCGCTCTCGGCATGCTCGCAGAGAGGCTTGGCATGGCTTAGGCGTGTGGTCCAGTAGCTGGCATTGCTCGAGGCTGGGAAAGGGAGTGGCAGTGGAGTGTTGGCTAGCTCCCAGACAAGGTTAGCAAGGCTAGTGTTGCTCGTAGCTTGATGTCGACCATGGGGTGACAATGGTGCTCTCGGCCTGCTCACCATCGATGGAATTGGCAAGCTCACAGTGGTGCTAGAGCTCAGTTAAGGTTGCTAGATGATCTACTAAGGCTAGTTGTAACCATAGAGGGAACAAGTTAGGCCCAAAACACTACTCAACATAGTGTTTTTGATTTTGTTGATTTGCATCTGCAACCTGTTTGATGAAATGGCCGCATGAACTTAAATTTTGAATTTTGAAAATATTTTTGGTGGGTGTGCTAGGCATGTGTTGAGGGTTCTGTGGATGCTTGGGTTTTGAAAATTGAGCTTGTTTGAGTGGTTTTTGAAATAGTGGGATCTTCCCATATGAAATAGATTCAATTTTAAACTGTCATTTAAACTAAGAATTTGAATGTTTTTGGATGATCACAAAGTGGGCCTTGGTACCTTGTTATGATTACTATCAAGGGGTGCAAAGATCCATACATGTTCCTATTAAGTTGTCGAAGTTAAGGATAGCCAAAGTAGACATGGGAGTTAAATTGGCCAAAGTGACCATTCACTTAATTTGTTTGTTTTGACTTGTTTATCTTTGGGAAAAGTTTGGGGATTGTTTATATGATGTTTATTTCACCTAAGAATCATTTTACAAGCAACCATGGCAATTCAAAAGAATCCAAATTTTAATACATACACATATGAATGCTTTCATATTTTTAAATGGAAAAGTTTTTGTTAACCCTAATTTTGATGATCCAAGTTTACTATTTTTAGGATGTTACAAACCTTCCCCCCTTAAACAAAATCTCGTCCCGAGATTTGAAAAAGGACGAAAAAGATTACCTAGGATTTGAAGAGATCGGGAAACTCCGTCCTGATGTGATCTTCGCGCTCCCACGTAGCTTCCTCTTCTGTGTGGTTGCTCCACTGAATCTTGAGAAACTTGATGCTCCGGGTTCTGGTAGTTCTGAAAGATTCTTCCAAAATACGGATGGGTACTTCGCGATAGGTCAGGTCATCGTTGATTTCTATGGTCCGGTGATCGATATTCTTGAACACTTCAGTCTTCTCTGGAACTTCGAGGAACTTGCGAAGTAATGAGATATGGAACATATTGTGCACGGCTGACATCTCTTCGGGTAGTTACAATTGATAAGACACTTCTCCTCGACAGTTCAGAATCTTGAAGGGGCCGATATATCTGGGGGCTAACTTTCCCTTGAGTTGGAAACGCTGCATTCCCTTCAATGGAGACACTTTCAGATACACAAAACCTCCTATGTTGAAGGCGAGGTCTCGACATATCTTGTCGGCGTAACTCTTCTGTCTGGACTGGGCGGTCTTGGGGTGCTCACGGATCTTATGAACCTTCTCTTCTGCTTCTCGTAGGATATCGGGTCCGAAAATCTGACTCTCTCCTACTTCCGACCAATTCAAAGGGGTGCGACACTTCCTTCCATACATGAATTCAAATGGGGACATTTGCAAACTCGCTTGATAACTGTTGTTGTACGAAAATTCTGCAAACGAAAGACAGTCTTCCCACTTAGATCCATATTCTAACACACATGCTCTTAGCATATCTCCGAGTATTTGATTTACTCGCTCTGTTTGTTCGTCGGTCTGAGGGTGATACGCGGTGCTGAAATCTAGTCGGGCTCCTAAACCTTCTTAGACTTTCTTCCAGAATCTCGAGGTAAACTGAGTTCCTCGATCCGATACGGTGTTCTTAGGGACTCCATGCAAACTGACAATTCTAGCGATGTATAACTCCGCTAGCTTCGAACTCTGATATGTGGTCTTAACTGGTAAGAAATGGGCGACTTTGGACGATCTGTCCACTATGACCCAGATAGAGTCATTTCCCCTACTAGAAGTAGGCAATCCGGTGATAAAGTCCTTTCCAACGGAATCCCATTTCCATTCCGGAATCTGCAATGGCTGCAACAATCCTGCGGGTCTTTGATGTCCTGCCTTGACTCTCTAACATATATCACACTTGGCGATATAGCTTCCGATTACTCTCTTCATCTTATGCCACCAAAATTTCTCCTTCAAATCATGATACATTTTCGTTCCTCCGCGGTGGATAGAATAAAGGGTATCATGAGCTTCCTTCAGAACAACTTCTTTCAACTCAGAATCTGCTGGTACTCAAAGGCGTACTTTGTACCACATAACTTCTTCTTCTTCGATGAATCCGGGTACTTTGCCTGTACCGATACGACGCTTGATTCCATCGATACTAGCATTTCCTTTCTGCGCCTCTTTGATCTGGCTGATCAAAGTGGGTTGAAGTTCTATGCTAGCCAAAAATCCTTCACTTACTAATTCCATTCAGAAATCTTCCATCTCTTTGTGCAAGCTTGGTTGCTCCTTCAAAATCATGGAGTTCAAGCGGCATGGAAATCTGCTAAGGGCATCCGCTACCACGTTGGCTTTACCGGGGTGATAGTGAATGTCCAGGTCGTATTCCTTGATTAGCTCAATCCATCTTCTCTGTCTCATATTCAGCTCCTTCCGAGTGAATATATAATTCAGGCTCTTGTGATCAAATAAATCTCACAACGGTTTCCCATCAGGTAATGCCTCCATGTCTTCAGGGCTACAACTACAACTGCGAGTTCGAGGTCATGGGTTGGGTAATTTTGCTTATGTTGTTTCAGTTGTCGAGATAGATAAGATATAATGTTGCCTTCTTGCATTAGCACACATCCGAGACCGATCTTGGATGCGTCACAATACACGTCAAAGGGATTCGTGATATCTGGCATGATTAAGATTGGGGCTGAAATCAATCTCCTCTTGAGTTCTTGAAAACTCGCTTCACATTTGTTTGTCCATTCAAACTTCTTGTCCTTCTTCAGCAATTGGGTCATGGGTCTGGCGATACTCGAGAATCCTTCTACGAACTTCCGATAATATCCCGCCAATCCGAGAAATCATGAACTTGGGTAGAGTGGTTGGGGCTTGCCAATCTTCGACATCTTTCACTTTTGCAGGGTCAACGGCAATTCCTCCGGCTGATACAATGTGGCCGAGGAATCCTACCTCCTGTAACCAGAATTCACATTTGCTAAACTTGGCATACAACTGATGCTCTCTAAGGGTTCCAAGAATGGTCCTTAGGTGAAGCTCAGGTTCTTCTTCTGATTTGGAATAAATTAGAATGTCATCGATGAAAACAACGATAAACTTATCCAGGAAGTCCATAAAAATCTTATTCATGAGATTCATGAAATAAGCGGGGGCATTGGTTAATCCTAAAGACATGACAGTATACTCGTATAATCCATATCTGGTGGTAAAGGCAGTCTTTGGAATATCCTTTGCACGAATCTTGAGTTGATGATAGCCTGTTCTAAGATCAATCTTAGAAAACACTTTGGCACCGGTCAACTGATCAAACAAATCTTCTATCTTGGGCAAGGGGTACTTGTTCTTGATAGTGACATCATTCAACTTCTGATAATCCGTACACAAACGGTTACCTCCATCCTTCTTGTCCACAAAAAAGACAGGAGATCTCCATGGTGACGCACTTCGTTGAATCAATCCAATTTCCAGCATGGCATCCAGTTGCTTCTTTAGTTCTGCTAGTTCAGACGGGTTCATACTATATGGTCTCTGGGCTATGGGTCCGGTTCCTGGGATTAGTTCAATGATAAACTTGATATCCCGATCTGGGGGCATACCGGGCAAAACATCTGGAAATACATCGGGGTATTCACAGACTATCCAGACTTGGTCAATGGTAGGTTGGGCTATACTCTTGTTACACTTGAATTGACGAGGTAAGGTTTTAGATACATGCTCGACTGATATTCTGCCTGTACTGGTCATGGTTATGGCTTTCTTGGCACAATAAATTGATCCTTTATGTTTGGACATCCAATCCATTCCTAGTACTACTTCCAAACCTTTAGTTCCGAGTACTATCAGATTAGCATAAAAATCTATGCCATGGATTCGGATAGGGACGGCTTTGAAAATTTGCCTAGCTTTGGTGGTTGAACCGGGGATTTGAACAATCATAACATGCTTCAGTTTGGTTGGTTGAATCTTACTAGTGCATGCAAATTCTTCGGTGAAAAATGAGTGCGATGCACCAGAATCAAACAACACTCTTGCAAGTACTGAATTAACCGAAAACATACCCAGCACGACGTCTGGCGCTTCCTGGGCTTCTTCAGCATGCATGAGAAAAAGACGCCCGTGGCGGTTGAGTGAATTCCCTGGGGCAAACCTTATTCCTGGCTGAACACGACGCTGCTGCTGAGCTAGGGCATTTGCATTGGGGGATGCGGCATTCTTCTTGGGGCACTCCTTGGAGTAGTGACCCTTATTTCCATAGTCATAACAAGTCACTTGCGACTTGTCCTTTGATGCAACAGGCACAACATTGCTTCCAGTGCTCGGGGCAGTGTTGGTGTTGGCGGCAGCATTGTTGTTGTTGAACTTGGGTAGTGCACGGTTGAAATTGTTAGAGTTGCCGGGGTTGTTGTGATTTCCTCCGGGCCTCGGGTTTCCACGGTTGGGATAGGTCGAACGGTTCATCGGGGTTCTGTTGGTTCTCGGGGCAAATCCTGGAGATGGGTTAGGGCGATACTTTGGGGTCTGATGGGTTCCTGGCTGATGCATCATGCGACGCTTGTGGTTCTCATTGGCTTGGTTGATCTTTCCTTCAATCAGGATGGCAGAGTCGACAAGGGCTTCAATATCAGCAAAGGGGATATTGACCAATACAGTCTACATCTCATCGTGCAGACCATTCAAGAATCTCTCTTTCTTCTTAGCTTCGGTGTCGATCTCATCCGGGGCATACCTAGCTAATGACAAGAATTTGTCACGGTATTCCACTACGGTCATCCGTCCTTGCTTCAGTTCTCTAAACTCATATCTCATTCTATTGATCAAACCCGGTGGCATATGGGTTCTGCTGAACTTTCCTCCCAGGTCATCATCTGTCCTCCGGTCATTGCACGAACACTGTTCCACCATGCTCTTGCATCTCCGGCCAGATAGTGGGTGGCAAAAAAAACTTTCTCATTGGCTTCCACTCCGGCGAATTCCAGGTTGTTTTCCATGGTTTGCAGCCAATCATCAGCGTCTAAGGGCTCTTCTGACTTAGTGAAAACAGGTGGGTTGGTATTCTAGAAATTCTTGAGCTTAGATCCATGGTTGTCCTGATTTCCTTGTCCTTGATTGTTGTGGGCTAGCTGAGCTATCTGCTGAAGGGTGGCTAGGTTGTCTTGCCATTCAGCTCTTTCAGCTTCCCGGTCAGAAACCAACATTTGCAGGATCTGGAACATCGGGTCCGGGGATGAACCACTTCCTCCGCGTGGCATCTGAAGATTGAGATAGATCATGAGAAAAGAGGGAAATTTCTAAGGTTCAGGGATATTGGAAAGTTTTTAAAGTTTGACTCAAATTTTCTAGCAACTTGCTTTTCATTCATTCATTCATAGCACACGATACAAACACACACCACAAAACAAGAAAAACAAATGGTTTTAAGAACCATTCTTGAAACTACGATACAGTGGGACCGAATACAACTCACTGCGATAGTGCTCAAGTGCTACTACTCCTCGGAGTCGGTATAGTCGTCATCCTCATCATCCTCATCGTCATCGATGAAGGCGAAATCATACTCATCGGTGAAGAAGTCCATAGCCTGATCCTCCAGAAAATCATCATCATCGCTGAGAT
Source organism: Avena sativa (assembly GCA_916181665.1). Taxonomy (NCBI): domain Eukaryota; kingdom Viridiplantae; phylum Streptophyta; class Magnoliopsida; order Poales; family Poaceae; genus Avena; species Avena sativa. The sequence goes on along the minus strand of OV702300.1, from coordinate 45,170,209 downwards.
GGGAGTAGGGGTCTCCACGAAGATCTTCTCCGGCATTCTCCCTTTCCTCCAACTGCATGTCTCTCTCGTGGATGGTCTCCTCCAAAACCGAGATACGGTGGCGAAGACGGGCAATGATGCGCTCCTTATTGTCGAGCGGACGGCGGCGAGACTTTCGATCCTTCGCTAGCATGGCGATGGTCTGATCCTTCGTCTTGATGATGGCAAACTTGTGGTTGGAGTAGTCACGGCAATTGTCCAATTCCTGCTGATGATCGTACATCATGAAGCTAAGGTGGTCCAACTGAGTCTTCAGCTCGTGGTGGTATGGGGATTCCAGTGGCTGTCCCATTGCATCACGCCTTGGACAAAACTCAAAGCGGGTACCCTTGATCTGGTTGATACTCTGCCCACACAGACGGGCAAGAGCTTCCTGCATGGCCCTAGCAAGTCCATCTAGCCAGTTGTTTTCTCTTAAG